>JAAWXA010000006.1:25579840-25693851 GCA_038090715.1 Florisuga fusca
CCCCCCCCCCCCCCAAGTAATCTCTGTGTTTATGCTAGATCTCATAAGTCCAAATACCAAGCAGCACTTGCTGAAAGTACACGACGGTGCAGGAACTCCTACTATTCATACTCTTTTTGCTGAGACTCTATTACTTTAACGTTACAACTGAAAGTTTTGATTTTGATTATTAACAAATTCCATATCTGATTTTGAGTGTTAATCAGATGAAAACTTCTAGCATACTCTGAGCTATTGTAAGCAATGCTAGGCAATACTTTAGCTTTCATTCCTCCTTTTAAATCCTGCTTCAGAAATGTTAGGTCATGAGAATTTTGGCAAGATATTCAGAAATAACAACACTTAAATCACTTTCTCTGAAATACAGGTTTTTCATCAAGAGTGGCATTTTCATAATAAAGCTACTCAAGAGCAATTTGGAGAACCAGCTCTATTATATATGCAGTATCACTTTAGATTTCATCTAAACCTTAACATGACTAAGATCTCCTCAAGTTTAAATAATCACACTGGCACTTAACATGGTGTTAAGGATAATTTTGATCCTGTAATCAATAAACAAATTATTATTTTACTTTAAAATAATAGAGCTTTCCAACATAAGTGAGTGTAGATGTCTTTTAAAAATTATGGTTTAAGAACTAATAGACCGTTTTCATATATGCACACATACAAGAAAAAAAATACACAGTAACCAGATAAAATATTCTGTCATGGAGAATACTAACAAAATGAGTTTAATCAGAATAAAAGCAGAAATGTCAGCATCTCAGGTTAGTTTTGTATATGTTCATATGGCATTAATGCACAGGTATTGCACACAAAATGAACAGGAAATGTGTAAGGATGGATGTGAAGGACAACACAAGGAAACTACCACCACTGTTGGTACCACATTTCAAACACTGATGACAGCAGCATACTGTTGGCAGGAAAATCAGAAAATGCTTAAATTTTGGTAGGCATCTCCTTGAAACTCATGCTGAAAACTCACATTGATGCTTAGCACAAATAAGATTCTACTAGTCAGTTGACAGGTCTGAGATGAATATACAAGTACACAAAAAACAAAGTCAAACACCTTTTTAAAGCAGTATTGCTTAATTTATCACATTCAGTGATGCCACTAAAGAAAACTGTAAATAAACACAAGAACAGATGATACTGGGGCTACTGTGTTTTGCTGTGACCAGTCCCTGTTGCAACAAAAGCACAATAGTAAGAGAAAAATAATCTAAAACCCTATTGTCTATTTTTGTCAGGTTCTCATGCACTCTTTTTTCCAGGAATTTTGCAACATTAAGAACAGCATTCTGATTGCTTTCCCATAAAGGCATGGATACGTATAATGCACCAAAAAGCTAATTACTTATCACTTATCTATTAGTTATTATGTTAAAGAATACCTTCTAAAACAGCATATTTCATGCCTTCTCCAGCTTACTGCAAACAAAAAAGAAACTAACTGAACAGACACAGACATGCAAAATTGTGTATTTTATCACATATTACTGACTATTTTTGATACAACTCTGTTGCTTTCTGTAGGAGAACACTTAAAAAATTGTTTTTCCTGAACATGAAGGATATAGGAAATTGTGGTCATTGATAACTTTGAAGGCAGTATTGTTTACAAGACTAGCAAATTTCTATTTGCAGACACTTCAACTTGTAACTATCAAGTATTTCTAAGACATAAGCTACTTACTTTAATAGTGCTTCATTATTTTTTACCTACCACAAATCAGAGAGGAACTACACTGATTAACCACTAGACACCTTCTCATTCTCTCCAAGTCAGAACATGAAATTACTGACCACTCTGAACAAATTTTTTTTTAAATCTGACTGTCAATAAGCTATTATTTCCTCCTGTAGAGCCTTGAATGTTCATCTGTACACAAAAGAAACATAAGCCAGTAGACTGGTTTACTCGTAAGAGTTTACAATCTTCCCTAAATGGCAGATTCATCACACAGATAGAAGCAAGCCATTTGAAAGAGCTGGTTCACAAAACCTACTGAATTCCAGGTGTAAGTTCCATCTATATGTATGTCTAAAACGTTTAACTTCTGTTCTGTAATGGGAAGGCATTCATGTGACAGTAGAAGTTTGAAAAGTGTAATTCTTGAAGGTAATAGTGCTACTCCTCGTAACTTTGCAGTTTTACTCAAATTGCAGGTCCTTATACTTTGATATGGCTTCTGTCATTGCATTTCTGTTCACTTAATCTTATATGTTATTATAAATTATGAAGAATATATAATGTCATATATAGCTAGTCTATTATGAACACACAAATTGTATACCTGATACCAGAATAAAAAGTCACATTTAATATTGGGGTCTGGGGAAAAAATTGGTTTCCTCAGTTGACATGAGCAGATTTCTTCACTTTACAAGAGCAGATCTGTTGATAGGGACGAAACACTCCAGGACTCCATCCATTCTTCTCTTCCCATATATATAATTCGCCCCCCAAACCAACCTCACCGTAAGCAAAGCTTCCCCATATCTGAAGTAGGATTAGAGTTTGTTTTACTGTACCCCAGTGCCTAATCTGGGATTTTCATTCTAGTTACCTGAGACAGTGGAACTCTTTCACAGAACTGAAACCCAGGTAATAGGTTGGAAGTAGACTGTTAAGGGCAACAGAGATTATTTTAAAGAAAAGTTTTGCTATCACCGAATAAAAGGATTTCAAATTCTTGTCAAAAGACAGTATTTCAGCCCTGTCTCTTAGCTCTGCTTTTTGTATTTATGCAATTCCCAGGCCAAGATTTCTCTAATGTATGGTTATAAAGAATGTATGGTTTATTGTTTGCTGTAAGTTACTAAAATCACTACTACTCACAGGTACCAACAGAATGTTCACTTTAAAAAAACAACTGTGCAAAAAAATTTTGATTAAAATATGGAAGTAAAGAACCAAATTTCTGACCATTCTTTTTCCGAACTGAACAGAACTAACTACTCGGCTATTACTATTTCTTTAGGAAGTTGCAAAAAAATCTGAGTAATATTTCAAATAATGTTTCCAGACAATTGTCAAGGAAAGGGAATTATTTCAGCTTAGATCCAAGCCCTGTGTTACTTAGTCACGGATACTATGGATACCTATGTACAAAATCGAACCTCAGAGCTAGCCAACTGCCTGATGTTACTCTTTTGATAAAATGCGATGCTATTATCAGATTCATCAGCAATAACCATGCTGCTGACAAGTTAAAGGCACTTGAGGACACAAAACACTGTTGTTGCAGCTTGGAGCTGAGTTACAGTCATATTTCAATGAAATGACTTCTCTCCAGAAGTGACACTTACACTCCTCCTCCAGATTCCCTGGAGACTGAGGCTGCTTCGGTCTGGTAGCTTAACAACCACAAAATACTCAATGTGCTGATTTTTTCTGAGCTGCACCACCAGTTCACATCTTCGTTGAATAACTGACACTGCAGACCACAGGTTTAACCCACTGCCACCCTCACCAACAGGAATCTGACTGAAGGTGTGCAAAGACACTTCTGTTAAAATGGAGTTAGCAGAAAACTTAGTTTAAATAGAAAATTGATAGTTTACACAACTGTGAAACATTACATTTATCTCATTTAAATTTTTAGTTTGTCTTATCATATTGGAGCATTGCTTTCACATTTAAAATCCTTCAGATACAATATTGCATCTGCTGTCTTTTCTCAGATATTACTCAACAGTTGTTGGGGTCATGACAACAGGACTGAAAAAAAAATTAAAAAAAGAAATTGCTGCAGTGTTTAAATATACTCAATAAAATATGGCTGCTTTCTGAAATCACTATACCAAACAATTTTAAATGGTGACTGAGCATGTGGTATGTTCTTTGCCCAGGTCAAAGATAGGTACACCTAAAGATAATTTTTAGAAATTAGTTTGAGCAATACTCAAGATGATCACTGTGCTTAAGGCATAACATGGAGCAAAAAGTGGGCTAATCACTGCCCATCTTTTTGTCCTGCCCTAAACATGCTCCATTTCATTCTGCTAAAGTTCTACAAAATATTCACAATTGGTACAATTGTCCTAGTTGAGCTAGTATGATTTATCTTAACTTTCTCTAGTAATAAAACTGGTTAGTACAGGGTATTTAAATCATTTAATTTATGTAACTGTTAAATCCATGTTCTTTTCCAAAGATATTCAATCCTATGCTATAGGACTGTATTCCAGTTTCCAAGCTACTGCACTCCACACAACAGTTGTGCTTTCCCATTTCACAAACGTAACCATAAATAACATTAAGATTAAAGTTTCTCTGCACCTCTCAGTCTTCTCCAAGTTATGAAACAGAAATGAACAAATATGTTGTGTGTTGAAAGACAGAATTCTGGTTATGAAATGCAAAGTAGACTGGTGTAGGGTTATTCTCGGGTCACCTGGAAGTGATTCAGCAACGTTGGCAATATGTGCACACCTTCAGAAAAAAAGAAAAAAAAAAAACAACAAGCGAACAGAAAACTCAATAATTCTCTACTTAAAATGGATTTTTGACTCCACATGGAGCTGGCTAGAAAAGAAAGCATGTGCACAGAAAACAAAATGCTATTTCAGAAGAACCTGAAAGGGAGAATTTACATCACGATGAAACTGCTTCTCTGCTCAAGAAACAGCCTATTTGGGTGTTCTTGTTTGGACATCTGTGTCATTAAATTAATCCTTAATAACCATTACTGAGATACTAACTATAGATATATGTCAGTCTTTTTCAAGGCTGTGCTGTAAATACTATTACTCTTCCTTTAAACACAAAAACAACTGGCTTCCAAGATAATACAATACGGACGGCAAATTTTCATAAACAAAAGATACTAACACAGCCATTTGAATTTTTTGATTGTTAACTCCCTTCTGCATCAAGTTACTGGTATGTAACACGATACATAGACTCTTTAGAGTCTCTAGCCTGTATTTCATTATTTTACGATCAGTATTTCTTGTGTATAGGGGTGCTGAAAAATGAATGTTTAATTCCATAACAAATATGTATCCGTTTTAAGACCCTGAGAGACTGAAATTAAAAAACTACCACACAATATTATTATTCTTTTTAAGAGATTTTCCTGTTTTGTTTAAGAGTAAGACTAAATGTCCTGAAGTTAATTTCATGGGCAGAAATGTCAGCATGAGGCCAAAATTTTCAGGAAAAGAACAAGCATATGAAAATTGCAGATATATGCAGCAGTATCTCAGTTTCTATATATAGCACCAAATAAAGCCTTTATGAGTACCTTTATGAAGAAGAACAAGTAGCCCAGTGAGGCTTCTCTCCTCGGGTTGCCTCTACAGACAACTCAAAGAGGAAGTCCTTCTGAGATATCCCATGGAGGAGTGAATCTTTTCCTACCATCTCCTGAGGAGGTGCAGCCTTACCAAGACCACGGTTCAACTTTGTGAAAACCCTCTACATACTTGAGCATTTTTAGTTTAACTGAAGCATTGCATGCAATGTATGGTTTGCAGTATTTATAAGATACAGTCCACTAGGCAAGAATTACAAGACATGACTCTAACTTTGATTTTCAAGAACAGCTAAAATGTTTAATTTTCAATATTAGAGTTTGATTTTAAAAATATGAGGTATGATCAAATTAAAACTTGTGAAAAGCTACCCTGTATAGTGTCTGATTTTTCTCACTTTGTCTGAATATCTATCTTTGGATAAATGGAACTTGTTGAGCACTGAGTTGACACCTCTAGGTACTAAAACAGAATAAGGTCCTGTGCATATGAAGACCTAGCGTTTCCATGCTGGTGACAGTTTGCTATAAAGTAGTTATCTTGGGTAGTCAGTAACAGGACCCCTGACACACTATACCCCCTGGGGTACCAGAATCCAAGGAAGAGGCATCCATGCACAGCAGAGGTCGAGAACTCAGTCCTACAAGGACCTGCCTGCATGAAACTTTTTATATGTTCTCTTAAATGTTTCAGTATCTGAAAATTTCTGCCACTATCTCAAAGACTTTCTATCTGTAATGGGAGTCTGATACACGTTTGAAATTTTTATTTAAATTTAGGATATGGGTAAAAACAAATAAACACACAAAGAAAAAAAGCAACAACAAAACCCAAAACCAAACCAAAACAACAGCTAGTAAATGACATTTGGAATCCAAGAGTTCTTCTGCAGCCCCACCAAAGAAGCAAGGCAGAGCAGCAGTGTCCCTAAAGTCAAATATACAGTGCCTCACACGAAAAAACAGGATCTGTGAGTGGCTTTCACACACTCCCTGGGTTGCTGAGGACTTGAGCCAGGAACAAACAGCCTTGTTGGGAAAAGCCCCAGCTTCAGCCATGAGTAAACTCCCTGGGTCCCCAGGTCACACGGCAAAGCTGGCAAAACCCAAGTGGTCGTCTCAGGTTGCTTCTCCTCAGGGAACCAATTATTTTACACCCTGTGGTGTGAAAATCTGTGGGAAGTGGCAGTGATAATGAGAACTCAAGTCTTTCAGGGTTAACCAGCTCCTTCAGCTTTTTAATACACTTTTAAAACATTACTCTTTTGCTTATTTCATTACCATATGTAAGTGGTGCACACACAGACACTGGCATGGTCCCTCCTCCCTCCTGCCAGCAAGCCCTGACATGGGGAGGGGAGTCAAGGCCATCTCCATTCCTGGAAGGATGCTAACTCACTCTCCACTTTGGCAGCCAGATATCCCACCATGCTGGTCCCATCCTTCTGCAGGCCACTGGGTCCCCCAAATGCCAATATTGACAGTCTATTTTTAAATACTGGGAACAAGAGACAAAATACAGCTGTTTTAAATCTGATTACCAAAACCATTAGGGTCTTCATTGCACCCCATTAAAAAAAAAAAAACCAAAAAAAAAACCAAAACAACACCAAACAAAAAACACCAACAATAACAGCTAAAACCAGAAATATGGCAAGAAAACTTCCTTTCACAAACTGACGAAATTATAAGCAGTGGGAAACAAGTCAGACACCTGTCATAAAGAACACTACTATTCAACCTTGTCTGTAATAAGCATTTATACATGCATAGGTTGCATATAAATATAAACTGGCTTGAAATGTGTATTATGAGTATCTTTATCTTCACTGAAGATGCACATACTAAGGAGAAGAATTCTGTAAAGTAAAGCAGGTATAAAAAAAATTATCTATATAGATAAGCCAGATCGTTTAACACCAATCCAAAATAAAAGCAAGCTCATTTTCTCAAGCTCCCTGACAAAGTGTGGGAGTGCAAACCCAGCTGTCACAGTCACCTTTGCTTCAACAGTGTCCAAGATGACTTAAAAGACTAGAAGTAAATGTTAGTATCTACTAGTTGCAGTAATCTGTATTTCACTGCACATAAAATGCTGTCTTACACCTCTTGGCTAACACAGAGAGGCTTGCAGTGAAGTACAGAAACTACTGTAATACAGATAGATCCAGTTTAATTCTGTTCATAGAAGAAAATAAAATGCCTCTTTAACACCTCCAAGTCCTTAATGCTGTTAGAAGTTAGTTCAAGCTCAGGTTAAACCACAGCAAATTAAGAACTGAAATGTACAAGCCTGTAACAAGAGAAAATAAGAATTAAAAAAAATGGTTTCTTTCAATATCTGCTCCCCATCCTAAACTGTGGCAGCCAGAGACATTCCCCTCTCCACCCTGACTACAGCACATCTTTCTATGATATTATTTCTCCTCTCTTTGACAGGGAAAACCTGACTATTTCTCAGCCAGGCTGGATAATTACAAAGAGATGGCTGGTTCCAAGTGCTGTGCTACCCGGGGATAAAACAAGCTACAAATTGGTGGGGAAAACCATCACTCCAGTGGTGCCCCCTCCCACCAGGGAAATAGCCTGTATTATTGTCCTGGTTTAGGCCAGGATAAAGGTAATTTTCTGTCTTGTACTTTTGCTTTCAGCTAAGTCTCTTGTAAGCATTTTACCCTCCAGAAGGAGTAAAGAGGTCCCACCTGAACCCCTCCTCTGGGGAGGACTGGACAAGATAGATGTCAGAATTGACCAGAATATTCCATCCTGTACACGTCATACTCAGTATAAATTTGAGGGATCACAAGGGTCAAACCCCTTCCTGCCCTTCCTGCTTCCCTTCCTTTGCCTGTCCCTGTTTGCTCTGGCATCCTGGGAGGATTCTGTCCATTCATTTGCCTGTGGTCCTGATCCGTGCCAGCCTGAATCTGTGTGTTCCTGCCTCCAGCTCCCCACTGCTGCTGACTCCAGGAGTCCAGCCTGGACTGTCCCAGGGCTGCCCTGCAGCCTCTGTGGTGATGTGAGAGTAACTGGGGGGGAAGTGGGGGGAACGTAGTATCAATTTTCCTGTATATTTGTATATATTTAGTAATTTTTCCTATTTATCATTACTGTTTCATTAAAGTTGTGTAGTTTAGTTTCCAACCCATGAGCCTCTCTCCCTTATTCTCTCTCCTTTCTTTATCAGGGAGGAAAGAGGGACTAATAGAGAGCATCTGTTACTCGGTTTAATTGCCAGGCCAGTGTTAAACCGTGACAATTATGTTGGGGAAGCTGGTAGTGGTGACACAGACTTTTGATGGGAAATTACATAGTTCTCACTATCTGCTGATACAAATCACATCAGTAAGTGATGGAGAACTGACACTCTTCCTCTTGAAGAGAAGAAAAAATAAGCCCCACCTGTAATTTTTGCAAAATAAGCCCCACCTGTTAAAGAAGGTGGTTGAGCTACCAGCGAGAGGCTTGACATCCACGTGGTGTTATGTCTAGAGAATGAGAGAAACGCAGTGTTTTTTGGGACTTCCTCTGAGTCACAGCCAAGGCACAGAATTTTAGAGCTCATCTATGCCATAGTTTCTGATGCTTCACTTCCACTTCTAAGCCCGACAATCCCTAGAAACAACTCCAGGCTTTTTACGCTCAGGGGACTTCAGCCCATCTTGCAAAAATGACCCGGTTTCTGCAGGCAGAGTGTCCCATGGGGGGGGGGATAAGAAAGTTTAGTACAAAAGCTGACAAAACCAATGTAATGTCAGGTAACCATGGATAATTAAGTTTTTCTTCATTTGCCTACACTGGTAGCCTCAATATAGCAAGAGCTGACAAAAGGAAAAAGACACAGATTTCAGGGATGGTTATTGGTTGGTTCTTTTGCAAATTACTTCAGCAAAGCTCAAACCTGATAACCTGCATTCTTGATGCCATTCATGGCCCCAAGGTCACATGAAATGAACAGCTCTCACATTTCATGTTCCTTGTGAGTATCACCCCATCACAATGCAGGGCACCACTACCTCTTCTCTTCATGAAAGTGACTTTCTAGGGTCTATTTTCTAGAAAATAGTCTGTTTCCTTATTCCTAGAGATTAACATTCACATCAATATTTTGCTAATCAAAATCACATACAATAAAGAGAGGCTGACCTTCTTACTTTCTAAGCACAAAATGTGCTACCTTCTCAAAACTGCCTATATTGTACAGAAAATGCTTCACACACAGTTTGTAAGCAACAAATACTGGTTTACTACAAGTTTTTTTTCTCACTCCCATTGTCCTAATAGTTCCTTCATAACTGCAAAGAGTTATGGAAACAGATTACACCACAACATAAGAAATACTAAAACACCACCAGAATAGATAAGCTGGACAAAGAAAACAATTGGGATTTTGTGGTTTTTTTTCAATAACTTGGTAAGATGCATGTTCAAGAGATACTAAAGTTTTGAGGGACAGGAACATAGGATTCCTACTCAGGTATACTTAATCTGCTGTCTCATAAATGGTACCAGTCCAGCCCTGAAATCCAAGAGAAAGGGGTGGAATTTGTATAGCAAAAGGATAACTGACTGAAAGTTGGGGTTTTTTTTTCTTAGTGGTCCCAGCTCTTGTAAATACTTGTGTTTGTGGCATATTGTATACTGGTTTTGGTATGTGTACTATACCTATAGCATGATTACCATCCAGCACAACTGCTTCAGGTCAGTGAATGTCTAGCTATAGTTAGACTGAATGAAACACCTTATAATTCCTAGGGTCAAAAGCAGTCCAAAATACAGTAGCAACTGGGTGAAAAGGTGACAAATATCTGGGCTTAAATATACACTATATGAAGCTTAGACAAAATGTTAACCTATCAGCTGATGTAGTATTGTCACAATTTTTTCACCCACAGCAATAAGCTTATGCAGCCTTCCAACTATTTTTAAAAATCACCCTTTATGCAGAGGAAGAGCATACAATTTTATCTTACAATGATATATATGCACTTGATAAGACACTGTAAATAAATACTTCACATTTTATCACTTCATTTGCTTTAACCATTGGTAAATCCTTCTCATTCTCAACAACTCTCAACTTGACCAGTGCCTGTTTCTGTGATATTTGTCAAGCACTCTAGTTATGAGTGTATGGGTTATTTTGGGGAATAGAAAGGTTTTAAAATTTGAATTAACAGCTGTTTTGTCACAGTGTAGTGTGACAAAGGCATTTTCAAATGTAAGTTGTGCCACAGTTGGCACATAAAGATCTGTGCTTGCAGGAAGTCTCAGGGCCTGTTCAAGACCCAAAATCTGAGGTACTATTTGCTGGCATCAGCAGAGTTCCCCTTGGGCTGTGAAGGGTGTTGCCAGGAGTCAGGCAGTGGGAACCACCATCCCTGCACCCACCAGCAGCTGCAGAAACCACACCTGGGCCTTGAGAAGGGGTTTGTCTTGAGTGACCTTCAGAGGTCAAAGGAGGGGAGTAGAAGATGGCAAAGCAGCCCAGGTCTGATGGAGGGGAAGTTAGAAGCCAAATCTCCTTGTTCATAGGTAATGAAAAAGACTATTGCAAGGCAGGACAGAAAGTTCAAAATATCCCTGCAAAAACTGCTTTTGTGTCTCAAAACGGTCTTTTAACCAACATTCCACTTCAGAGACAAAAATGTTCTGCACAGGCAGCCCTACCCCCACCCCACACTTTTTAGGCTGTTGCTTTTGGCTGAGGCTGCTGTTACAACAGGAAATAAAAATTATATTACTCAGGAAGGAAGTTAATGAGTTTCCCCTCCCCCAAATGCCATTAGACACTTCCTGAATAAAGGAGAAGCACATTGATATGAAGAACATCAGTAACCCGAAGCTGATGCTGTATGGTTAAAGGTACAGGCAATTCTGGATGGAGAAGGAACACCAGGTCAGCCTCTCTAACACACCACCACCATTACACTGTGTTACAATGTTTGTGACAGACTGTTTTGTCCGTTTTGCTTTTAAATGACTCAAAAGCAGCAATGCTTTCATCACTTCCTCTGGGAGAATATGCCAGGCGATCAAACAACTCCTTGTAAGGAGTGTTTTCCATGCGCTCTCTTACAAGTTACCCTGCTCATTTGTTTTATTGTTTTTAAGGGCTGCTTAATAAAACTCCAAATCCGGGCTTTTATTGTTTGTTTTGTTTTGTAGGCTTTGGATGTTCTTTAGAACTGGGGGATTTCCCAATCTGGGAAATATCAAAAGCCTGAAAAATAAACAAAATACTAAACACTAAATTTATGGAGGCTCTGCGACTGACCCTGCCTTGTTATTAACATTCAGCATTATCCAGCTTTAAAAAATGCAATTACTTTTTCAGTTAACAGAACATACACGTTTTGTATTGATCTGTCTTAAAGAAATTATATTAAGACTTCAGTCAAAATCATCAATTTTTCCATGTAGTCAATCTGTATAATGAATTTTGGACGGTGGTTACTTTAATTCATTCGTGTAGTGTTGGTTTTACTTTAAAATCAAGTTACAGAAGGGTGATTCTGCAAGAATGTAAGACAGTACTATCTAATGAGAATAAAACACAACAGAGTGGAGTTCACCTGCTTAAAATCTTCACTGGAACAAACTTTCCTCTGTAGAGAAGTACAGTTCCATTAATGGTTTAATGTGTGTCTACACTGACCTCCTGGTTAGGGCCCACCTAGAACAGCACCTTGTCCTTTCTTCTCTGATATTTTAAAGACACCTGCAAAAATGCATTTTTTCCACTTTGGCTAAACTTATTTCCACTTCTTTTTCTTTTCTCTTCAGTACATTTTTGTTTCTTTGCTTTCCTTTGCATTCCTCTCAGTTCCTTGATCCACTAGTCCCTTTAATTCTTCTGATTTATGTTAGTTGCTGAAATTTAATATGATGCTAAAAAAACTAACCAAACTGTGGAATTTAACTCTTACTGGCAAGAATTAATGGGGAATAAAAATATCCTTCCTGGTACACTGTCTGGGACACACACAGAGCAGCACATAGTTCTCATCTGAAAAAAATGTAAAGTTAATGAAGAGAGTGCAACTGCTTGACATATTTTCTTCCAATATTTGTATTTCTGTGACTTCTGTATCTAAACACTAGCTCAGAATTACTTTACATGACATTTAGTTAAGTTTTAACTTCAAACAACACCTAAAAAAGAGAAAACATAATAATTAAGAGCTTACCTTAAATAATTTTAATTTTACACATCCTTTTCCGGGTGTTACAATACGTGCATTACTTTATTGTACTTATATTATAAAACAGGGCCATTTCATAATCACACTAAGACATTTTAGAGTGTGTCTCATGCTGGGCTCTTAACATTTCATCTGTAGCTGAGACACTTGGCTATTTGTCTTGCAAAGAAATTAAGACATGGCAATATGCCAACATGACACAGTGCCTGGTGAGTCTCAAGACTTAATTACAGGATCTTATTTTTAAAAGCAAAATAACACAAATCCTTATACCATGTTTAAAACAACAACAAAAAGGTATTATTTAATCTGTACAGATTAAATTTCTTTGCTAATCATTGCAGATAAATACTATATTGGTGATGTTAATGTACAAGATTTTAAAAGGAAAAAAAAAAAAAAAAGGAAATTCTTACTTTGCAGTTTTTTCACTGAATTCAATAGGAACAGATATTATTTCCATCCTAAACTATCAGCCTTTGGCTACAGCAATTATGAACATATGTGAACAGTGTTTTAAACAAGAAAGCAAGTTTAAATTATTGAAGAGAATTCATCAAAGTGGAAGGGCAATGTGGACTGAGGCCAACCCTACTAGTCAGCTTAACCAGGTTTTGTTGACAATGGCCCTACCAAGCTGGAGCACAGCAGACACAGAATGCCTTCAGATACTGCAGTGTGGAAAGAAACAATCGATAAATCACTCCCAGCAAAATAAAAAACACAAACCTGAATAAAGCCTTGTGTGTCTCTTACACTCCAGAAATTAAATGATAGTGAATGGTTAATTTTTAACACTCGGTATTTTCACAGAAAAGCAGAATAAATCAGCAAGAAATTAATGTTAACTGACAAAAAAATTGTTACTTTTTCCCCAGGACTGATTATGTTTGCAACACTCAAACCATTATATACCTTAACTTAGTGCACAAATATATCTAGTTGAGCATGCTTTTTCACACTCCTCACAAAACTTCTCATTAATCACCTGCCAAACATCCATGCAGCTTCTTAGATCACAGAGACTCTACATCTGTGGTTTCTGACCTAACATCAGTGTAAACTGTAAGCACACCTAACGTTTTGCCAGTTTGTTTTTTTTTTCCTATCAGTTACAGCTAAGCAAAACAAAATCTAAGCCTCACACAACCCCCTGAATCATTTCCCCCACTACTCAACAACCACTTCTTCACTTAAAAGCCAATAAACATTACAGTGAAACATGAATGGACTGAACCACTTCCTTTTTCTGTTTGTCTCTTTTTCCTGAAAACATATTGCAAAGCCAGCAAAGGAGACTAGAGATTGGAAAACTATTTAGGTATCACAGGCATTTTAAAACCATGGTATTCTTCAGGGGACAGACGTCTACCTTTCCTGCAGGTGATGCTCTGAGCCTGCCAGCCCCAGTCCAAACCACTGGGCACTTGGTTCTGTGCTACAGAGAGCAAACATAAAATCTGGGTCTCTAACATAAACTAGCAGTATGTAGATACAGATAAATCATATATTTTGAAGATGAGGACTTACTATTTTTCCCTCCCTGAAAGGAAAGGACTTCCTAATAATGAAGTAATGAAGCAGTAATTACTCACACTTCTGTTATCATTCATTTCACAGCACTGACATGTTTTTTGTTGAGAAAATTGCACCAGTATGCTAAAAAAATTAAAACTGCTTCAAAATTTGTTTGAATTCAGCAAGACATTTCATTTTTGGCCTATTATACTTATACTTAATATCCATATGAAGAGCAAGTTTATTTTCACCTGGAGGTCTCCAAAGTGCTGGGCACAGAAATCTGTTTATCTTTAAGGTATTCAATATCTCTGAAATTAAGATGCAAATATTCAAAGAATGCCTCCCACAGCAGGCCTAAAGATAGTAATGTTTCATTCCCATTGTATATTTTGAACTACAGAGCTGGCAGTTTTGGATTTGTGAATTTCTGAATGCACTGGTTTTACTTCAGAAGACAGAAAAAAATGAACAAGGACTTCATCAAAGCTTGGGAAATATTTTTAACCCTTATTTAAAATCATGCATATTTTGTCCTCATAATTCTTTCCCCATCTCAGGGGGATACCCACCTGTTCTGTAGCACTAAATCATTGTTTCAGGCTCATATGATAAAGCAAAAACCTCTTAAACTTAATTTATAGAGCTAAGACATCTAACAGTGCTGAAAAATTGAGTCAAATGGAGCTTAACTACTGCAGTTAAGACTTCAAATAATATAACCGAAACAGAAAATCCTAAAATCTAAAATGAATACAGACTGTTTTAACAGGGTTATGTCAAAGCTAAATCCACAAAAATGCTATGAGCCAGTGGCATGTAGGAGTAACAATAATCACAGATTTACAGAGATGGCTATTCTCACAATGGCTACCCAAGAATTAAAAAAAAAGACCAACAAAAACCTTTGTCAAAGTTAAATTAAAGATTTTCTTGATGTACATCTTCAAAACCACTAAACCAAGCTTCCATGAGAAGTCACTTTGTAATTATATGGTTTCTAATAGGTACAACCTCACACATCCATTATGTATTTAAATAAATAACAATTTCTCTGGTGTAGCAGTAACAATGAGGAGTATCTTAATATAAATCAGCAGCCTGTACTTGCAAAAAAAATCTAGACTGAGCAGGATATAACTTCTCTGGGGACCAAGGAGGCCTTGTGTGTAAACTGTCAACTCCTTCCTCTTCCTTCAGCAGCAGGAAAGGAAGCGTTGAGGGTGGGACATTACTTACATTTCTTACCAAAAAACGCTAGGGATCATGACAGGAAAAATATCCACACCATGGACAGAAATAAGTTGCTTTTCTTCACCCGGGGGGAAGAATAAAAGCCCATTACTTACCATTTTGCTAGACTACACAAGACGAGAGAAGTGGAGTAAAGGCACACACCATGTAAAGACAAATACATACTGTAGGACTTCTTATACTGCCTCATAACGAGGGACATGGGGGGAGGAGAGGATGAGGGTGGGAAACCCTTAAGTTATCATTTTCCAAAGAAATGGAGCAAAAATCTTCAAAATCTTCTTAGCTTTTGAGGGAAGATAATGTCCTTATGGTCATCCACAGTGTTTACATTTGTGCCAGCTAAACCTCACATAATGAGATTTCACTTAATTTAATTTAAAATTAAGTAATATTGGAAAACAGAACTTCTTAATCTAGAATTATTTCATTTCTGATTTCCAAGTCCCTTAACTCCTGAGGTTGCAAGTCCTATGCAGACAAAACTGACAAAAGAGAACAACCAGTCCTCAGTGTTATTTATTTTCAGTGAAGTCAATGAATGGAATCAAGAGCCTAGGAGGTCATTTCAGAAAGGTCCAAGGAGAGACTCTACATTGACTTAAGAGACACATTTTCAGTTCAGCAGGTTCGTATCTTGGTGCAACTTTTCTTCCAGTTTAAACAACACTAATCTGTCTGTGACAGATCTCCACAGGCCCCTAAGCAGTAGCTCTTGCCTGTGGTGGTTTCATAACACATTCAGAGAGATTTCCTTTCACAATAGGCTCCTGGGTTTCAAGAGAGCTTTAAAGATAGTATTTGTTTCAAAGACGTTTGCTTGAAGCCTTTGTTCATGGAAAGAATAAAATCGCTGTACCATGTATCTTTACATCATAAAAGGTACCTTCAGCGGGATAGACTGACACCTGTAGCCATTCTTAGCTTTGAGCACCATCAACCCTTAAGGGTTCTCTCTGCAGAATCAATGAGGACACGAAGGTCTTCATGAGCATTAATAGATACTGCACACCCCACAGAGGCTTCTCCAGATTTGTGTTCAAGAAACTTGGAAGTAGCTTCCTTTGAGAGGATTAAGGGCTAAACCTCAAGGGTTTTGATGAAAAGATAGGAAGGCAAAGCAGGATTTTGCCAAAACTTCACTCTGGTTGATCACCCAACAAATACCTTTTTTTTTTTTCCGGAGGTATGCGGGGGGAGAAGCAGTCAGCTAACTTGCAGTTCAGCTGAGACTACAGAGGAACCAATGAACATGTTGCTATTCAGCCTAACTTGGTGGAGGCAGTCGGCCTTTAGGTCACACCTAATTTTTACAGATGTCCATGAAAGCAAATGAAGATGAAACACACATATGAGCAGATAATTCACAGGACAAAGTATGAGACGGCATCAGTCATTACCTCAAAAAAAGGACAGAAAGAACTAGCAAAGGAGGGAATATGGCCAGTGCACGCTGGCTACTGTAATCTCATGAACCTCTACAACTCTAAACTGTATTATTACAACATCATTTACACACAGCAGAACTGACTATGGCAGGACTGGGTCCAGCCAGGTTTTGCCTTTCACCAAGAATGGAGTCTCCAATACCTTTGGGGTACACGTTCCTGTGTCTGACTACCACCCCTGTAAAACAGTTTTTGGAGATGTCTAAATGGCATTTCCTCTATTTCAGTCTGTGTCCATGTATATTAACTCATCTGTGTTCAATATTCAACTTACAAAAACCATGCACCAAAATGAATTAGACACTGCACAACTCCTGCTAGTTTCAAAAAGTATCTCAAACTTACCATGTGGTTAGTTATGTCAGTGCTACATGAATGGCTATCATTCTATGCAGAAGAGAGAAAATATGGTCAATGCTAGTAAAAGAAATAGCACTTAAAGAGTTTCCTTGGGTAATAGGTATAATTTAAGTATAGATTTGAAAAGAGATTATTTTTCACCAAACTTCAACTACAAATGTAACAAATAGGCCCATGAGTAAAAATCATGATTGTTGACCTCACAAAGACATTCCAGGGCTAGTTGTCAAGCTCACAAGTGTGAATCCAAGCTGAGTCTGTTTGCTTGATAAGATTATTTTAAAATTGCTCCCTAAAGAGTCTGATTTCTTTTTGCATTTCTTTTTCAAAGGAATTCAATGAAGCTCCACTCACTTTAAACTTTGAAAACTACCAAGGTAACCAGGGCTCAAAAACTCAAAAGCTGGATATTTTAATGACCAGGAAAGACAAGGTCCTTTCATCAGACAAACTGCAGAATTTAGTTTTTTCAGTACACTCTCACTTAAAACAAAGCAAGAAGGCAGTATAGCCTGTGCTTCAAGCACCCTGACACTTTAGAAGCCATTCATATATCAACACTCAGCACTCAAGTTTGATACATGCATGGCTGTAGAGCCACCACACCTGTATTACTATGTAAATCTCTTGAAAATGATACCTGCTCATGGTATAATTTTTAAAAGGCTTGTAGATATTCTGTGTTAAGTCAGCAATAGCATTACAATCAGACTTCATAATTGTGATCAGGGCTAACTAGATTAAATTATCTTGGATATGTCAACCTGTCTGCCACTTCTGACCTCTTAGGTGGGTGAGTAACACGTGTACCCCTGAAATACCTCATCCACTGCTGCTATAGATACAAGTTATTAACTTGTGCACAGTGTGGTATAAAAAAAAATATATATATCACAATATATTGTGATATTAAAAGAAAACAAAGTTCAAAACAGAAGTTCACTAAAGGAAAGACAATAGCTTGAGTTGAATAATTAAATAAATTTTTAAACATCATTTTTTTAGAATAATCCTACTGAACAAAGTTCCAATTTTCTGATGTTATTATGTGTTATGAGGATCCAAACAGAGAAGAAAGAAACTAGCTGATGAATAAAAACATCTTCCAGAAAAGTATTGTGGAGGTACAAAGACTACATAAGCTTCAAACAGATGTACAACAGATGAAATAGGAAGTTCTTAACCATTAATTCTAAAGACAGTAATGTAGGAAGAACTCCTGGAAGGTATGAAATACAAAGGACAAAAAAAAGGTATAAGCATGTGTAAGACCAAACATGCTTTTTACTCATAAACCTTAATTTAGTAGTTTAATGTAAAGACAGACTGAAGTCTTTAACTGACCAGGTAGGAATATGAAGTTACGCAAAGCAATTCCTAAATATAGGATTAGAAGATATTATTTTTTTTAGATTATTTTAAAAATGAGCTTTCAATTATGACTTATTACCTTTTTCCTTGAAGCTTGTAGACATATGCCAAAGGACATTACTCCTCAATAATACCTAAAATGAGGGCCTCATCTGATGCTAAAACATGAGAACATGAGCTATAACAAACATCTCACAGCTTAGATGCTGTGCTAATGGCTTTATGGGAACAAATACAAAAATCAATGACAGAATCTATTGATTCTAAAAGATACTTTAACTTGAACAAACATTATTAAAAGCAAGTCCGCAGATCTTATCTTCCACAATCAAAAAAATGAAAGAAACTGAAAACATACAACCCCTGAAGAATCATACAACATCTGAAGAACTTCCATAATGCTAAGGTACACCCAAGAAAAAAAATGGTCTTTACATGAAGTAATATTGCACAATGGCACTCTGTAGAACCAGAGTGGTGTACATTTTCTGTAGCTACAGGAATTATGGATCTGTAACTAAACCGAAGTATATGAAGTAATCTTCTAAAATATGGCAAAGCAGATCATGACCTCTAAACTGATATAAAAAATTACTATCCTCCCATCAAATGAGGCCATTTGCACCATTATATTGTATATATTTTACAGCTCCATAAGGAAATACTTCATTTCATCATCTTTCTATACATACATGGTAACCTCATTAACAATGGGAATTTCACATATCAAGTCACAGGGGTCTGGAGGAATTTCTTGTGTGACCTTTCTACATTTTGCAATAGCCGTGGATGCTCCCTTTGAAAGGCTATAGAAACACAGGTCTCAGTAGATGAGCAAAGATGAAAAATAAATATGGGTCATTAGGACTTCTGAAATTAAAAGTCCAGGCTCACAGTGTGCTTTAAGATAACTGCAATATCCAATGCTGCTTGACCTTAGCCATTGCACTGAGAAGATTGATTGTTCTCCTTTAAAGCACAGAACTGGAGAAAGAAATATTATCCATTTGTTTCCAAGCTTAATTATAATCAGTGCAAAAAAATGTGCCAATAGTCAACCAATCCTCTTAAATTTGAACCCGTCCAATCTATCTGTATACTGCAGCCAGATTAAATGGAGGCCATGAGCCAAACAATTTTAAATTTTTCAGAATTTGGTATTCTGATGCAAGATAATAATTTTCTTTGTATTGTCTGTGGTAATGGCTAAAGCCAAAGACTGTTATGGTGATGATTCTGACTAACAGTATTTCTCATACAGACATTAAATTTCTCATCCTGCAAAGTCCTCCAGGATAACTTAAAAACCCAACGAACTGTGGTTCTCCAGCACAGGTAGGATTACTAAAAGAGTATAAGAGAAAGGCACTGTATCACACACACAAAGTAAGTGTACATGGATATCTAGTGAACACAGTATTTCACACTATGGTTATTTTATGAAATCATAATACCATTTAAAAATAGATTTTGAGCATCCTAATTAGGCATAATATTTTCTATGAGTTACTAAGAAATTCAAACAATGCTGTTTGTTAAATGGCTCTTACATAACATTTCTAAGAAATTAAAACATTTCTGCTTCTATTTACATATTTGCAATAATGCTGCATACCTGCAAGGATGCCAGGTGAGTGCAGCCAGAAAGGGTTAACATTTGTTTTGGCATTCAGATGTGAGTGCAATAGTTTTTTTCCCCCAAACCAAAGACTGACCTAATGACTACTGTAAAACAGCTTCTGCCTATCATTTCTAGCCTCAAAAATACAAAAGAAAACGTTGCCATGGAAACCAGTCTATCCCAAAGGCATACTGCATTTTGCTAGATCCAAATTATACTAGTGTCCATGTTTCCCTTAGTAGTACAGACAACACAAATTCTTTGCCCTTGCCCACATCATGCTCAGTATGGCCACCATTAAACACAGATAAAATAAAGCCCCATTTAAAAAATAGATTACTAATTTTAGGAAATAGATTTAAGGTATTAATTTTGCTCATATGTTTCAAGGAAATAAGAAGATGAATGGGAAATCACAGAAGAAGACAAAAACACCAAGTTTCTGAAAATCACAAAATGCTTTTTGAGAAGAATCTGAGTGTTCATGTTAGCCTTTGGCTGATTTTCCAGCACTTTGAATAGATACATTATTCTGATTCATTTCTGGACCTAAATGCTCTATATTTACCACAGAATATTAAGCATTTGCTGCACTAAGTTCAAAATCTTTAGATAAAAGGATACAAAAGATGAAAAGTTTTAATGAGAATTGTATTTTTATAGAGGAAGTTTTCTGCAAGGAGATGTTCACTGTTACTCTGTGTCAGACTGTACTTGATCATGATTTCATTGCATAAGCACAAAATTGGACGTCACCTTCATGGTACTTCCAGTCAAACTTTAAATGGGATGCAAAGAAGAGCAACATGAAGGGGAAGTTTGGCAGCTACCACATGAACTCACCTGCGAAGACATCCTGATCACTAACCACAGCTCTACAACATGATGCTACGCATGTCAGATACCTTCTGGTGTCTCAACCCTGTCTTCACCTGATCCCTCCAACAGGTAAGATTCGCAGCCTGCTTTGAGCAGAGCTCCTCAGTTGAGCCAGCACAGCTCCCAACCTCTACAGACCAGGGACCTTCCCTCCCTTCACATGTTAGGACTTTGCCAGACTCCCATCATGTTTCACGTTTGCTCAGAGGAATGCTCAGGACAGGAGTGTCTCTGCCCCCCCCAGCAATACCACTGATTGTTTAGATGTGTGGACACACTCATGCAGAAACACCCAAGTTTAAGATTAAAATCCCATTCAGTCTCACGGGGATATCAAGAATACTGAGGTGATACAAACCTAACATTTTCTCATATCTAAAGGCTGAATTTGGTCGGATTGTACATGTGGAATTAGTTGCTTTGCTCAGTATCATAAAATGAGTCAGTAAGCAAATCTATAAATCTAGCTCAGCAACATATGGTTTGCTTGTCCAATCAACAATCATTAGATACAGATCTTTACAGATACTGCAGTCAAAAAATTAATTTGGCCTTCTAAAATTATTTGTCTAAGGCCTGAAATGAACTCTTTGTATTCACTGCAGGATGTACTTAGAAGAGAGCTGAGTACTCTTACTCTGTCCTTAGGGCGCTTCAGACACCACTGAAGATTAATAAATTCAAAATGGCAAAAGCTTATTTAAATCCTGCTATTTTAGGTCAACAAGAAAGTTTTCTTTGTAGTTTAAGAAGTACTATCCAAAACTCTGATATGTGAGGTAAGGATGGTGATTACCTCAACGCAGAGAAATATAATCAATTATCTGTCAGAGCAGTCTCAATGAGAAAGTATTACCTGTCAATTGAAGTGAAACAGCTACGCCCAAATTTTCATCCTTACTTTTTAATGCATTAAATGAAAGAGTGCTGCTTGGACAGCACATGACATCCTACTTCAGATTTATTCTTTTTCAGACATCTGACACTAAATGCACCACTGTAGCAGAGAAATAAAAAAGTGAGAAAGCATTCTGGATCCAGGTGAATCATGGCTATGCAGAAAAACAGGCTAATGAAAAGTAATTCCAACTTGTCTACTGAATAGATAAAAAGAAGCTTCTTAAAGATTTTAATTACAGACAGTCTGAAGAATATTCATGCACCAATGCATTTATTAAGAACTTGGTGAAAATAGAACGTCTCCTTATTTGACTTCCAACTCAAGGAGACAGAGTCTCAAAAAATATTCCTCCAAAAGTTGAGTACTTTCAACTTCCCTCCCCAAAGGAGGACAAGAGCTATATAAAACTGCTGTGGAACAATCAGGAAGGTAAAATAAGAAGGGAAGCATAAGAAGTATATAAGTTCCAAGTTCCAGTTCTTTCCAACTTGCCATTGACCAGGTTAGCTAATCACACCAGGAGGCTCAAGAAGTACAGTTGGACTTAGTGAACTTCAGCATGGCATGACCCATGTAAAAATATTGCATACATTAAGCAGATGAATTATTTCAAGAAGAACTTTTAGCTGGTAGAAGAGAACTGGTGATGGGACTGGGGAGCCTTCCAAATCTCTGAAGCGCTGAGTGGTTAAGAGAATCAAGACTTTGCAGAGCAATACATACATTTGTTTCTGCCTCCTGCTCCGTAACTCTTCTTGCCCAACTTCTCATAATGCTCTCCCACCCCTCCTTATGCCTCTATTTCCCATGTTCCTGCTCTCTGCTTCTTGATGTCTTTGCTGCTTCTCTCTGCTGGCCGTCTTTCTACTGCATGCACAGCTTCAAGCTGTCTGCAGACATCACTTGGCTTCCCCAGCCTTCCCCAGACTGGTTTGAAAGTTCTCTCCCATCTCACATATCACGGGACTCACTGTGCAGCTTCCCAGGGGTGATCCAGCTGGTGAAGAACCACTGATGTATCTTGAATTTGTATAAATTATAGTGGCAGGAACACTTTCCCCCCAAGTAAAGCTGCAAGTGTGTGTGAAGATGAATTAGGAGAGTTAACTGGAAATAAGATGTGTAAAGCCTTTAATCACACACAACGCAGACAAATGCAGGACTGTCGAAAGAACCACAACCTGATGCACTGGAAACATCTTTACTGGAGGGTCTTCCTCCTGGAGTTTCTGGCAGGAATAATAACACAAGCCAACACATTTCACACATGCCAACACATGCCTGTGTTCACATCTTTATGAAAAAGACTGCAGTTTATGTTTATAAAATACCTATTTATAATTGTGCAATATGTAGACAGCCAACCCTGGAAAAAGGTTGTGGGGTTTTTTTGTTTAATTCAACAGTTATATTAATATATTTGAATGCAATTTCCTTTGATGATCTGTGCTGCATCTGGAGCTTTTCAGAATGGTTTGAACACCTTTGCCAAAAATGATGTAAAGGACGAAATCAATCTGATGTTCACAGTAGTTCTGTTTCCATGGTCACACAGAATTTTACCTTTCTTACAAAAATAAAGTTACTAGGTAGCACAACTGTGAAGAAAATCCTGCCTCAGACATGAGTATTTCACTCTTCTTCTCCACAAGACTTTAGGCAATTAGCGCCAAAAGTGATACAGTGGTTTTGCTACACTGTCAATTACCCAGAAATGAGTAACCAAAAGGTGTTATTGAAGTTGCTGCAAATATGGGGATCAATGTAAACCCCCACTTCAAAATTTGAAATGCCATATCTTGCCAACAGCTTGGGTCTATGATTTTTTAAAGTGCATTCCTTTCAAAATAATTTTGAAGTGGCCTTAAAGCATCAAGCTCTCCATGGTTCTGAGAGGCCATTTCTTCTAAAACTCTGTTTCTGGTAACTCAGCTTCAAGGTCAACAAAAGCTGGGAGTGAAGTAAAGCTGGTGGCTTCCACCATGGGCAAGCCAGTCCCAATGAACAAAGCAAGAACAGCACATCATCTTACACACTGGGCATCCAGCTGCTCAAAAAAACCCTCTAACTTGGATGTTAAGCTTAAAACTTGTATCAGATCACAAGAACGACACTAAAGCAAGAGAAACTAACAATTTATGGAAGGTGATAACTACATACAAGCACTCTGTACACATTTTTTTCTTAAAATAACTGTAATTAGCAAAACGAAAAACCATAACGGTGGTTTTCTGTCCCACAATTTTCTTTCTACAAATGTTTAAGAAACCCCAAGTGATGCTGTAAATGTAACGGCATACTTATGTGGGCATGGTTTAGCTTTTTCTTTTTATAACATATTAGATGCTCAATGAGAACACAAACAGACATGTAATTTTAAATACATTTAAAGATAAAAACCTGACACAGCCCAGTGGCAACAGCTGACTTGTGAGACTATTAAAAATTTTAAACTCTAGGATATATCATACCCGGGTAAGCCACACATTCTGTTTAACAGCCTTGTTCACAATGCTCCAAAGGTAACAAAATAAAAATCTAACTTTTCATATAGTCTGTAGTTTCACAAGCCTACCAGAGACCAACTTGAAACTGGAAAATTTTACTTGAGGTATCTATTGAGTTATCTGAAGTCAGTAGATGGGCATTCAATCCTAGAAGCTGAAGTAAACTCATTGATACTACAACTCACAAAACATGATTGGGTGATTTGTTTGTTATTGCTAATCACCCAAATCAGATGTTCTTCGGGTTGTATTTTTTTAAAATTACACATTCCGCCATAATCCTTCATCTGGTTTAATTTAATGTCTATTAAAATAACTTATTAAATTATGGAAAACAATGTTCCAACTCAGAATTTCCCAGTAGTTATAAATTACTGTTGCTTTTTGTAGAAGGAAGAAACAGATTACCTCATTTATTTTTTCTGATTTTAGGCAGCCACAATCTGAGGCATGCAAAACCATTAATTACATATGGAAAATCTATTCCTTTATTAACAAGGCTTGAACTCCATCAGTGTGCAGAACTCATTACATAGATCAGAGTGTATATCTTGCTGATAGTTAAGCTTCTACATGCACTTTAGATCCTAGCCATAATACATTCTCGGGGAGTACACTTGTCTATCAATTTTATATTGCTGACAAAGGAAAACCAGCATCATTGTTTGATCAATACTGATATTCAATAGTCCTGTCTTTGACAATTCTGTACCAAGCATTGCAAATGTAACACCTATACAGAGTTAACACTGAGCAACAGTGACCGAAAAACTCTGCCATTTCCCTATAAGTTAAATGAAAGCAGTGAATAAAAGAAAATTACAGTGAGAAAAGCAGCAAATTATCTAGAGTGAGGGAAGTACTGATAGCAATTAGTATATTAAGGTTCCTCTGATATTATCATCTTATGCAAATGGTTGAAACTTCTTTTCTCCAATTTACTTTTCTGTTTTCTGCATTTGACACCATCCATATTTTCAGCTTTCTTCCTACTTTGTTTGTATTACATTTTTTCCCCAGGCTAACTGTAGTTTCATACTACACCATATTCAATAAACTGGAAGATTACAGACAATCCATTCACCACTTTGCAGAATTTTTCAAGCATCAGCGATGAACACTATCTGTCATATTTCCTTAAGCTGCTGACACAACTTCAAAATAGCCAGTGTTATTTAGACAAACACATGAGAAATTCAGTGCCAACTAAACTAAGGCAGAATTCAAGTTGTTCAGAAATTCACAGAATCAGAGAATGGTTGAGGTTGAAGGAACATTTGGAGATCTCACAGCAAGGTCACCTAGGGCAGGCCGCTAGGGTCCATGTCCAGATGGGTTTTTAGTATCTTCATTGATGGACTCTACATCCCCTCTGGGCAATCTCTTCTACATTACCACCCTCACAGTGAGGTATTTTCATGTTCACAATGGATATCCTGTGTTTTAATTTATGTTCTTTGCCTCTTGTCCTTTCACTGTGCACCACTGAGAAAAGTCTGGATCCATCCCTACTGTCATCAGATATTTATATACATGGACAAGAACCTCTTGACCCTTCTCTTCATCTCCAGGATGGAGTCACAGAGCTTTCAGCCACTCAACAGATGCTCCAAGCTCTTCATCTTTGTCATCTATCAATGGACTCATTCCAGTAAGTGCTTTTCTTGTACTGTGGAATCCACAACTGGACACAGCACCCCAGATGTGTCACACCAGGGCTGAGGAGAGAAGAACGATAACCTTCCTCAACCTGCTGGCTACATACCCCTGGCTGCTGCTGGCTGCAATGCCACACTGCTAGCTCATGGTCAGCCTGGTAACTGCCAGGATTTCCTGGTCCTTTTTTGCATAGCTGTCTCATAGCTGGTTGGTCTCGAGTCTGTACTCATGCCTGGTGCTATTCCTTTTCAGCCAAGAGGATTTTTCATTTCCCTTGGTTTATCTTCCTCAGGTTCCTGTTGGCCCATTTCTCTAGCCTGTCAAAGTTTCTCTGAATGGCAACACAACTCCCTGATGTATCTCCACCACTGCTTTTGTATGGCTTTTGTATAATCTACATACTTGCTGAGGGTTTACACTGTTCCACCATCCAGATGATTAATGACACCATCACCCTCCCAAAATAGGAGTTGAGAATGACAGGCCTGTTGATTCCCAGATATTTCTTACTGTTTATCCCAAAGACAGAAGTGGCTTTTCTTTCTTCATTAGGAACCTACCCCACTCACCATGGCCTTCCAAAGATAATCAACAGTGGTTTGAAACATTTGCCAGCTCACTTTGCCGTTGCGGGTGCACCTCATCAGGTCACATGGATTTCTGTATGTCTGGTATATCTAATGTTCTTCAACCTGATCCTCCTTCACCACAGATAAGTCTTTCAGACCAGGTTGCTTCAGACCTTCCCATGGGTCTGAAGATTCCTAAAGACAAACCACACTAATACAGACCAAGCTGAAGAAGGCATTAAGTACCTCAACCATTGCAATGTCACCAGAGTCACTGCCCAATTCAGCAGCTGGCCCACCCTTTCCTCAGCCTTCCCTTTGCTGTTGATACACCTGTAGACTTTGCTATTGGCCTTTATTCCCTAGTTTTCATTTCAGTACTCAAGATGAAGCATTTAATTTGAAAATAGACATATTGCATTTGCTCTTTCACATTTTGGAAGCAACTAAAATTAGACTCCTACTTCCCCCTCCACACAGTAAGCATTTGTGGTGAATTAATAACCACACTAAATGGTGCTTTCCTTAGAAACAAGCTGAGGGAGGGGTATTGCTGTAAATACTCCCTGCTCTTATACCACCTCAGAAGCTCCAGAGAAGTCTGAAGAGTACAGAGGAAACAACGAAAAAACTAATTGTTATTTATACAAAATTAGCAGAGATCTTTCTCCTGGCTTGTAGTCTATCAGAAGAAGAGGCAGAAGATGTATTTGAAATTCTTTTTTCCACACCTGTTCTTATCTAGTCACTTTGAGCCTTTTCTGATTCAATAAGTTAATTATTCTAGTCAATATTCCAAACTATTTTAAGCATTCCTCATCTTCAGGTGAAGTTCCTGAAAGTCCTAGAGACTAGGTCATCCCTTCTGATGATTCTAGGCCTCATCCCCAGATACTCTGGGTCACTTAAGGCTTAGGTATTTTTGCAGAGATGTGATGCTCCCTACATCCTGGATGGCCTAATCCCTAGGTGGGTTACAACATGTTCTATCCCATGTCTGGAAAAGCATGGAGTGGAAAGGGGGGAGAAAGTAGAAAGAACTCATGAAGATAACACAAAGGATGGCAGTCTGTTTTCTGTTTCACAGCAAGGGCTTCCTGGTCTTTTGTTGGTTGCTAGCTTGTAAGTAGCAGGCCATTTTGGACAGCTTTTTCTAACTCAAGCTGAAATTAGTTAGACTGCAACTACAGCATCATTTTGGGGGGTCTCCTCTAGTTTAACTCAAGTAAAATACACTAGCAGTATCAACAATTTCTGATCATCTGTTGTTTCTGGTGATCAGGCAGATGTGTTTCTTACTACCCTCATAAAACTTTTGCTTACTAAAACCTCCATCCATGAAAAATGTGTCATCTTTAGAATTTTTACTCTTTGGGGAAGCATTTTTATCAGTGTTATACAATATTACATATAGGTTTGAAGCTTTACCTGTTTGAATCAGAATTCAAACTGTCCAAATGTTCCAGATGTGTTACAGACAACTGAGCTGAAACAGGAGACTGAAATACGGGGTGGCAGATCCATGCTAACGATACTTTCCAGGTGTAAATAATTCTCAGAACATTAATCACCTTCCTAGCATACCACTGCTGCTTGTATACAGCAAATTTAATTTTGAAGACTCTGAAACATTATCAAATGTTGGTTTTACAGCACTGCAAACTATTTAGGTTTGTAATAAAAGGAAAAATTTCTGTGGAGCAAGCCAAGTACTGGATGGCACAGAACAGCATTGCAAGAGCACAAGTTAAAACAGGATGGATTCTAGAAGCATGGGTAAGAGTTATTCATATGATAAAACATAAAAAGAGAGCTAGCCGAGGGGCTGAGGAAAAGGATCTGAAGGACACATTTGTAAAATATTAGCTACAAAACATTTTCTGTTTTATTCAGTCTCATGGAAGAAGGCATTTATCAGCTAGCCCAGCAGACCTTATAGGTACAAAGACTAAAACCTAGGGAAGACATTAGGTTAAATTAATTCTTGCTACACCTAGAGAGTTTCTTTTCTTTAACTGTGACAGCAACGAAAAATCATAGAATCATAGAATTGGCTGGGTTGGAAGGGACCTCAGAGATCATCAAGTCCAACCCTTTACCCACCGGTGCAGTTGCTAGACCATGGCACTGAGTGCCACATCCAGTCTTTTTTTAAATGTCTCCAGGGACAGAGAATCTACCACCTCACCAGGCAGTCCATTCCATTGCCTGATCACCCTCTCCGTAAAGAAATTCTTTCTAATATCTAACCTAAACCTCCCCTGGCACAACTTAAGACCGTGCCCTCTTGTCTTGCTGATAGTTGCCTGGGAAAAGAGACCAACCCCCCCCTGGCTCCAACCTCCTTTCAGGGAGTTGTAGAGAGTGATGAGGTCTCCCCTGAGCCTCCTCTTCTCCAGGCTGAACAGCCCCAGCTCCCTCAGCCTCTCCTCATAGGATCTGTGCTCCAGTCCCTTCACCAGCCTGGTTGCCCTCCTTTGGACCTGTTCCAGGACCTCGACATCCTTCCTAAACTGAGGGGCCCAGAACTGGACACAGTACTCGAGGTGTGGCCTAACTGAATAAAATATCTGAAAGCATTTCATACCACTATTTTAAAACTTCATTATTTTGCATAAGTATTGAAATTAAGCTCTCTTCTGCCTTCATCCAACAAATAAAATAAGTTTTTTAAAATAACACAGAATCTAAATGTCTCCTCCTCAGGTGCTAGATCCAACTCAATTTGTGCTGTTTATGCCCAATTGATTCCACAGTTACAGCCTCTAAGGTTGAAAGAAATACTATGTTCCATCTGATCTGCAAGTGCTTTGCTTTTAAGTGAGACTAAGTATTTTAAGTAGAGACAAAATATCATGAAAACAAGGTAAAGAATCACCCAGAATAAGAGAACACATAACAGCAAATGGCATTTTTACCTGCACACAGTGTTACAGCAGTTCTCTTTACAACTGCTATTCTCAAAGGATTATGGGTTTTTTCTCTAATAAATTGGAAAATTTACAATTCTGTTTCAAGGTAAATATGGTAGGACTAGTTTCCTTCAAGAAGGACCACAAGGTTGCATAAGCAAGCAGGTTCCTGCTGATATTTTTAAGCACTTAGGACTTTATCTTCTGATCTACACACTGATTTCCCATCAAACACAACAATCCAGTTAAGTGCAGTAGTGTAGCGTAGCAGGTACCCTCACAGAGCTTCAAATCCACATTAGCCAGGACTATAGTAAACTTGTAACTCACAGGAAAAACACCTTATTTTTCCATGTGACCTCAGAGCAAACCTAGTCAGCCTAACTTCACCAGCCAAATGGCAGACGGGTCAATCCATCAAGCAGGACCCCAATGCCTTTAGTACAGAAGCAGAAATATCTTACTGCAGCTCACATAAAAGGGAAGATGTGGTTGCCTCTGTTGTATAAATTTCCGTGGATTTAAATCACAGGGAAAATTCTCCAACTTTGTTTTTAGCTACATGTAAGATTTTTCTAGATACATGCACTTTCGAGGACTCTAAAAAATCCTACCACTGCAAATTCAGGAAAAGAGATGTACTTTTAAAAGAGTACAAGAGAAAGATTTGTGGTTACAATCCTACAGATCTACAATGAGCTGATACTTTTACTAAAATGTGCCACCTGAGAAGCAGGACCATCACTTGTTTTATTTTAAACCATGTATCTTTAGTGAAACCAAGGTATCCCAATACTGTTGGCACCCTTTGCCAAAGTTCAGATTTTTACAAACAGCTACTTTGAGTTGCTGAAATAGGTTGGTGTTTTTCTATAATAGTATTAGTATTATTATTTGACATTTTTCACATAAAAAATGTTGAATCTAAAGTATCATAACTGTGTAGAACACAGGTAAGGAGCATTGTAGTTAAAGCAGATTAATTTAGGAGAGCTGGAGATTATGAACAGATAACAGCAGGAAGTAATAATTCAAATATTTGTGGCAATCTTGATTAGGATTTGTCATTCTGACATTAAAAGTTAATTTGAATTGCATGTACATATTTTCTTTTAATCCAGCTGTATTTATGATGCATACCTGTGCATTTACATAGCCAAAACAATTTTTTTTAAATTTACAGATAAGATTAAAAAAACATATACATAAAAACCCACAGTCATACACACAATTTAATATTACAATATGTTTTGCTTGTAGTAACACACACAACATTTAAAACAGGTAGTAACAGGCTGTGAAGTCTTCAGAGGTAAAATACTGCTATCATTTTTTTTAAGGCATAAGATAAACTGTAAAAAAAAGTAAGAGATTAAGTAAAGGTTGGAAGTTAATAAACAAAAACGACATTAGAGCTGTCTGAGACAATGAACCCCCAAACTTTTTCTTAATCAAGATTCTTCAAAATAAAAGAAATTACAAATTTGTTTGGAAACAAAGGAGGATATTGAACACCAAGATGCTTGCTCCTGCTTTTAAGTGTCTCTCTTGTGCAATCTCAAGGCCCTGGAAGATGTTACTACAAACTCTTGCTACTGCCCGGAGTTTTTGTGATGAGTGCATCCCGCAAAATGAGGCAGGTCAGCCCATAATCAGTGGTTTGGCAAGGCAGTCTGGGAGAATAAGAGAGCATGATGCAGTATACTAAGTGCCATTCTTTCAAGGTGTTATACTGAAGGAAATAATCCGAAAAAAATCTTTCCACAGGAATCTTGCTTATCTGACTGCAGTACAAAGTGGAAGTACAGTTTAGTCACTTGAATTGAGGAGATAGATCAGATTTCCCTCACATAAATCTTCCTCAAAGGACCTGAGTTGTGGATTTTCATGTATTACATAGACATACCTATTACTGAGATATATTGGTACCTTCCTCAGGGCTGCTTTTCATTGTGCTACATGTAGCAACAAAGATAACATTTATTTTGACCTAAGAGTAATAAAAACTGCCCGGTATCTCTGCTGCAGGTATCCAGCAATAACACCTACATTTAGTCATATTTGCTTTTTTAAGCAGGCCATCCCTAGCTTTTCTGTAAACAAAATACATTAGAATTTAAAAAATGTAATATCCACCTGTATCTCCTCCTATGCTAAAATGTTGAGTCTAACAAACATTACACAGATTCCTCACCTTTAAAGAAAAAAAATCATAACTACTTCTTTTTGCTTCCATGAATCTTGTACAGCTTGAAACTGAGTCACAAGTCTCTTTCAATTAGTTTTCTTTCTATCCTTAAAATCTGTTCCTTTTTTATTCCAGTAATGCTTGCACCGCTAGTAGTGCTAATGGCATTGAGAAGGATATTCCCATTGTAAGATTACTAGAGTATTACAAAGTAATTTAATTTTGAAGAGGCCTCTGGAAATCACCTATACCAACCTTCTGCTCAAAACTGGCTCTACTAGAGCAGGGACTTATTCAGACAACCTCTGAGTACCTCAAAAAATTACACTACAGCTTTGCTGGGCAACCTGTACAACAACACAAAAAAATGTGTTTTATCACATTTTTTGTAAAAAAAAAAAGGTTTTCTTTTATCTATCTGTAATTTCCTGTGTTCCACTCAGACCTTATTAAAGTCAATTCACGTAGCAGAAATGATTTTTTAAAATAGCTTGCCCATTTACTTTTCACAATTTATAATACCTGAAAGTATACAAATGTATTCTCTGTGCATTTCATTAATTTCCTCCTGTAACTTAAGAAAAAAAAATGATGTCAATGAATATAATCTTAAACTCAGTGAATACACTGCAAGTTGAGAGGCAGTACATGAGTGCAGAGCCATTCATGTACCATGAAGAATTTAGGAAGTTTCATATACACTCTAATGGCAAAAAATGTCTGGAATGCAGAAAACCAATTGCCTCTGTTTATTCAGTATAATTTAGTCTTTAACTTAGTATTTAAGCAGTGGTAGGGGAGGAACAGTTTCAGATGGAAGGGTATAAGAAACTAATTCATATAGTTCAAGTGTTTCATGAAACTAACAGAAGACTTCCAACTTCAGCTGACTCCATCCAGGTGTAGTAAGCTGAATTTAAAATCCCATTTCACTGGAAAAGAAAAAAGCTAGGTAAAAATATCTATATTAAGATTTACATCTCCTAATTAAATAATTAACAATTATGATTTCTTAAGGAAAATTACTGTTGAATCAAAAATTTTTTTTTTCCCCCAAAACCTAAGGTAATAAAATTACTGGCCATTTCAAGTGGAGAAAAAAATATCTGAACTATACAAAAGTTTTAGAAGTTGAAAACAAAAACTATCCAGAAAAGCCACATGCACACAAAAATCTCCAGTGGTTATGCTCACAGAAAGCTTCAATACCATCTAATGATTCCTCTTGTCCTACCATATGTCAGTTTTGGCAGCTGTTCCCCAACAGCTATTGTCAGTGCAGCTGATCTGACACTGGGATCTCACTAGCCATTACACCTCCCACAATCTGCAAGCATTAAGTGGAATATTCTTTTTATCATCTTCAAAGGCACATTTACGTTTTTTTATTTTTTGCATTGTTAAGTGAAAGGAACTGATTAAATGGTTCTGACAGGAAAATTTATCAAAAAGCAAGAGCTTCAAAACCTTACTTTACTAGATTTGCTGAAGGACTTCATTACCTAAGAACACAAATTTAAGAAATCAGTACAAAATCCTTGCAAACTCTAAGCTCATAGAGGTAGATATTTTTATATCAGCCTTGCCAAGATTGATTTTGTGCTAAAATCTACCTTGATTAAAAATCTCACAGGTCAACACAATAAAACACATTAGAGTTCAGTTCAACAGAAATATGCAGACAGATGTCAGACCCTGCAAATGTTACCATTTGAGTAAGACTACAAAATAAAAGAATTGTATTTGGCACCTTTATTTTGTTCTTGTGGGTGAACATTAGGAAAAACTGAATTAAAAACACAGTTCATAATAATAAACTTTTTTTTTCTGGCAACAGATCTAAATATACCAATCATTAATGCCATACTGTTCAGATTTCCCTAGTACATAAAATTGATTATCTTATTAATAAAATACATACCTCATGCCTTGAAGTTTTAAATGTAGTGACCTGCTACGGAGCCAGCCTATGTTATAGCAAAGATTTTTAAGGGAGAAGGGTGTGAGCAATTTTAGAGAAAGAAAAATCAATATTATGACAGGAGTTGCATTCAGGACACCTTTCATTGCATTTTTTTTTTCTTGGTCACACAGGGCAACGATGCTACACCCCTAATGCAGAAGAGCAATTTTAATTTACCATGAGTTATTATTGGTGATCCTGTAGACACAAAGCTCTGCCATAATTACATTCTCTTGTTTTCATGAGACCTTTCTTTAAACTTGGAAAAGATACTGCTCATGATGTTTTAAGTTATAACTCAAGAAGTAATTTTCCAAATAACTAAACCAACCAGCCAAACAAACGAAACAAAGGAAAAAAAAATGTAATTTGGCAATTTCATGCCTTTCATACTGAGAGGACTCAGTAGTGAACAGTCAGAATATCAGTGATGAGAAAACTAAAGATGAAGAAGAAAAGCCTCAAGGAGGTTAAATTTAACAGGTCTAAAGTAGAAGATAATAGCACACTTAGAAATTAGTAGAATGTATTAAAAAAAAAGTCAAAGCTATTATTCTATAGTAAGATAAAAATATAATAATAAGGAATAATTATGAGGTCATAAAAGCAAACATATATATAAAATTTTAAGTCATTTTGAGACAACATTGATGTCAATCCAGAAAGAATTGGTGAGATACAGTTGGGACGCTGAAAATTTTGATTGTTATTATACCTCTGACCATGTTAAGTTGATCTGGAATAGATTTAGATAAACACTAGTATGACAACTGTAACTGTGGGAGAAGTTTTGACCATTAAAATGTAGTGGAAATCACACCTATATAGCCATTTACTAGCCATTTTTTTCAACTTTTTTCATGAGGTACATTAGGATGGAATCAATTTAAGATGGAGCATATTCAGATGGAGTATGCTCTTTGACATCTTTTGAAACAAAACATTTGTATAAATTTAAACAAAAATTAAACAGGAAGTCTTCCACATGCAGTCTTTTCTATTTTGTTTTAGTTTTGGTTTTGTTTTGCTGGGTTTTTTTAAAGGAAATTGACAATAGGTTTACCCAAATCATATTACAAAATCAGTAATTTAAGAAGAAATTTTATTTTAAGAAATAAAATTATACTAATAGAAAGGTTTGTTTCAGCTACCATATTTTTGCAGTAAAATGTAAAATGAGCAATTTTTTCTCTTTCGTATCTCTCATTTTCCTAAAATGCTGGAAAAAAAGTTACAGGTGCTAGTGCTTGTATTCACTATTTCCCAATAATTTTGTGCAATATGACAATAGGCTCTTATCATCAAAATAACTCCAAATAAATTCCCAGCAAACAGAACTGTAACCATTGTTGTTTACAAGCTACACTGACTTATCCTGGCTGAAAAGCTGCCCTGAAACATTAATGTCAAATCCTATTTTTACTTGAAAAGCAGGGGAAAAAGAAACAAAAGAGAAGGGAGGCAAGATGTTTTTTGACAATTAAAATCCAAGTAGTTTTTCTTGCAACTTATTACTCAAATTATATTGTTTCCCTCAGTGCTTATATATGATGCTAATAGTGTATGTTCTTTCATGTTTAAGATCAATAAAAAAATTCTAAGGGCCTTTAGAGGTGGTAACACCCCATTTCATAGGAGCACAAAAAAAAGATACAGCAAGTTTGGAGGAAAATAGTCAACAGGGCAGAAACATGGCAAGAGAAGGCACCAGAAATCTCAGCCCCCCACCCAACACATCATTACCTCTTTCTGAAATTGTGTGTTGACAGCACAATACAACTATCTTTTAGATTAGGTACTGGTAGATGCCAATCTCCTGACTTTATTGTTTAAGCAGCTGTTGCTATAGTATTTACATAACTTACAAATCTTCTACTTAATTTTGAACGCTCATTATCTGATCAACACCTATGGCCACATACGTATTTTTCAAGTCTACAGCCACGTATACTCAGTTGGTAAAGCCACATAACACGGTAATTGCAGAGAGGCATGGGTCCTTCCATACATCCACGGCCCACAGCAGCCTGTTAGGGATGTGCAAAAGCAGTCTAGTGCCTCCTGAAGCAGCATGCAACAAAACACAAAATGCACTGAGTGAAAAAACACACTGGATCCACTTGCTCATTGCCGTCACCCAATGACTCTGCATTTATCTTGTCTCACATTTCATTCAGGGTGCTCACAGGTGACACCTGGTCATTTTAGGGTGATTGCTTGTAATGCAAGGTAAAAGCAGGAGGTATTTTAGAAGCAAATGTCTTCTAGGCATGCAGTAACTGTATATAGAGAAGTGGAAAATTCAGTTTCAGAGAAACGGGGTCACTTAAAAGCACAGTGCAGTTGCAAAATACAGATAATGTCTTTGAATTTCAATATAAATCTATGTTATTTTTAAAATAAAGTCATGGCTAATGACAGTAACAAATTGATCCTATGTTAAATACGAGTATTTTACATACAGAAAATTCAGTAAAATCAGTAGATCTTTCTCAAAGATTAGATACAAAACACAAAACTATGTCAACTTTTGTTCCTCTGAAAATAATATTCTGAAATTACTCTGATGTTTACATAATTAGCAAAAGCAAAAATCTCTGACTTAAAATCTTGGTGGAGTAATATGTTTGAGCTTGTACTAAAGCAAAATTTCCCATGAAAGATCCAACCAAACATAATCAAGCATGTTTTCTCTCTCTCATTCACTCACACTGCATCACCTCACCCCTGTTCTGGAAGACTTGTTCTTGAAGATGCTTGTCTGCAGTTACCTTAAATATTAAATTGTAATTATGCTAAGGATTTCTGCATGAATATTGCCTTAAAGAAAAACAAAATTAGTCCTTCCTCTGACTGGAAACCTCATTACTTCTTTTCCATGCAAAGCAAGATGCAAATATTAAATATAAAAGAATATTTCAGAATGCAAAAATATAGTAAAATGTAAAATTTTTATATAAAAAACAAAATCATCAGACACTTCTTTGGACAGTGAAGAAAAATCCTGTGCATTGATATATAAGTCAAGGAATGACTAAGACCAGAAGATTGTCATATATTATCTTATGAAAGATAAATTTTAAGGTATATCAAGCAACAAGCAACTCTTAAGTGAAGGGCTTAGATTAAAAACTGTATCATAGTAATACTAGAACACTCACTTTTCTTCAGCAGGCACTAAGAACAAATCTCACACTAAAATGAGATGGCTGTACTGCAGTGTCAGAGCCCTTCCACACTATCTTAGTTGAGGCTCTTAGTTTAGGTGAGAGCATCCCACCATGTGTACACAGGCAGACTGCTCCAGCCCTCCCACCACTAAAAACTGAAGAGGCTAAGCCACCATCACCATCAATCACTGCACATTTCTAGAAATGGTGGTGTATCTACAGTGTATCATGCTATTAAGAAGGTATATTTTACCAACACAATATTTTTTTCAAAGTGAGTAATTTCTCTGCTTGAAAAAAACTGCTTCCACAGTAAAAGTAATCTAAATTGGCAGCAATGGTGGTGAATGCTGGCATGTAACTAATCGAATTTTTCCTTTAAAATTTGTTTCAATAAAACTGGAGTGAACATAAACTGAAAGTATATTATACCATCAAATAAGCCCTCAAATGTTTGTTAATTAAGATGCCAATCACAGGAATTTCCAATCCAAATATATTACTTGGATTTCAGCTTGAAATCCATGTGAATTATTTGATACAATAATAAATGCATTTAAGTTATTACAGTATTTTGTACCATTTTTTAAAATGCAATTTTCAAGAGTGATAGCTCACTGTACTATAAAAAAGCCTCAGTAAATCAGTCCTACAATAGTGAGAGTTTGAAAACATTACTTTTCCACACACATAAAACTGTAATGATAATAACCTGAGGTTTTTTTTTTCTTAAGAGAAAAACTTCAGTTACACCACAACTTAATATAAGTCCTTTATGGTTCCACAGTACAAAAAGCTAAGGTACAGCCACTTTTAGATCCACTAATAGAATGTGTGTTGAGTAGATTCAGATTTTTTTAAAATTTAAGTGTAGTAATGGACAGTATGAGAAATACAAGCCATACATCTCCCCCATGGTGCATGATAAGTTTTAAAGAGCCATATTCCAATTCAAAAAATTTTTTTTAAGAAAATCGTCACTAGTTCTGAAAAATTACTCAAGCAGCGAAGTATTTATGACATTGTCTTAGATATGCAGTTGAAAGACTTCAGCCAAAAAGAGATGCTGTTGATTATAAGGTGCCTGGCACACATCAGAGGAATAAGATGATGGTAAGACGTGGGACTATGACCAGGGAGAGAGATGCAGGTGACTGGAACTAAAGAAATTACAGAAAGTGTAGCCACGACATTGCATTAAACAGCAAGTAGGGAGAATATGGAAAAGGAGAATTAAATCTGTAAAAAAGGAGAGAAAAGAGACAGAGAGAGGAGACTCATCTGGTTAAAGTAACATTTCATTACTTACAGCTGAGCAGTGACACTCCCCAGGAGTTGGACCAAGAATCCTTCAACATACAAACTACAGGGCAAAAAGCTTCCATCACTGTGATTGTGACAAAAATCCATGTTTAGACAGATGGGGTTTTTTTGCTGCCTACTAATACTGCTGGGGAAACAGAATGGACATGAGATTCTTCTCAAACTCTATCTGTAAATGAGACAAAAATTTTGAGAAGAAGCAGAAAGCAGGAGAGGTAAGCTGACCATGACGCTGTGCTTCCCTCTGATCAGATGTTTGCCTCCTCTCTGAAGTATCAAAGTTAAACATAACTTCCTAATATTTTTATACCAAACATTCTACACGTCGCTCTTATTCTCCAAAATATCAAACCCCTTATATCTTGCCCTCTTTCACTCTTCAAGAGCATCTTGAAATGGCAATGCATCCTAAGTGTGCACAGTGAGATTTTTTAGCCTTTTGTCGGTTCTACCCTCAGCATTTTAAAATTTCATTCAGTACTTTTTTTTCTTGTCAACAGCCTTGAAAATCACCATTTTTAATCAATAATCATTGACTTCTGCATTAGTCTACTCCAGTGAAGCCCCAGACTCTCTCATCCAAAGCCAGAGACTATAATTTATGACCAATTTCATGCTCATCCCCATCTCTACACCCACAAATTTACAACCTTTGAACAAAAAGGATTATCTTTCCTATCATTAACTAGTGAGTAGGTGAAAATACTGTGGTAAAAAAAGGCTAAATCTTACTTTTAACCACCTGTTCTTCATTTTTTAAGAAACCTTAACTCCAGTTATTACATAAATAACACATTGTTCCACATAGCTACTAGTTTTGCAAGGGAAGTAAGTTTTTCTATTCATACTCTAAACCAAATAGAGGAAACCCAGACAATTTTGGAGAAATCAGGAGTAGAGAAGAGAGATAAAACTACCCGTGTATAAATTAAGTCTGATTTCTTCAATGTTACTTTTTTGTGTGTATATCTGTCACATCCTTTTTTGCAGATGAGGTGGCCATTATTGCATGCAGAAGCCAGAAGAGGCCATACCAACTCATCTTCATAACGGGGTTATAAAATTTTCCATACTGTTTCTCAGCCTGTTTATCATGCAGGCCTCATGCAAGCTTTTTTTTCCTGTGTCATAAATAATATGGAATTATTTTTTTTTGGGTCACTAGGAAGTAAACTTCCAGTTTCCCAAATACTGTGAGCTGAGACCAAAATTAGCCATCGAAAGTCAGCAGCACTGGAAACAACACCTGAATGCTAATTACAAAATGCCTGTTAAGGAATGTTAAATACCAAAAGAAAAGTTTGTTAGTTTGAGCTCTAGATTTAGACATCATGTGAACAATTTAGTATATATCATGGATGGTGTGTTTTGTCAAACTTTTTTTTTTTTAAATTGTGTATGTATTTATTTAACAATAATTACATTAACACAGATTTTATATCTTGAAGAAGAAATAAAAATTTTAGTGATAAATGTGCAAACCAAATAGCCGCATGCCCACAGTTAGAATACTGCACTCAGCTCTAGAAATACTGAAATTTCCCAAGGATGATTGTAAAAAGTAACTGAGCCACTGAACAACACGGAGTTAGGAATGAAAATTTACAATACTAAACGTCCACCTTGTAACATAAAATGTTTAGAACTGTTCAGTCCGTGGATACAGGCATTCATATGCACGAAAATTTTTTAAGATAAAGGGCTTACCAGTCTTACTGGAGCATAACAAGATCCAATAGCTGAAGGCTGAAGTTATCTGGTTAGAAGTGAGAAGTATTCAACACTAAATACTATTTTCTAGAAGTCAGGATTATTAAAATCTGAACTCACTCACCAAGAGAGGTCATGAGCTTACTACTGGATGGCAGCCATTAAGGTGAGACCATGTTTTTTGTAACATTATGCTCTTATGCACTTTGGAAAAAAAATAGGTGGTGCACACTGAAGCCCAATTTCCTCTGCTTTTTTCCTTCTTTCACCCTAGAGAGAACTGGGTCGGTTGCACTGCCCTCAATGTGCTTGTAACACTTGTAACCCTGCACAGTGGCACCAGTCATAATAAAGTAACATCCTTAGTGGCTTCTGTTGGTTGCCTTTTAGAGCACAGAAGAATTAAGAACAAAAGTTTTGTTCATACGTTTTGTTCTTCCCTCTTCACTGAAGTAGGAGAGGCTGGCTCTGACAAAGTCCTAATGACCACTGCTGTCAAGTAGCAGACTCTTCTGAAGATAGCTTTGACATGGCAGAGAGATCTTCGGTGACACTTCATGGTGTGAGAAAGCAGAAAGTCAGTTTAACCTATTTAATCTTCTCTCTGCTTTTAATTTTCCCTTGATCAGTGTTCTGGATCACAATTACACATCAATAGGCTGCACAGAGGTCCCCACTGAACTACCTGCAAAGGTCCAGACTTTTTTCTCTATCGTTACAGTTTGTTTTGACAGTAAAGTATTTAATGGGCTAGTCTCAATTTTTAAACAATGGAATATTCAACAGCTTGTCTTTCTTAATCCTCCTAATTCTTTTGCAGGCTGCTTTTAATAAACTTAAAGAATTGCTTTAGTTTTCTACTTCTGTACACATCATCTTGAAAACTAATTCTCACCCTTATAATATTTCCTTGAACCCTGACTGTTGAAATTTTCATTCCTTACTGCTTACCTCATGATAATTTTTCAAATTTCCATGTGTTTTTCTATGAATAGAATTTTACCCTTTACTGGTCAAGCACCCCATCTTACTTTTCTTTTCTGTTCAACACAGAAACTGATGGTGTTCTCGTAGGTAACATCTAGACCATGTGTCTAAATTAAACCAAAACCAAAACCAAACAACTTTTAACCTAAGGGTCTCTCTGAATAACTATTCCATTTTATTGAAATCTCTTACTCTATAGTCTCCTTCTGTGTTGCCTTTTGGTTCTGTATCTCCCCCTAGGATGTCAAATTTAATTATACTGCAATTACTATCAAACTGGCGTCTCAGCCATTCTATTTCAAATGAACTTCAGTATTTAATATTAAAGTTGAGAATAATGTTGTTTTTCCAACTAACTGTTCTGGGGAAGTTCTTTAGTATGCTGTTTGACAAATACTTAAAAGTTTTTGTGCCAATCAGCCACTCATATTCTGACTAACTCAAGTCCCGCAATATTTTAATAATTTAGACAAGACTGTACAAATTCTTCAGCCTTCTCTTGCTAAATCAGTCTCCTTTTCCTGGTCTATGTCTGATTATGCAGCATATTCAGTTTCTTTCATTTGGGGATGAAAATCCGAAAACTGGTGGCTTTAAATCCACCAGCTAACAATACCTGAGTTAAGAAATAAGTAAAATTTGAATAAAGTAAATATTCTTTGAGCTATTATGACTGTCACACCTTGCTTTTCAGTTACACAGACAAATGCACACCAGATTGGAAAATATGACCAAAAACCAGCACACTCTGTCAATCTTTGCTTCCACAGACTAAAAAAATTTCAGCCTGCCTTTTGGCTTTTATTTTGCAATGAGACTGCCCATTATTACTTACCATATGCACTTCAAATAAAATAGCCTGAGCCAAGTTCAGAATTTGACTACGGGAGACATTTTATAAATAAAATTTCTTACCACAAATAATTTACTGTTTAAATAGAAGGAGGAGATTGTGCCCAGTTTACAGATGAGGAAATGAGGAACAGAGAAATTAAATATGGAAATTCTGTCTCAAAGACGTGCATTTTCCTCAGTCCTCCTTGCTTTATATCTCTGTAGATCTTTTTGTTTGTTTGTTTAACTACAGTATTATCCTTTCTTCCTGGATTGGAAGGAAAGGAATAAAAGGCAAATACTCCCTCTACCACTGCCATTTGTGTACTGAGTGGTTTAATGCCCCATGGTAACCTGTCAGATAGAAGAAGTCAAACTGGATTACTTGTATGCAGAAGTTAGGCATGTTTACTTTCTCCCTTAAACAAGTGACAGTTTTTTGTGGTATTTCTAACTCATTTTCTTAATGTGCTGAGAACATTGGATAGAAAAAATGAGCCATCATTAAAAAAAATACACATCATCACACAGAATACAGGTATGCACAATACCTTGATTGAAGTGAAAATATCAATTTGTGGGTGGAAAAGGAGTTCACCAGCATGCAAAACAACTGAAAACACATAGCAACAATTGAGAACCCTCCTCTGTGGCTTTTAACACTTATTATTTTGCTATTTGAAGCAATATTCAGTCAACTTAAAAAAAACAGTGCAACTTCCACTTCCTGCTTTTACTGTCTGGATTTATTTCTGCGTTCTTTGATTAAGCAAATGTTAGAAATACAAACATACTTCGTGTTCTTTATGCTGTTTGACAAATACTCATTCTATATCAATGAAATACAGGGATGTTCATACTTGACAGTCTAACCATGCATGACAATGTAAATCACCCACACACACCAAAGACACTGATTTGGAAACTGGAAATTATTGTCTCACTGGCAATGTGAGTAATACTTTCACAGAGAACTTTAAAAATTTTTGTATAATCCAGGTATCCAACAGTTATTCAACACAGATCTCAACACACTTCTCATGAACTGTTGTAAAAGAAGTAACAATACGACTTTTCTGAAGTAGTTTTACTTAAATTTAACTGTAAAACACTGCATTTCACGTGTATCTGCATATTTATATAAGTTCATCTATTTGGTATTCCCATCTCTTTACTCTAAAAACATGTGAAAATTCCAGCTTTTACATATATATACACACCAGGATGTAGAGGTTTTGTGCCCTAGTGAGGTTAGCTGCTGCCTCATTTAACAACTGAGAATCATACTTCTGAAATATTGCTTTATCACTGCTTATTTTCTGTTGTAGAACAATAATTAGAGCAATAAATAGAAGGTTTTTTCCTCTCCAGTGGAGCAAGAGAAAACTTTAGATTTTGTTACTCTCTTTTGTAGATATTGCCTTTGCAGATGAAAGAGATGTCTGAAGATGACAAAAGTAGTAAAAAATTCTGGTAGTATCTCATCTGAAGTACTTTTGATACTATGATTAAGGGAGTGGAACATCTCCCTTATGAGGAAAGGCTGAGGGAGCTGGGTCTCTTTAGTTTGGAGAAAAGGAGACTGAGGGGTGACCTCATCAATGTTTTCAAATATGTAAGGGGTGAGTGTCAGGGAGATGGAGTTAAGCTTTTCTCAGTGGTGACCAGCGATAGGACAAGGGGTAATGGGTACAAATTGGAGCATAGGAGGTTCAAATTGAATATTCGAAAAAATTTTTTTACTGTAAGGGTGACAGAGCCCTGGAACAGGCTGCCCAGGGGGGTTGTGGAGTCTCCTTCACTGGAGACATTCAAAACCCGCCTGGACACGTTCCTGTGTGATGTGCTCTAGGTGGCCCTGCTCTGGCAGGGGGGGTTGGACTAGATGATCTTTCGAGGTCCCTTCCAACCCCTAGGATTCTATGATTCTATGATTCTATGATTTAGTTTATTAAATTAAGCATGCTTTTATGTTAGACTGATGATACTGCCTTTCATTTGACTATCTAGTACTTAGATGTGGCAAGGCTTAAGCTACACATATTGCAGGGACCACAAAGGCATCCTTTTTTTGTTTACAACCTCTAACTAATGTGCCACCTCTAAAAATAATAGAAAGCACAAAAAATATTATGGTTTTTAATTTGTTCATTTAAAAAAAACTTATTTTTCCTTCACATTTTAGGAAAAAAGAGAATAAAAGCCTCAATCTGCATCTACTATTTAATAGAACTACTTAGTTCATAGCTCTCCAAAAGTGTATTTAGAAACACCACAGATCCATTCCACTTGGGATTCTCTTCCTGGACTCAGCATCTCAGCCTTGGCACTATTTACAAAAAGATGTTTTTTTAAATCCCGAAGTCCCTTTGAACTCCAGGACACAGAAGTGGCTGCAACAGACTGACTAGTGCAACTGAGCACACAGAGTCATGAGAAAAGAGAAAATAAAATAAAGATACATGTTCAAGTCTCCATTCCTGAAGGCAAATGCCTTTGGCTTGAGATCTTCTGTTCAATATAAAATTACCATCAAAGAGGTTATGGAAATTGTTGCATAGATACAGTAATATTTTTGTAGGCAAAACAATCCACGAGTTGAAACTCTGAGACATAATTTACAATTTTCAGCTTGTGTCATGGTTAAATGAAGAGGCTAGAGCTGCATTCAAACAATTTTTTTCTCTTTTTTATGATATAAAAGTTTGTATTTTTCTGCTATTACTTTGTTTCTATTATACTCAAACCAGGTCTTCCAAATCTGGACAGAGAGGGGTAAGATTTTTTTTCTTTTCTTTTAAATGTTGCAGACTGGAAAATATTTTCTATTTGTTTATTCTTTTTTTCCTGTGCTGTACATAAGGATGAACATCCAGGGTATTAAAATAACTCAATCATTGTTTTAAAAAACAAACATGTACACCCTAGGGGAATAATCCTTCCTGAATTTATTCCTAAGATCTATCCAGATCTAATTCTGAGAACTCTTTTCCTCCTACAGATGACAGTAAAAGAGATGCACACACTCTTGCTTCCTCATGCTTAAAGTTTTCTTTTTTATTCTTCTTTTATCTTTAGACTTGCTTAAGGAGGAGCTTCATAGGATCACAGAATGGTCTGGGTTGGGAGGGACCTTAAACATCATCTCCCTTCAATCCCCCTGCATGGGCAGGGATATCTCCCACCACACCAGCTTGCTTCAAGCCCATCCAACCTGGCCTTCAGCACTTCCAGCAAGGGGAATTTAATTTATGAATTAAAAAAAAAAGAAAAAATAACAAAACAAAACTCTTTTCCAACTTCACCTTTCTAAATAAAAGGGTTCAGTCTTCCTATCAATATCCTTGCTGGAAAATGGGAACAAATCAAACTAACTTCAAGGTTTTGTGGTACCTCTCCTTATTATGACACAGTAGTGTCTCGGTCACACTGAAGTTCAGTGAAGAGAGATGATAGAGGTTGATTTAGGGGTTGTTTTGCATTCTTGGTAGACAAAAGACCACCTCACTTTCTCTGCAAAAACTCAGAAGAAAGAGGAGAAAGATGGTCTGTTCCTCTACAGTAAGGATGATTTATAATCAAGGCACTTGCAGCTGCAGAAAATCAACTGAGAGAAGACAGCTAAATTCAAATGCAATAAAATTCATTTCAAAATCCTAAGACATTTAATAGTAAGCTTTGTATTCTACAATTGTGTTGCTAATGATCCTAGCAAGACTTTCTCCAAGACGTTTGAAAATACGTTACATAATTAATAACAGAGAAGTGATGTGGTTAAATCACAGCCAGAAATTAATACAAAGTTTTAAAATAATATCCATACCATATTCAAACCACACAACATACAGCAGTGAATTTGTAAGCAAGTTCCTAACACAAACAGCTTACTGAGTAACAGCTAAAATTGTTCAAACTCAAGTTGTGTTACATATGGCAGTACTCCTAAAATTGTCTCTGTTTCGGTTTGCATCATTCTCTCAAATCATTCTCCATAGCTGCCTCATTATATCCCAACAATTTATATTTTTGTTTGATGTGTACCTCAGTTTCAAAACTAGACCTTAAGGACTGTCTCTGACAGCAGAGTAGGTGGAGGGGACAGTATAAGTTTTGTCCCCGGGGAACAAAGTGGCAGCAGCTCAGAAGCTATATGTGGAACAGAGGACACTACATTTACAATCCTCAGGGCCAAGTAGAAAGCCTGTTGCTCCATGCAAAGAAGAATGTGGCAGAGAGGAATAGAGGATACTTATAAGTCCATATTTCAGTCGAAGTGAGCAAAGCAAGGGGCAAGAGAAAAGATAGGATGCTAATTTGGGGAGATAGAAGTTTTTTAACAAATAATTAGGTAGAGTTATACAGACAGTTTCTGTTTGGAAATGAATGGTGAATATACCATGAGAGAAAACTGCAGAAAGCTGGTGAAAAGGAGAAAGAAGAGACAAAGAGATGGATAAAAGCCACTGTAGGAAACACTGACAGAGCAACTAGCATGACAGCTGATGAATGAGGTGAAAACATAGCCAAGAGTGCAGGTGAGGCAAGTCAAGATTTACACTTCACTTCAATGTCACAGGCAAAATCTGGACTGGAGAAAATCTTGTGCCTTCGAAGGAGAGGTAACCCACCAGTTAGAGATGAAAAGCTGCTGGTAGGCAGCAATATGGCTCAAGGAAAAGGGGATTGAGTTATTATTGCTTTTAAAGACAAGTGAGTGACTGGAAAAATCAATTGAGAATGGAGATTAAGAAGAATTACGCAAAGAATTATGCAAAGGACACAAGAGAAGAGGACTGAAAGACTGTAACAGGAGGAAGAGAGCTAAACTCCCTTGCTGAACCTGAGGCAGAATAAAACTGGACAAGGAAGTGTAGAAAGAAAGACAAACCAAAGACGGGGGAAAGTCACACTGCATATTATTATGCTATTATTTTATTATTTTTATGAAGCCAGTGAGATCATACGTAGAGAGAAGGATGGAAGGGAAGAGCCAAAAACTTGATCAGGGGTCCAAAAGCAAAGAAGAGCCAGCTGAGATGGCAAAGATGGAATCTGATTACATCCAAGCATAAAGCAACAAAGATGGCAGAGCTGAGAGGGGGGGGAGGGGAAGAAAAAAAAGAAAAAAAACAAAGAAGATAAATCTATAGCAAAAGGAAGCTGTGCTGGTCACAGGATTTCCGCTGAAGATACTGTGCTACATGAGAGCAGGATTGGAGGAAGCGGATGCTGGGAGACTGCCAGGGCCAGCAGTTCATAGGGGGAGAAAAAGGAGGACAAGTACAGTTTACCTAAGAGCATTGTTCAAATATATGGTTAGAGGAGGACGAACCCAGGAGTCATTAAAAACAGAGGTCAGGACCTGTAGTTTGCTCCTGCAGAGCAGAATTTTTAGGGATTTGACAGGCTTAGTCATGTTTTCAGATGGAAGGGGGGAAAACAGAAGGAAATTAAGACTGTGAATGCAGAAAAATTAAATGTTAATTATCCTAAAATATTAATTACACAGGAAATCTCCCCTTTGATTTGGAGAAACCCAGCTTCCCAATGGCATAAAGCATATATGTGCAGTACAGATAGTTTATGAGATATTTCTGCAAATTTCAGATACTGGACCCTTGATCTAGAAGTGGTTTTGATTCCAAGCATATTGCAACAAGTTCTCAACTAGGCTAAAGACTTTTCATTTTTACATCCAGCATGTCAACATTCAAGCAGTTCCTGCTCATACCAACCACACAGTTTGCAGGCTTAAATACAGGGCCTCCTCCTTCAGTGATTGTTAGAAGTAATATAATATAAATTCTGCAACATGTAGTTGTTTTTCAACACATGTACTGATAAAAGATATATGCTTGACACTGCATCACCAACTAAATAGTGAAATTAGAGACAGCTCTGTTTTGAGGCATACAGATTGTAAAACCTGTATTTGTAAAATATATTTCCATACACGTTTATATATCTTGAAATTCTAACTCCAGAGTGCAGCCAACAGCCAATCCAATCATTGTATAAATAAGGTTCTGTAGAACTAGCTCTATAAAGTCCTTTTGAAATAATCACCTTGAAAACTTAAGCTTGAATGAAGCAATGCTGACTTTTTTTTTAAATATAACTATACCATACCATTCCTCATCCTGTGAAAAAGATTCTCCAAATCTCCACTACAGACATGAAAATTCGCAGACATGAAAAATAGCCAAATCCTGCCAACTTAGGCACTTATTTACTCCTTAATCCTCCTGAAATTCCCAATAATTTTGCCATAATGCAAGAAATCAGATTTTGCTGGAGAGAATGGATTTTAAAATTATTATATATTAGATTTCATGTTAAGAGCACTATTTTAAGACTATGTACATATACAGTACAACTTCATAAGTAAAAGGCAGTTTTAGACTAAACAGTAGTTGAAAGTTTGGTTCCAGAACTCAGTACAAAAGTAATGCAGCATCTGAAAAACTTGACATTATTCTTCTACTTTACATGCAAAAAAAAGCACAACAGGTACACAGTGTGTGCCAATTATGAAGCTTCATAAATAAAATGGAAAAAAATACACTGGAACAACTCAAATACAGAAAAAATGGCAGCAATTTTAAGCAGCACATATAACTTTCTGGATATAGGGGTGGATTGTTTCATTTTGTGGGTGCTATTTAATTAAAAAGCTAACAAGGAGTCCACAGATTAAAACAAGCAACGAGGATATGATTATACTTTATATATAACTAACAAAGAAAACAAAAACGTTTCCCATTGTTTGATACTGGATATGAGGCCTTATTCTAAATTTCTTCTATTATATAACAAAGGTTTAACTTTGGCATCTGCTGCAATACAGAAGCCCCTCGACAATATTAAGCTGTAAACTGCTGAGCAGCTAAAATAAAGAATATTGACAACAGTGTTTAGGTCCCAGAAGAGTACATTTAGATACCAAGTAACTGGAAATGAGACTTGGACCAATGCTATGGTTCATCAAACATATGCAATAATATGTTGATTCTATTGTAGCTACAGGCAATGAATCTGAATGCCTGTCAGGTCAAGATTAAAAATTAAAGCAGAGGTCTCAGTGTGTCAGGAATTCACAGTGTTTTCTGAAACACTAATGCTAGGGGGAGTTTGGAAGGGAAGCATAATGTATCACAAGGCTTCTCATGAGGTAGTTTTAGTAGCTGTGAACAAAAAAGGAATGCTGAAGAAGTTTAAACTGGGGGGAGAGCGGGATTAAAAAGCAAAAAGCAGGGGAGGGGGAAAAAAAAAAAAAAAAAAAAAGAAAAAATAAATTAAAAGGAAAATAAATCACTTAGCAGTGGGGGATTACCAGAACAATGATGACAGTGGGTTAATAAAAGGAGGAGGAGAATAGGCTAGCAAGAAAAATGTGCATATTTTGTCAAAGCTGGTAGCCAGTTTTGAGACAAATATTTGACAATACTTGAGAGCCCAATTTTTCCGTTTTCTCTTTACCATTTTTATACAAGAGACTAAATGCCTGTACAGAAAGTGAGACTACAATTTTAAAAACAGAATCAGTGAGCTTAAGACATGTATTTATTTATTACATTTATTTATTCTCTTGTGGACAGTCCTGAGGGAAAATGCAGTCCTTGTGCCTGCAAGTTTGTATTGTTTGGATGACACAAGATGACTTATCAAAAAAATGTTGTAAAGTCACTCAAAGGTATGAGGAAACATCTCTCTGCACACAGCAAAGCTGAAATAAAAGTATTAACTAACTTACCTTAAAACAGTTTCAGAGAAGTCAAGATAAGATCTCAAACAAAGGTAAATAAATGCAAAGACCTACTATTGCTAAATATGCAGGGAAAAAACGGGTAAAAGAAGAATTTCTGCCTCAACTTTATTACATGCACACACAAAGAAGAGTGCTCAAGGGTATCACCTTATTTTCATATAACAAACCATTATTTAAAATGTCTTTTTCACTTATTTGTAGAGGAAATCACGTTTCAGTACTTCACTGGAATTGGGGAGGGGAGGAGGCACAAAAGGCAAATCATGTAATATGGTAGAGTTAGATCACAATATCAGCTTATTAATTCCCGAGTTCTACTACATTTCTTTCATAAACCCTAGCACTGTTTTTTTTTCACAGTACTTACTACTAAGCAAGTGTAACTGCATTACTCATCACTTTCTACTTCCTTTTAAAACACATAAAATATTAAAGGAAAAATATTGGGGGTTGGCCTTTTTCTGTGTTCCTCCACTATACATTTGAAAGGACATTTCAGTGAAAGTCAATCTTTTAAAGTAAAACAGACCCAAGACAGGCCTGCTAAAGTTTGGGACTACTTATGTACAAAAAAACATGAAAACTCTTGTTCAGTCTATCACTCTTCTCAACATTTTTTACATAACAAAATGTGTTGGCATGCTTACAAGCAAAATGTAGTGTATCACATAATTTATTTTTTTTCTCTAAGTTATACAGTGAAAAATTGGGCCAAGCTTAAGTTAGTAGCTAGAGGAAAACTATGCTTATGGTCCAAATAATGTCCAAATAATGCATGTCCTTTCTTCACAAATGAAGACATAAGAAGCAGAGAGATCCTATGTTATTGGAAATGGAGTATTTCATAAGCGTAAAGGTAAGAGGCAATTTCTTACCAACTCCTGCTGCTTGATCCATGAATTAATACAAACAATGGCTCTACAGACAGGACTGGTTTCCCAAAAATAAGCAGTATGTCCAAAGGACAGTAGTTGTCAAGTAGTTGTACACTGGGCTGCAGCAGACAAGTCTAGCAGCCACAGTACTGCCATGTCAGGAAGGAATTCAGGGGTTAAATAATGGGGCCATGTGCTCAGTAGCACACAGAAGAAAGGAAAGGAACATTAAACTTTAGGATACATCTACTGTGATGGAAAAATATCTTTTAAGAAGTCCTACCATTTTTTATTCTCTAGAAAGAAATACCTTTGGCACATTTTAAATAAACTAAAAATTAAAAAAAAAAAAAAAGCTTTTATTTACTACATATTGGTGACTTGAAATCAAGACAGTCACAAACAGCACTTTTAAAACATTATCCTGCAACTATCATTCCTCTGTAACTCACTCAGCTTCACAACAGGAAGATGCTGAGCCAGGAGCATGCAAGCTCATTTTTTTCTTCTAGATACTCCTGGGTAAGCCAGAAGAGTTTGCTTTCCAGAACCAACAGAGTCCAATCATCAAGCTACTATCCCTGAAGAGACAAATCATAAACTGAAAAACACCTGTGCTTTTGACAGTGAAAACAGTGAAAACAGAAATTTTTAGCCTGAGAGCAAAAGGTCTTCTAAGGCCTAATATCTAGGAAAGAGCAGACAAGGAGAGAGTTACAGTTCATCCAAAAGAAAGCTTTAGGGATAGAGACTCAGTGTCATAGGAAACCAATCAAGCACCCAGCCTGGAGAACAGCATCACAGCTGTGCAACTGCATGTCCTGAAAAGCCCAAGTAAGATGCATTACCCATGACACAAAAATGGACACACTTTACAGTTCTGCAGCTTCAATAGTCCCATAATTTGCTTATTTAGCAAAAACATAACATGGCAATTACAATTTAAAAATGCAGTTTTCACTGAATGAATTCTCCTTTCAGGAGTATGTGTAATATACACATCTAGGTAATGATTGTATAGAATTGCTTAACAACACAAGCAGAAAAAATAATTCATTTTCTGCTATTATCAAGGCAGTATGTCAACAACTGCAGCATTTGCCAGTTCACTTTTAATCAAGTTGGATCACAATTTCTGACACAGCCTACAGTCACTGATAAATAGGAAATCTAATATGTAAATGTTTTATTATCTGCCTCTTGAAATATTTCCTTTGATCTCACCCTGAAATGCTGAAAACTGTGAACAATCTAAAAATAGAAAAGAACAGGTATTCAAAGTACTAAGTATTCAGAGTACTAAGTTTTACAATATATTTTTTTAGACTACAAGTTCCTTACAGAATGAAGATATATTATGATACCAGTTTATGGAGTCCCTTTGGCGCTAACTCCGTAGCCAAAAAAATTGCCTATCTGTTAAGAATAAAGGTATTACTACATACACATGTATGAACTCAGACATAGCTTAAAATAATAAACCCTGAGATTTACAGGGATAAGTATCCTAATGCCTACACATGCCCTCAGCCTCCTTAAATAGGTAGCCTGATTCATGACAGCTGGAGCACCTCTGGACTTAATCTCACATCAACAGAAGCTGCTGTATACTCAAAGAGATTTTGAAGGGAAGGAAGACAAAAAGAAAAGCAACAACAACAAAATCTACCCTTATTAGCAAGAACTTGTAGCCAATCTTTAGGCATGCATAGCTGAGACTTAATTCATACTGTCAAAATCACACAAGCCAAAATTACTGTCTCTTTCAGTTCCTGCTCTCTTTAAACATACTTTTAAGGCACACAACACAAACAGAGGTTTTAACCATCATTCAAACCTAACCTAAATGATAATAACATTAGTAATGTTAACTGGGCCATTTCCAGTTAATGCTATTAACAAATCATCCTCTGCTCTTTCTGCCAATACTCTTTCTGAACTAGTGGGGACCTGAGTTACACAAAAACCCCACTCCCAGAGAGCAGGAGACAGGAACCTCATCAGCACCAGTCCCCAGTGGATCACAAGAACATAAAAGCTGGGGTAGCCAAAACCCATTCCAATGGGCATACTGTCATTTAACTATCCTCCAATTTATTTTTTATGATTGACTCATTTTGTGTTTTAAGTAGTTGACAAATACAGAAGGAAGTACAAAAGCAATATATCAATGTGATAATTCTACTCCATTTATTTTGAAGTTTTTAAGAGGCTTGTAGGGGATATCTAATCCACAGACATGGACTAACACAAATTGTCATTGACAGACATAGACCACAGTAGAGTTGAAGAGGGTGTTCTGGAAGGATGTGAAGGTTCCATTCAAAATTCTTTGTGTGTGTATGATGGGATTTAAATAGACCATAGCTAAACACAGGGATTTTATTTTAAAATCCCTTCTAGAAAAAAACCCAGCTCTGCCACCACATAGCTTGAGAGATTTCTAACTGCTATCACAGACTCCTTTTTTTTAAACCCAACTTAGCTGTTTAACAAGCTTTTTAGTTCCTAGAACACCTGTTTTCAGCACCTCTGCATCTTGGTACTCAGGCTGCACGTTCTCTCAGTGCAGCTCCAGAAACCACGCATTCCCAGCAGAGTTCCTCTAGACAAGCACTTGTACTCAGCTTCATGGAAAGGGTTGTGGTGACCATCATTTACCTCCAATGATTGCTGGGAATGTAAAATCTTTTCTCCCTTTACAATCTGCCTGTAAGCATGGTGAATTACTTGTTAACTACATCATTACTTACAGGGTTGGTTCTCTTCACTGTCTCCACAGACAGTCTAGGCTGAAGTTCCTACAACTTCATCTTGTAGCACAAGAGAGTGGCAATAGAGAAGCATACTGCATGCAAGGGCAATATTTACAAATACAGTATTTAGGCTACTTACAAAACAGTGATGCCAGCCTCTAATAGAGGCTACAATAATTTTTAGTAACTAGAAGTAGGCTCGTAAAATAATCTTTGACTACAGGTTCCACTTCATAAAATTATTATGCATGCTGTAAGGAAACTGAAAGTTTCACTCATTTGTGCATCTTAGTGGCACTTTAAAAAATTGTACATTTATTAATTATAAAGGTTCTAGAAATGCCACTGTGGGATGAGAAGACATATTGTAAAAGGGTAGTAGATTAAAAAACTGTTAAAACTCGCTTTTGAAATTACCTTCTTGGATGTGCTTTCAATGCCATTTTTTGTGATAACTTGGATTTCAGGAAATTGAATATAAGCGGTGTCAATTCTACTGAGGAAATTTCTTTTTTTGGCACCTAATCATTTTCCATCACACACTCAGGTCATATTTTCTGAGCAATCAAGCAGGCTAAAAAAGATTTTAAAAAAAATAATGAAAGCTTAGTTCCTTGTACAATTTAAGATACATGATTTAGGGAACACAAGCTACAACAAAGCCCTCTACAAACTGTAGTGCTGCAAAAACAATTAGCAATACCAAATTTCTTCCAGGAAGACTCTGTAAATTATCAGGAAAGACAGCAGGGATGTAAAGGAGTTCCCTTTGTTCCTACTGAGAGGAAAAGAAAATAGCAATTTTCCCTATGTATCTCACTGTTGAAAGTGGGATTAGACCTCTAATTTAAGAAAGAAGGAATAAGTTTTATATCAACCCCCAGACTAAATATTCAGGATGATAAAAAGAATGTATCTTATTAACTATCCATGAATTAATAGTTTTCAGCTAGCTACTGCAAGTAGGCAAGCTTCAAGAGACCACCACAGCTGAGCATCAAGAAAGGCTACTGACACAGGGAATACAGAAGCCTGGAAGTTGATGGACCCATAAACTTCCTTTTCAAAACTATAGGAAAAGCTTTCCCTGAAAACAGTGAGATGAAGTCTTTCTCTCCATCTCCAAGGAGCACGAGAGGTTGCACAAACCCTCAAGAGACAGCCATCAAAAGTACAGTTGTTTGGAGACTGTTTATTTTTAATTTTGTTTATCTTTCAAGGGAGGAGGGCAGTTAATGAAAAAGTTAAATTAGACTATCCAATGGGAAGAAACTAAATGGTTCTAAATGAGCAAAAGCCAAGGCAGCAGCTGTCTCAGGAGTGGTAGAACCTATACTCTTGTGATCCATCAGTACCCAGTAACAAGGAGAAAGCAGCTGAAACAAGAAGAATAAAGTAATTGGCAATGGGAATCAGAAAATACTATGTTGCTGTACATGGAATAATGCAAATCCATTAAAATAGTGGGAAAATAAATAAAATATAAATTAACAGCTAGGATGTCATAAAAAGCCTTCTGCCATGGCATATTAGCTGTCCAGGGAACCCAGTTTTGTCCTTATAAGCAAGAGATTTTGAGGTTTTCTTCACAACAGAGGCAATGAAAAAGGGTCTCTTTGTTAAATAAAGTAATACCTGGTTTCTATATTGAGAAAACACTCTAATATTGGACAGTAAAGAGGAACAACCCACTGTGTTCATACTGTTTCCTGTGATCCTGACACTGAAAACACATACGTGAATTTAGTGAGACTATCCACACATACCATGCTACACAAGCATTAAATTGTTTGCAAAATTAGGGCCAAAGTCCCTGCTCCTGCCATCAGATCTGTACAGGCAGATCACAACAGCCATGTAGATCTGTGATAAAGTCAGTGAGGCCATGCTCCACGGGGATTCAAGTGTCTGCCTTTACAAACCTCACTGCAAATCTGACTCATGTAAAATTGATTTATGAAGTGTAACATCATACTCCACTATATGCATATACACTGTACACCTTTCTGCCTCACTCATAAAGCAGAAAAGACATTAAAACTCACCTCATGAATTATATTGCCTTAACTATTTTATAGTTAAGAACTTTGTACATTTCATAGGCTAAATTTCATTTTTGCAATATATTGCAATAGAAACTGGATCTGAAAGCAGAACTGGAAAATGTTTTCCATTTTTTTATGGTTCAGCACATAATATTTGTCACAAACCTTGTAATGAGTTTTATCTTCCTACATCAGAATAAACTAGACAGGTCATGCACCCCTCCTGGTGTGAATTATGCAGAGTACTGCTTTCCTGGAAGGCTAAATTAGCCTCTGATGGGTTGCAGACTGCTACATTTGAGTTTTGCTATAGGTATCCTCACTAACTGCCATAAATCTATTTTGAGGACTGTGACAGCACTTGGGAGATGCCCACTTCAGTTAAGGAGAGGTCATAATAAAACAGCCTACAATGACAAAGCGCAAAGCAGGTTTTGACCTTAAGCTTAATTTTGATACCCCTTGATTATGTCACAATCTCATTTTTTCTCTAGGTACACATGTATGCAAGAAATGTTTTTTTTCTGCAATGCTATACAGGGGAATGAAATGCTCTGTTTGTATACATTGAAGGTTTAGGTATTCTCAGTTAGTTTAGAATGCAAGGATTTCAAAAAAGAAAAAGATTTCAGAATTTAATATGGAGACCTGCACAACATTTCTTCTCAAGTAAAAAATTCTGTGCAAAGTCAAGAGTCATGTTAGCACAACTGCATGTAACATCAAGACATTAATTTGCTAGAAAATTCAAAAAGACTACTATCTGTTCCCTGTGACTTGTGTTACATAATGTGCATTTCATATTTAGTGTAATGTTTGGATTTGACAGTTCTAGTCAGACATGATTATCCATGTTCCCTCAAGAGGCCTGCCTGCCTTTCCTCCTTATTACTTCATTTTTCACCACCTCTCACACAGCATTTGCTGTTCAGCTGTTCTTATTAAGAGCTGCATGTCTCCCACAATTTGCGATCTTCAAGATTCATCTTTCATCATATTAGGGAGCAGATGGAAGTTATAAGTCTTTCACTTTTTCCAGGCATGTGTTAAGCAAGTCTGAAATGAGTCACTTAGATGTATTAACAGAGCAGTTGAGCTTATTGCAAAACCCATGTTTGGCATATTGTAGAGAAATAAGACTTTCGTTTTCACTTTCATTTTTCATGAGGCTAAAGAAAAATACACTCAGGCAAAGTGCCTCAAATCCAGCTAAATACTCCTATCAGAAAAAAGAAAAATGCTTCATATATGCAGTACTGGCTTACAATGTACCCTTCTGGTGAAGACAAGCTTATGCAGACCTCTGCAGAATTCTCACAGTGCCTTCTCGTAATTAGCTCGGAGAGAAATTTCACTAGCTAAACTGGAACTGCTAAATGCAAACATTTAACAGAAGGCTACCTGAATCATTTAAAAATATAAACATCAGATAAAATACTGAAATGGAAAATGAAGCACAAGAAGAAAGAATACCAAGGGGGAGGAAGAGCATGCAGAGGAAGTGGGCTGTTGCAAGGTTTTAATCCAACATTTGCTCTCTATTGATCAAATGTTTGTTCAGAACTTTATTGATGTCAAGCATTACACACAATCAGTGTTAAATATTAATGTCAGAATATCTCTGACTCTAAATTCAGTGCGTTTGTTAGTCAATTTAATATTCCCAATGTTACTAAGCTGCAACTTAACCTCCTTTAATAACTTTCTGGAGCGCTGTAAAAACATCCTGCATACATCATGCAAAGAATAAGAATAAGAATAAGAATAAGAATAAGAATAAGAATAAGAATAAGAATAAGAATAAGAATAAGAATAATCTGTATGTCAGTAGTGGTATATATAGGGTTTTTAATACAAGTACTAAAAAAAAAGCTTAGAAACAGGACACTTCTCAGTGCAGGGCACTTAAACTCAAAGTATGATATATCTTTAAGTAAAATAATTTCAGAAGAAGCAAAGTTTCTACAACCTTTGATGGCACTTCTAAAATCAACAAGATTAGCACTTTTAAATATTAAATTATTAAAACACATATCATTAAATGTGTTTATGCATATCATGTGCTTCCATTTGTAAAAGAAAAAATACTTCCTCTCCACTGAAGCTTTGTTTTTGAGTTCCCTCCCAACTGTAAACTTTAAAGTTTAAACTATAATACAACTCTCACTGTGGTAGCATAATAATAATAATAATAATAATAATAATAATAATAAAAATAAACTAAAAAAAAAAAACTGCAGCATCTTGGGATTTTTATTGAACTGGACAAAAACCACCAGTGGAACCTACTTCCAAGCAGTAACATTTGTGAAAAGTTTAGAGCAAAAAATAGTGTCATGGGTTTATTTTAATTCTTAGACTTCAGAACACAGAGAAGTGAACCCACTGAGAATCTATTATGGGCTAAAGCATTCAATAATTTAACAATGTGTCTATAAACATTGGAAAAAAAAGCTTGCAACCAGAATTTACCTGTACATAGTAAAAACTAGGCTACCCTGGAAGACTGCAAAGCAGTCTCAGCATTCCAGCCACTTCCATGAATCTCTTGACCTCTACCTCACCTTGTGGACTCCACATTCTCTCTTAAACCACTGACTTCTCCCTTAAGTTATTGAATCCTCACATAGTAAATCATTCCACCAACCAAAAGAAAATGAAGTTTTGTCCCTTTACGTAAATTTGGTTGTGTTTTACATACAGTGAATATAAATCTATTTAGAGCTCTATTCTGAATAAATACTATTTTCTGCACAGAACGTTCCCTGAAAGCCTCCCCTCATTAGAAAGGCTGTTATCTCCTATTGTTTTCCATGAAAATGAAGCGTGAAATGGTTCTTAGAAAAGAGGAACTCTTTCAACATGTCCATTGCCTCCCTCTGGGAACCATGAAAGAGGAGTTAAACTGCCTTCAGGGGAGATGGTGGTTCCTTGTACTGTCAGAGGCTTCCACTTAACTCAAACTAATTAACCATTTTACTTCTAGATTCTCAGAAAATTAAATTTCTGCTCAAAGGATAAATGTTGAAATTTTGGTGAGCAAGTGTTGCTTTTTCTCTCTGAAAAAAAAAAAAAAAAAGGTGTGTATATCACATTAAAAGAGATGCAGAGAACAAATTTACCGGCTAAATTACCTCTATAAACAGAAAAAAATCAGTCCAGCGTTAAAAAATTATGCATTTCTGTATCAGAGCTTACAACTGACATCTGTAACACAGTATAGTTCAGACCCAAGCAATATATTACCAATATTTTACAGAAATGAATGATGGAGCATGTTAGCAGAAAGAGCACATCTTCCTTCTTTGTGGAAATATAAGAATGGTAATTGTCTTAGGAGATTTTTCAACAGGAATGAAAAAGAAACCAAAATCTCTATGTTCCTAAAAAAGAGATCTCTATAATCCAAGGAAAGTACCAATTTCTCAACTTTCAAAAATTGAGGAGGAAACCAATCCAATTTCACAGCTTTGGAGATAACAGCGGAACATTTTGAGATACACCTTGAAATAGGTGGATCGAATCCTGATACAAGTCAACACAGTTTTGCAGAAAGCCATACCTACTTCAATGAGTGGGGGCTGGGGCATGCTTTTAACTAATCCTTTCCACACAATTGCATTAAAGAACATCTACTAAGCAATGAAATTAAGGAACTGAAGACACCGGAAAAGTTAAGGTTGCCTGTGTGCAATTCTGCCAATACCCCTGTACAAGATTCTCAGTTTGGTAACACCAACCACACTGATGTCTCTGGACCTCCCAGTAATACTGTCCTCCCATGAAGACATTAACCTCCTTTTACAGTAGTGCTCCCAAAAACTGACAACTGAGGGAAGGTAAGAATTCTAAATATTAATCACTTTTTTTCAGATTTACAGTTTTTGGGTTGCAAATACAAGAAAGCCAAGGACTTACCACCTTGTCAGACACCTGAACAGTGTTCCACACAAAATATGATTGATTGTTTGTTTTATTTTTCTAATAAATCAGTGCAATCTTTAACCATATGGATTTACTTCATGTGTTCAGATACACAATCTCAAAACAAATGCCACATTTTCTTAAATCTCCTTCTAGCTTTTGTATTTAAGAATACATTTTACTATATACAATGCCTGAACCACCAGGAAGTTAGAAATTATCTATACAAAATGGAAAGAGCAGTAAAGAAAGGCATTTCATTCGTATTTTAAAATGAATGCCATTTACACAGAAAGCAAAGGATATTGTTTCAACAATAACTGTATGGGAGGAGATGCCTTTCATTTCCATGTTATTTATGAAAAGAATTCCATGGCCACTTAATTTTTTTCTAGTTTTAAGAAATAACCTGTCCTCCAGGTGGCCAAAGGTAGCACTTATATAGTAGGGAGAAGCACATGTCTCAAGGCCGTATTCTGAAGGTGAAATTACAGATACAATAGTGACCAGTAAACATGTAAAAGGCCTTACACAAGTCTTTAGAATTCATGTAAGGAATTAACAGGTAATTCACACGCCAGAAGACTGATTTTGGTACCACAGTCCTTGATAATTACCAAAAAAATCAGGCCAAGCACAAACTATGCAGATAATTGCACATACTTTTCAGTCATTGGAAATCACAGCTACCCACAGAACTGTGCCTGGGAACCTCTGCTTATGAGGACAGCCCATTGTACCCTGGAGAACATCAAAAACAGAAAGAAAGAAAGAAAACAGAAGAAAGAAATAGCCAGAGGTTCTCCTATGTTTGCAGGAAGGTTGGTTCCTCTGAGATGTAAGCTATGTTGATCACATTCCTGGACTCATACATTTAATTATTCCATGGCAATTCAATTTGGCATTCGTCCCATGAGTGATACTGAATTCAGCATTTTGTAAATTATCTCTGATTGCCACCCACTACTGGTATTTGTCCTCTCTTCCACTATCCAGGATGATGGGAGAGCTTTTATTTTCATTTTTGTTTCAAGAAGAAGGGGCTAGCATTCATTCTCCATGGAGAGAGACAGCTGGAAATCAGATGTAGAAGTCAATTTTGGCAAGAAAACTGTGGAGACTTAGAAGCACAAGCTGCCCTAGCCCTGATTGCAGAAGACCACAGAAACAAGAGCTAGTAAAGGCAAGAAAGTCAATAGCTAAAGCAAGCTTTTCCATTCCTGATACTCAAAAAGGCAAAGAAGGTGGTTCTGTGATAGACTGCCTGTAAAGTATTGTAATGGCTGATAAGTATCACCTGGGAAATGAAACAGGAAAATACATTTTCAAAAATTATCCTGAAAAAAAAAAAGCTCCCAGGTGTTCAGATCCACAAAAATTTGCACCTTAAAGGACAGTTTCAGAAATAAAAATTAAACAAGAGACCATGTCTCATACTAGAAGTCATCATTCAAGAGCTGTGAAGAAGACATTAATAAAACCTTACCCTGAAAATAATCAAGATTTTATTATAGTGGCTTGTGAGCACTGACAGATCTCTCTTTGCACCAACACCACATGGAAGAACTTGCATTGTAACACAGATGAAAGAGGCACAGGAACTTCTGGACTGTAAAAAGATCTTAACCAATATGTAAAGAAATAATCCTGCAAGACATTTTCAGGTATCTCTCTTCCAAGCCAAGAGTCCAGAAAGATGAATGGATGGCCAAGAATGACAAGAGAGTGGGCACTCCTGGAAGGCAGAAGTTCCCTGTTAGAACAGCTGACAAAAATCCGTTCTTTTCTGAGGAATCCCAAAATTTACATTTTATTTCTCCTTTGACTCAGAACATTATCAGCTTGTAAAGAAATATAAAGAGGGCAGAACCAAGATGCAGAGAAATGAGATCTTAACTAGAGAAATGTAGAGATCTCCTTAGGACACTGGGCACAAAGAAAAATCAGTTCTACACTGCAGAGTAAACTTTGTCACAGAGCATCCATGTATGTGATTTTTCAGCAGACTTCAACGCACGGAAGTTCTAGAGGTTCCTAGAAAAGAAACATGGGGGCTTTTTTGCTACAAATAAACTCCTCCATAAGCCATAATGCCTGCAATATTACCAGATTAACTGCGAGTTCACCAGTTTTCTTTCCTGAGTTAGGTAACTCAGGTGAAAATTTCTAATTCTAAATAATTTGCATTAGAAATTCCATGTCAGAACTTATCTCCCTGATTCAGCACAAGCACTTGCATGACATACATTGGTTTTCAAGCCTAAAACATACCATATAAATTACTTCAGAACCTTGTTTACTCAAAAGAAAATATTTTCAATTGCAAATCTCAATAGAAAATATCAACAGAATCCTTTTAGATAATATGGATGAGCTACAAATACTTAACCTCAAGATAAGCAGAAAAAATGTTTTTAAAACAAGAATAGTCCTTTTGTTTTCTATTTATTGGAGTTTTTCTAAGATAAGCTTTTTTAGTAGTGCAAGCAGTTACAGCCTCCACCTTGAGAGTTACTTCATGTTCCTGCTGCTGTCAGACACAAAAGATTCTTCTCTCACTAGATCAATAAAAATCAAAAGTTATATTAGTACAATCTGAACACAACAAAAGAGTAGTTCCGACAAGTTTGTCTGCAGAACAAACTGGGATACTACTGCATAAAGAAACCTGCACACAGGTGTATGGGTATAAAATTTAAATAATAGTTCCCTAAAATAATTTTATTTTACTGGTTTTTTACACAAATATTGAAGAACAGACTCAGTAGTTCAGGCAGATAGGCACACACAGGCTAAGACTCAGTTTGCTTGAGTAGGTAGAGATGATGCTAGAGTAAACTATATGAAACTATATCCACTCTTTTTCAGGACAATGCTACACAGAGTCCAAGAAGGGTGCTGTTAGTCTTCCCACCCAAGGACACAGCAGCCATACACAGCCCAGCTACAGATATTTAATTGCATTTGGTAACAAGCAAAGAACATGCTGAAATTTTATGGCAGAGTAAATAATGAAATAAACATAATCTCTCACAAAAACATTGTCCAAGGGAAAACCGAATGGCATTCTTTTTGCAGCTGCAGCTAAGACACTCTAAAACTTCAAGTTAACTTAAAAACACAGATCTTTGTGTATCTACTCATTTAATGAGTCAACCTGTGTGTGCTCCAGACTGGCTCGCAACTATGTTGACTCAACAGCAGTATTTCACAAGTCATTAAGTCATCCACAGGTGCTTTCCTTCTCTATCAAGCACTCTTAAAACTTTCTCTCTCGACAAAAGCAGACAGACAAGTTACTGTCTACTAATTCAGTCGACTTGGTGTTAAACATCTGGTGAAACCAGACAGCTCTTGTGTAACCAGACAACCCATACCTCTGAAAGAATCCTGAATTGCTAGCACAAATTAATAAACAAGCCTTCTGCACTTTTTGTACTCAACAATTACACTTTTCAGATATGACAGTACAGCTGCAAATGCCCTATTGCTTGACCTGCATTGTGGCAGCAGTTTTTTTACTCACTAGACACCTCAGCCTGAGAATCCAGAATTCAGCAAGAGGTCCTTAACCCCTTTTGAGGCTTTTCACTCCTCTAGATTTAATCGCAAAACACTACACAGAGCAGGATTTCACTTCATAATTGTTAATCTTCCACTGCTGTGAAATATGTTTGTCTATAAAAGTTCATTTTATAAAATAACTATTTATGTGCTTTACTATGGACACACAATATTGTCATGAAATATTAAATACATGTTAGATTTCAAAAGCATGCACTCTGTCATGATGCAGACTGTCTTACTAAGCAAAAAACTAAGGATGTCATAAAATACTACAAGTCTTGCTGTACAGTCGAAGAGTTTATCACAATTGTCACAAAAATAATGCAAAAGCCAGCTTTTCCTGTCATCTTTAAAGATTTAAGAGAATGGGGTTTAGAAATACCTGGTGAATTAATTTCTTATTAATTTCTAAACTGAACAAATTTATGTTAAAATAATGCAAGCATTAACATCCTGTCTTAACACAGACTGATGTGCATATGGAAGCGTACCATGATTTTGTTTTTCCTTCATCAAAGATGATTTTATACTGTAATGTAAACATTCAGGCAATCACAGAATTGTATCATACACATCTCAAGTTTTTTGCCAGGTTTTTAAAATTATGGCAATAGTCACTATTATGTTGACATAACTGAGCAATAAGGCCATGTAATATTTGAAGACCTGTAGAAGTTAGAAATACTAGAAGGTTGATGCTAAGACAACAACATTTTTTAAATTTTACACTATTTTGATTCACTTACTCAAACTCTCAGTATACCTCAAAATTTTGAACTTATTAATGGAACTCTCATAAGTTTAAATTACTGTAGTCTCCACTACTTTTTAGATTTCCAAGTGCTTTCTCATTGAAAATTTCCTCTCACTGATGATGTTCTTTCAAAATGGTTTCATAACATTTACATGTTTCAGGTTTTTGGCTTTTGTTATACACAATATATTTTGAGAGCACAATGTCCCATACTGAAGTCATACTGTGGATTCTGATCCCCATAAATTTAATTCACTAATATCATTCCCAACAGCAAAATACTGTATTTTTACAATAATTCTATGTTTAAACCAGAACAGATGAGAAAATTGCAGCAACTGTACTTGCAAGAGTTACTTAATTTTTAATTTGAGGAATATGCCTTACCAAGTAGGTTGACCTTAACTTCTCTGTGGACAGAAAACTTTTGTCTGACTTGGTCCCTCTCTCTGACCCATTTTGTTTTGGTTTGTTTTTAATAAATTATGACTAATTCAAAGTAGCCCACATATGACTGTGCAAAGTTGTTCAAGCTTCTTTATCACTTAGCTTCATAATCTAACCACCAAGGTTAGATTAGGTATTAAGGTGACATGAGTCTGCAAGAAAAATATTCTGGACAGTTCCAACTGTGTTCATAGAACATTTGTAAGACAAGTAATTATGAACAATACACAACAAGACCACCACTAGCTCACGTACTATAGGCTACAGAGACATTATGAAATTGACAACAGAAAAAGGAAAATGGTCACTTAGCTGAATCAATTTCTATTTTTTCAAATTTGGGATTGTAAGACAGAAATGGCTATGGCAGTCTAATTTTACTTTTATCTGTTAAAAAATTTACTTTTATCTGCAAAAATACATTTCTGCAGCAAATAGACAGTATTTCTAAGACAGAAAACACTCAAAGAAAGTGGTTTCTAAGTTGCATTGTGAGCAAGCTATATTCTGTCTTCAGACTATATGATTGGCCTAAAGGAACAATAAACCCACAAGTGGTCAGCCTCCTAAGAATTTCATCAGTAAAAATTAAATCACCAGATTTAGAGGGAACCCAAATTCCATCCCAATTCTGGAACGCAGTTCTATGCTACTGGGGTACTTAATTTACATCATTAAAACAAGAGAAACACAAATGTAACGGTTGCTGTATTTTCAAGCCTAATCTGTAAAAGTATTATTATTAGTCTTGCAGGCAAAACACCACCAAACTTCCTGCTGTGGTTTGAACTAAGTCTGAAAGGAGTCAAAACTGGTGTAATGTTTTTACCCTTTATTCACCCCATTCTCTTGTACCAGATGATTTTGCATTTAACTCATTCTGTGATGCTTAAGTGTTAAGACACTGATGAAAAATATCTACTTCAGGATACAAAAATACCTCAAGACCAATACACCTTATGTCAGTATATTCCAGACAGAAGCCAGGTGACCAATTCCATCTACTGAATAACCCTTCCTTTAGCACTGACTGAGTATGGCTATTTCAACAGGACTGATCTGCACTTCCATTTGCTCTGCACCTTTGTGACCAGCCTGATGGGTCTGTGGGGTAGTGACAGAAGGACATTCTGCATTAACACGTCACAGCACTTTGATCCCTGAGATGGCTTCCAGGAGTTTTTCATATGGTCCTTGGTAATCGCAGTGTTAGTTAATCCTAATTCAAAGGCACACACAGAAGACTGATATGTTTGACAGATACTTGCATTTTCGAGTCACAGTAGTGCAGAAATACTTCTCTATCACATTTATACACTCAATCATTAAAAAAGTGGTAAAGACAGACAAAACTTACATAGTCATGAAACGCTTTTGCTTCACTTGAATGTTCACATGTTTCTCGTCTTTCTGGAGCTGCACAGTAGAGATCCCAAAATACACTGCAAGTTAAGAAGTTAAAGAGATGGTGAGAAAGTAACTGTAATACTTGTGTAGATTTTACGGTGTACACACACCATACATGCATGTTCATACTCAGGAACAGAACACTCACTTCCTTGCCAAAGGATGAAAACACCTCTGGGAAACAATTTAGATGTGTGAAACATCTCTGAGGAATCAAGTCCTGCTGACCCTCCAGGGCAAGCAATGCTTATTCCTTTAGTACTACTGTAGTACAGACCAAGAAACTACTCCAATGTACAAGGTCTACGGGAATAAAGTATATTACCAACACTCTTGCCTTAAGCCTTATCCCTCTGTGGACTGCTGCAATTAACTTTCTCAAGGCATGGGAAGGAATAGATCTGTAATGACACTAAAAGGCAGTAAGATGGAGAGAAAACTGGGAGTTCCCTCCAGTTTTCAACAGGGGGTTGGACTAGAGGACCTTTAAAGTCCCTTCCAACCCAATGTATGATTCTTCCAGGGTCTAATGCCATGCTTTAAACAGAAGTTCCCGGAGAAACAAGAGTAGGAAACAGGTAGATACGTTGAGTTATAAAGAGTGGAAGAATTATGATACTCCCATCAGTCTTCCCCTCCAACCTTCTCCAAATGAAATTATGCACTGTTTTAACATTTCTGGAATGAAATTATGTGTATGTTACAACAATTAAAGAATACGTTTTGTTTAGACTTTGATAGTATTTCTTTTTTGGTTTTAACTTAATCCTCTATAATTTAGGCCAGAACCATAATAAGAATTGTGCAAAATTTGAGCACTGCTGCAGATGACCAAAATTAAGGATAATGAAAACTTCAGACATACATGCAATGTGTTCTTGCCAGGCTTTCATCACATCACTAAAAAGAAAGGTCACTGAAGAAAGGTCACACAAGAAAGGTCAATGAAGAAAAGGCTACCTTCCATGCAGCTATAACAAATCACCTGAGTTCAAATGGGGCCACTTTAAAGTGTCTAAATTCTTGTATTCCTGACAGTTGGAACTAAGCTCTGTAGTTTGCATTCTTTCAAAGAGGGCCATATTGATAACATGTGACAACTAATGGCTGAATAGCAGTGACTATGAGCAATCTTTTCTCCTTGGGAGTTCTACACAAATATGTCTCTGCCCATTGCTATATATAAGCAAATGGTATCATGCATTAAAAAGTCACAAATCAGCCCTGTGTCTACCTGTATCCTACACTGAGAGAAACAGTGCAAATGGAGACACAGCAGCACCAAGCCTATGCTAATACAACTGCCTCTTGAAGAGGCTGGTAGCATGGGTTCAGCTAATTATTTTCATATGCTATTCCTGTGGACTAAAGACTGAGGAAGGTCTCATCTACCTGCAGTCTCTGTATATACTGGTTATTTTCAAATGCCATTATTTAGGATTTGTAGAACAATCTCTTAAATGCACAATATTCTCTTCAACATGGTGAAGAAAGAATTGCAGGCCACCATCTTTCTAAGATGCACTCTCATCAATGCGCGATGTAATATTCCTTTACCAGTTTCTAATATCTGTATCTTTTTCTAGATCTAATTTTCTGTTCTTCTATTTCTGAACAAGAAATGTTCAGAATTACATTTAGTATGCTGAATTTCTTGCTGCCAGCTCCTGGAACTAGCAATCAACATACTGTAAAAATCAGAGGAGAAGAGAAGTGATACTTACCACCACCAGGAGTGCAAGAATCCTGGGGGCTCCCCCAGTGTGATGTTTTTTTCCCATCTTATCTAAAACAAAACAATAAAAACAGATGTGTACATTTTTGATCTTCATGACTAAAAAGCATTACATAATTCATGCAGATAGCAAAATGAGGAAGAAGAAAAGATTTTGGAGTTATGAAAGCCTTTATCATGATCAGTCCAGATATTCATACTTTATCATACTTCATTAATATAGCTGATACTTCAGACAAGCATATTTTAGAAGGTTATTTTTAGATTCTGAATACAATTTTACTAACAATGTATTTTGTATCACTGCACCACTGAGGTATGCACTATTTAAGGTCATAAATTCATGATGAAAAGAAAAAAAAAAAAAAGGTGTTAAAAAGTACCCTTAAAATTATCTAAAATATTTTCCAGTTTTCACGAAGGAAAACATAAAAGACACATCAGAACTAGTGTCACTGATTCAGCAGGTGGCAGTCTTCCCTCCACATACACACCAGCCCATGTTTTGTAATCCTCAAGGAGTGCTTTACAGTTTGAAATAATGTGGCAAATATGAGTAGCATCAGCTATAACCCAATCTTCCACCACTCAGTGAAAATGTAGAGCTAGTTGGGCTTTGTTTGTCTACACTGGCATCCCCTCCCCAACAGCTATCCCGTCTTTGAATTCTTTTGCACCCAGGACACATGCTTTGTTTAACACTTTTTCCAGAGGAAATGTTTTATAAGAATCCTCACCCTTGACTTCCTTCTCTTCTTGTTGACTGGCAAACCTGTAAGACAACTCAGCACATGGCTGAGAATTCTGTCTCTCCCCAATACTTCCCGTATGTTGTATCTTAACTATGATCACAGAACCATTTTAGTAATGCCATAGTCATTACTTTGTCCTTAACCACAAAATTATATAGTTTCAACGTAATAAAGTCCATATAACAGCTTAAGGAACTCTGCTGCAATTGACTGAAGGTCTTGCAGAAATCCACACAACACCTAACACAAGAATGTCTTGTGTTAAAACTGGGTGGAAACTAGGGCGTTGCATGCTCTCCAAATTCCTACAGTTACAACGACTCATAACATTATTTCCTGTCCAATTTGGTTTTAAAAAAAAATGTTTAAACACAAAGCATATTATGATCTAGAGACAAAACGAAGTGGCAGACAAAATGAAAATTATTTTAATGAAATACTTAAAGAGCCTCAATATGAAAGGTATTTAAAGATAGATATATATATAAAAATACAAAAAAGCTTGCTATATTAGGTAGATGCAAGTATTCATATTGCAAGAGGTACCAGCATTTTCCAAGAGACTAAAACTTTTATTCTAACCTCAATTTTATGTCCATATCCAATTTTAAAGACATTTAAACACACATAAATTCTGACAGTAGCTTGCAGGAGAATATGTAGTTTGTACACCTAAGAATGTTCTTCACACTCATATGATGTAACCTAGCAAGATTTTGATACGTTATATGAATACCACTATTCAAAAATAATTTTGCTATTTAAAAATTATTTTTAAAAGGTAGCCCTGAGGCACTATCACCTCTGTTCATAAAGTTGGAAGAATGAAACAATTGCATGGCACTTAACCCCACCACTATCTCGTCAATATATAATTAATGTATTTGTAGTTAAGTCTATAAAAGCTCCTGCTTAGGTGCTAGCAGATAAAAAGGTATAACTGCTATATGGTATATGAAGGTATATGTATATGTATGTATATATACACACATGTATATAATATGAAGGTATAACACTTCCTGCACACTCCTCTGAGGTGTGATTGCACCTTACATGCACTGGGAATAGCTTGGAAGGATTTGCATTAACTACCAGGAATAGACAGACAAATACCAAAGTATTTGTGAAACTGAAAAATATTCAGTTAAGTGTAAAAATCATGTCTGTGTAGAAAGCCTTCAGTATGTCTCAGCAGTATATATGCTCTTCAGAGCAGGGTTTGAAACATCTGCTGAGTTACTTGAACCCAGGATTTCGTGCCATGTCTCCTGAAAGGAAGAAAATCTGCAGACCAAGGTGTGAAAAAATTGAAAACATCTGTGCTACCTAGAGATCCAGGAAAATGCTAGATGAGGTCAAGGCCCTACAATTTAGAGAGGAAGACAACAAAGCTTTGAAGGCTGCACTCAGTAAGAATCAAGAAACACAGTTCACCTTCTAACTAAAAGGTCAGAAGACTTCTAGATCTTACTGTCTCATGGAATCATAGAATGGTAGAAGAGCTCAGATTGGAAGGTACCTTGAAAGACCATGAGCTGCAGCCCTTTATGGGAAAGAGAGCCTGAAGAGGATTACGCAGCACCCTGTCCAGATGCATCCTGAAAACCTCCAGTGATGGGGATTCCATTACATCCCTGAGGAGATTTTTCCAGTGATGATTTTTCTCACTATTCTCACTAAGATCTCTCCCTCATGTCAAGATGAAACCCCTCCCTGTACAACTTGTACCCATTGTCCTTTGTATTCCCCACATGCCTCCTTAAGATGGGAAAGTCTCTGTCCTCTTCGTTGCAACCCTTTAAGTATTGGGACACTGTGATGAGCTCTCTTCTCTTAAGGGAGAACAGACCTAACTCCATTCTTTCCTTATGAGGAAGGTTCTCCAGCCCTTGATCTGTGTGTCAGTTCTATGAAATTTAATCTGGAAACAAAACATTACAAAAATAAAGGAATGCTTAAGACAATCACCTCTATCTAGCAGCAGAGTGGATTCTATTTTCTTTTTCTGAATTTTCTTTCAGTACTATTAGCTATGCTCCCTGGTAGATCATTAAGGAAGGCTCTTAACTTTTGTCTTTTATACACATACAGATATTACCAGCTGCCATATGGCTCAGACAATCTATGTATGACATCTTCTTTTATACCCTAACATTCAGTGCTAGAGCTGCTCTGACCTTTGTTACCTTTAATGAAGTCCACCCAAACTATCCTGACAGATGCAGACTGCCAGAGCAGAGAGGGCACTGAACCTATACATTCATGCTTTTGACTGTGAGAGCAAACCAAATTTCCTTCTGTGGCACCTGGCTGTCCTCTACATCTGAAGTATTCTCAGAAGCTCACCACAGCAGGACAGTTGCTTCTCAACAGTCATGAGACAGGTAAGGATGAAAACACATGGAATATTGTAACGTTCCTTACATCATAAATTCCCTAAAGACTTTTTTGCACCTGTCAACTGATGTTCTTTTGCTTCCACCTCACATAACAATATTTGCTCTCTAAGAAACTGCTAAGAGTCAGGGTATTTGTGGTTTACAGCAAGGACTGAATGGGCATTACAGTGTTAAGACTGGTCTACTACACAATCAGCTACTGTATTTTATCTGCTACATTTACAACTTGCTGTTTAACTTCTGCACTTCAGTTCATTCTCTTCAAGCCACATTAGTGTACAGTTTTCACAATCTGAACCTGTCTGCCAGAATACAATTTTTTACAGATTTCTCCACTTGAATGATAACCATTCTGAAGTACTGTCACCATCATATTTACCTTATGCTGTGCTAATTAAGTAAATAAACTCACAGCTCTGTGTTAAGTCTAACAGACACCTCATACCAACTCTCTACATTATGATTTGTCCTCACCTCATGTTCACGTTCCTATTCACTGGCTATAACCAGTCTTAATTTGAAAGACTTGATGTATTATCACATTACATTCATTCAGACCTGAGAGTTTTTCTATAGCACAAGACTCAATGAGTTTTAAAAGCTAAGTTTCAAGGCACAGCATTGAATGGTTTCTAGAAATCCAAATACCATACCAGTTATACTTCAGTCAACGGCTCACTTTGCAAGTACATCATAAAAACAAAATTAGCAAAATGAATCTTCTGCAGTGTAGTATTTACAAGTGACAGCTGTTTTGAGAAAGACAGGATGGTAGTATCCTTTTTTCTCTTATTGTTCCACTGCTTTACAAAAGAGAAAAACACAATTGTCAGAAATACACTTTACTACAAACACCATCTGATTCTACCACAATTCTGCCCCTTCTCTCCGCTATGTGAATTTTCTATAAATGCCTCAAAAGAATGCTCTGGACTCTCATGCTTCCCTGTCCCACCTCCAAAATTAGTAGCTTTTGAAGGAGTATCAGTTGAAGCAGCAAATTTTCCTAGCAGAACTTCTTGACTACTTTTTTCTTCACTTCTGCTCACAATTCAATGACTATTATTAACTTAAATGTTCTCATCAAAGGAAAATTAACAACAATAATACACCCAAAAGATCTCAATATGTTTGGCATACAGGTATTTTTGTATCCCAGAGTAAATGTAAAAATGCTAAGGAGACATAATTTACTTCAATCTTCAAAAGGCAAATACATAGTCTTTGAAAAACTATGAAAAAAAACCCTATTGTGTAACGTATGAATTCCATTAGCAGCTGAAAGTGATCAAGAAACAGGTCCTAAATGGTTGTAGTCGTAATTGATTTCAGCAGATGAAAAGAAGTGAATCATCATAAGAATGCTGAGAGATCAGCAGTGCTTAAAAGAATGAGAAATGCAAGTGTATGACAGTTACATGGTTTCTGTGTATTTTGGAAAGGTATATCTAACATATCCTATTGATATATCTAATTGTAAAGTTCGAAGATCTACCAAAAAAGAATATTGTAGTTGTACTCTCTAACATGCACATTTGTTACACAAAACAGAATAATCTTTTCCCAATGTAGCAGCAAGTCACAGAACAGAGATAAATTACAACAAAAATAGTTATGCAAAGGCATGTTAAATGACATGGCAAACTGGCTTCTGCAGAATCAGAAATCTATGCCAATCAGTGTAAACAGAAATTCAAGCCTGTCACTGCAGTTCATTTTAGACTGCTGCATATTTATTTCACTTGCACACACTGCAAAGTTGTGTAAGGGAAAAAGGGATGGGGAAACATACCTCTGATAAAAACGTCTGGGCTGATTTCTGTGCTCCTACATGGAGCAGATATTCATATACGTACAGTGCTAATCTGAAAAATAAACAAAAAGGACAATATTTAGTATTGTGCAGTTGTTTGTTCCTCTTCTTTAGAAACAAATAATAACCCATGGAGTGTACTCTATTCACAAACCTTTCACTGACAACTATATACTAAACATCTCAAATCTATTATCTGCACCAGAAATTTTAAACTAGGCATGCAGGTCAACCTGAGCACAGATGTTTAAACAGTAAATTAAGTATTATTAACCCCCCCAAATTACTTATTGTCAACATTTTTTAATGCCATTGAGACAAAAGTCTAGTGAGCTAACAGATGACCTAATGTTGCTCTGTATTTGCCCACATTGAACCGTGCTTACTTGTAGATATGACACACAAATACAGCAATACCTATTATTTTTCCAGATCATATTTTTTTTACAGGAGAAGTGTCAAGCTGTTACAACACCTAAGCCCATGTTTATTCAAAAAGCATGCAAACTTGGTCTGCATCAGAAAAAGTAATCCCAGCTTCCATTCCTGGGATCTCCACATCTCAAGTGAAGTACAGAGTTTTAGGTTCATTCAGACTTGTGCATTTAGAAGTCCCAGTGACGACAGAGGTAGAAACAAATCTCACAGCACCCAGAGGAACTTCCCAAGAAAGGCTCTCCAGTACCCAAGTACATCTCCAACTAAGTCCAAAGAGCTAGAATAAAATAAGGATCTCACTGCAGAAAGAGGACTCATTTGCTAAATGACTATCCACCACAACTTGGGATGGGAATCCTGTGCAGCAACCCAAGAAGGAAAGCTGTACTGATGACCAGTATCTATTGATAGAGGTTATGTAGGCTAGATGTGAATTAGAAAACCAAAGAAGTAATACTTCCTATTCTTCAGCTGATTCTCCAGAGAGGCTCCGGACTGTCTGCACATTTCAAGTCTTTTAAAATGAAATCTCATTTCAAAGAATGATTTAACAATAATGCTTGGAAATTGTCTAGAAAACATTTCAGTTCAAGAAAGGAAAGTCAGGATGCAAGTCTTTTAAATTTGCTAGATTAACTGTTTTGAAGAAATTAAATATATTTACATGCACTTCGTGATACACTATTCTTATTTGAAACATTTTTCTATTCATATTCCAAAATATGTACTTTCACTAAAGTAGAGAGGCATACAATATCTGTTTTGCTGTTACTCTTTGAAACATTATGCAATATTAAATAACTGTCACCATCACACTGACAGAGTAATAATTACTGCAGTAACCTATAAAGTGTGAAACTTTAAAATCTGGGAGAGTCATTCCATAAAAAACTATTTTCACTAGTTGTTTGCACTAATGGAACACACACACACACACACACACACACACACACACACTACTTTATTCTCTCTCCAGCTCCAGAAGCAAAAATGTACATTTTTCTCAAATTGGAAAAAAAAAAAATTATATTCAAACATGTGATTTGTTAGTTTGCACCTTGAGAAGGGCCATGCCCACTTTTTTAATTCTAGTAATTTTACAAAACATTCATCTATTTGTATTGTGCTGGGTCAACAAATGCAGAGCTCAGTGAGCTACACAGGAACCATTTGGTTCTTCTGCTGAAGCACAGCATGATCCAGTGCCAACTGCTAAGCAGCTCAGAGAGGGCACAGTGATTTGCTTCTGTAAGCACTGTGGAGAGACAGGAGATCATATACCCTTTGGCCTCTCATTCCAAAAACGTAACAGTCTCTGGTAAAAAAAAAAAAAGTAAAATAAATTAAATAATCACACCTTCTCCACCTAATTCTTCTCAGTTCAACTACCATTCAGTTTTTAAGTGATCAAAATTGCAAACAAATTGGAAGATCTAAAAAAGATGTAAGAGACAGAGAGGAGTCACAATCTACAACAGCCACAGTGACTTGAATACCCAGTAATGCTTTAAAGCACCTCATTTGTCATCTGAGATTCCCTATTCTGTTCTTACAAAAACTGTGAAGCCCACAGTACAGATAAAAGGATTTGCGTGATCTTATCCTTTCCACCCCGCAAAGAAAAAAGCAGAACAGCAAAACCCCTGGAATTTATTGCAGGTACACCATTTTCATAAGTCTGCCATCTGTTGAAAGCCTTAGCAAATACTGCACCATGAAACCCAAACTGACAGTGCAATACTTTAATATTGAGAAAGATATGCGAGTCTCAGTTTAGGAGTCCAAGAGTCTACCTGCAAACTGAGGATCTTGCAGCTGTGCTCCAACACAGGTTAACATCACTACCCTGTGCTCTTATTTACTGGTCAAAAAAATCCAGGATATTTCAACCCTGAAAAAAAAGACCACCCTAAAACTTTGACCCAGAATGTGATGACTAGACACAATTGACACATAAAAACCTTGTGACCAGTAGGTAGAGGGAGGTGATTCTACCCCTCTGCTGTGGTGAGACTCCACCTGCAGTACCATGTCTCGTTCTGGAGCCCCCAGTACAAAAAGGACTTGGAGCTGTTGAAGCAGGTCCAGGGGAGAGCCACAAAAACCATCAGAGGGAAGTAACACCTTTCCTATGAATAAACAGTAAGATGTGGGGTTCAGCCAGGAGAAAAAGAAGGCTTTGGGAGACCTTACAGCTGCCCTCCAGTAACTAAGCGGGCCTACAAGAAAGATGGGACAGACTTCTTAGAGGGCCTGCAATTTATTGGACAAGGGGTAATGGTTTTAAACTGAGAGGGGAGAGACTTAGACTTGATATTAGGAAGAAATTTTTTACAGTAAGAGTCATGAAACACTGGCACAGGTTGCACAGAGAAAGTGGTAAAATGCCCCATCCCAGGAAACATCCAAGATGAAGTTGGATGGGGCTATAAGAAACCTGACCTAGCTGAAGATGTCCCTGCTCACTGCAGAGAGTTGGTCTTGGTGACATCTAAAGGCCCCTTCCAAACGAAACTCTGACCTCAACACATTGACATGCTTTATTCTATCTTTGTCTAAGCATTCTAGCTCCAAAATAAAGTGGCAAAACACCTGTGTGCATTAAGTGTGGTAGATAAACATGGCAGATTTCAGGAAAATAATAAATATTGCATGTTTTAGGCTTCCAAGATGATCAACGTGTAGCAAATTAAAGAGCCAAGACCATGCAGGCAAGGGGACTGCCAGACTCCTGTGACAGGAAAGCTGGGACCACCTTCCCCAAACAGATGTGAGACAGAAGGCATAACACAAAATAACGTGATTTGGTCTTATTAGATCTAAATCACTGGTCCAACCCTAGCTATTATGCTGTCAGGAAGTCTTTACAGAAGTTAACAACATTATACCTCATTCAGAAATAAATGCATTTACCACAGAGATCAAAAGAAAGATACTAATGCTTTACTGTGTTAGTTGCAGCAAAAATGTCAATGGAAACTGATGCTCTGAGGAAAGACAGCAAAGAAACCCCCAAAAGATGCAACAATGTGTAACAAGAATTACCAGCTATAGTGTGGCACCAGTATAGAAGTAACTTCAATCCGAGTGCATATTATTAACAAATGAATAAACTAAAATAATAGGAAGAGGTAGAATAACAGTGAGATTATGATCTTCAATAATAAAGGACTTGGGTTTGAAGTGACATTTTAAAAGACAGTTTTTACTCATTAAACTGGTGTGAGGACCCTTGGGAAAGCAGCAAGGAGACATATATTAAATTTTTGCATTTGAATACTTGTTGACATTCCATGAGTAATGTGAGGAAAAAATATTTCCAATCAATTGGAAGTAATTGGAAGCTGAAGTAGTTTTTGTTAGAAACATGCCATAGGCCAGAGTTCTTCCTTCCCTGTGAAGACAATTAGATCACACATTCATCTATGACTTGATACATTCACTCCATTAAAAAAAAAAAAAAAAAAAAAAATTTTAAAAAAATTGTCTAGAGCACTGCAGCAGTAAGAAATAGACACATTTTGCTAAGCTAAGCTGGTGTTTTTTGCTTGAAGTCTCTGCTCTAATAGGACAAGGCATTCATACATCCTCAATAGTATCTGCTGAGTTCCAGAGAGAAGAATCATTTAAGTGGTTCTAGTCGACCATTTCCAAGAATATGACCAGAAAATAAGGGGTAATCACTCCAACTGAGCTGTGGAAATTACCTTCTTACATTTTAAGGGTGCAAGACACAATGAACTTAATGAGAACTTTGAACCAAAGCCTTGCTGCAGTACATCCATTGATGTAAACTAAATGGTCACCTCTCCCAGTTCCAAGTCAAAAGATTAACACCTCAATCTTCACAGAATGAAATGAAAAACTGAAAGCACCACAAGGATATTCACTTCCTCTGGTTTTGGTACCTCACTTAAGTGCTTCAAGTCACACTCACTTTACAGCACCAGAAAGCTTCATTGACTGTATGTAGTAGACAAACAAACGTCTACAGAAGATGAGTTATTTTCGCAAAGTCTTTCAGAACATCATTAGTCCATAAAAGGTGAAACAGTAATATCTATTTTTCATTCCATAAGAAGCTGTGTACAGAGAAGGTTTCTTGCTCTCTTGTTAAGTCTGAACTTCAAGCACCGAGTTTGGTTTATTGTTACCTCTAAGGAGACAAAGAACAAATGGAGAATGGCCACATTTTTCCATGAAGTTCAAAAGCTGAGCTTAGAAGAGTAAGGAATTGCAACAAACTAGCTTCTGCTTTCCCTTTGAACCTGCCCAGTAAGCCAGTCAGAAGCAAGCAGCTGTTATACACAGCTTCATGCAGCTGAGAAAAAAAGTGCAGTTACATGCATTGGTTTCTTAGCCACATGTCATAACTAAAAATTGAAATAATTTAAGTGATTGTACAGTGGTGTATAACCATTATCCAAAAAGTCATGAAATCGATGTGATGGAGCAAGAGCATGCAGCTCCCCAGCTCTGGCAGTGTGTCATGGTTCAGGTTTTTACCTGCCTTCTGCAGCACTGACAGGCACCATGCTGCTGTGATATGCAACAGCTGCCTCTTCACCACAAAATTTATAATGGTGAGCAACTGCACATGACAGAAACATCCCTGGATGCTACCATCTCCTCCACCAGCAAGATCTGAACATCACCACGATAGATCTAGCAGTTTTGGATTGTTAAGACTTAATTTTTTGAAACTGTTCATGTACAGACATGTTTCATGTGCATATGAAACATTTAACTTCTGAGCCTTTAAGTGGTAATAAAAGAAAAAAAACACAATGAAAGCATTTTCATTGTGAAAACATATGCAAATCAACATATACATAATATTTAATTTGTGTGAAAAAGAGTGAAGTGGCTGAGTAATACGTAAAATGTAGATGCATAGAAAGGATCTTAAATCTTTCTGTGTGCTTCAGAAAACCTGTTGTATTCCAAAATCACCACTCTGACCCATACAGAGAATACGCTTTATATCTTTTCCAGAAAGGAATATAGACTTCATTCTGAATCCAGAGACTCCTAGGAATCCCACACACTTAATATCTAAAATACAAACCTCATCCTCTAAAATAAGATAGAGTAGCACAGAATCTGTATTTTTTATATAATACAGCAGCTAAAAACTTCTCAAATTTGAGGTTTCTTGAACAAATTTTCTTCAATCCATAATTCCAGTACTTTTAAAACTGCTCTGAAGTTCATGGTGCTGATCTGGTTTTGACATTTTTCAGGTAACAAAGACAAACACTTCTCTTAGAAGGTTTAATATTTTCAAAAGAGCTATATGCCAAAGCCACTCTTCTTCCCCTATCTGATCACAGTGATCATAATTTCCTTCTCTCTCCCCCCATTATATACTACTATAATGTTTCCCTATTTATTTTTTTAATGTTTGTTTTGGGTTTTTTTCATACTTACATACATCTGGTCTTTTCCTAGGCATCTCACCTGGCACTTCAGCGATTCAGTCTGCTGTCAATGATCTCTAAACAAGGGAACTGGGACCACAGGGCCAGTGCAGGGTGCACACAGCTGGATCCCACAGAGTCACTGATGCTTCCCTGAACAGTGGGAAGGTCCATTCAGATGCAGCATTAAACCTGAGCTATACCAAAAATTAGTTACCCCTTTTCATTAGCTAAGGCAGGCAGGTTCACAGTGGCCTTGACATTACAGTGATTTATCTGCACACACACCCCCTTAGCACATCAGCTCTCCTAGGCATGCAATTTCACCTACACAGTTTACATTTTGGTTTTTTTAGCTTGAGGCCAGCAGACTGCTCTTTTCAAGTGCTTCTAATCATGCCTGTCTACTGTTTTTTTCCCCTCAAAACATGATCTATGTTAATGTTAGCACTCTGTATACTATCAACAATGTGATCATTTTTCTTAGAAACACCTGGGTATTAAATGAAACCCAAACACTGCTCTGAGGAAACAGTATGTCCCAAAGGAGATCTTCAATGTTTGTTCAGCTATGTGCACTGCCTTTTCCAAGAGCTCCTATCAAAGCCAAGCAAACACAGGCAGCATAGAAGTGTATGTATTTAATATTATTCATACCCATTTATTTTTTCCTCTCTCTGTAGATACCAGGAAACATTCTCCTTGTATGCATCAAAATGTTTAGGGCTTATACCCAGTGCTATAATGACTAGGAGCCTCAATGCCTTGCATAAGGCTGATGGAACTTTCTGAACAGGCTGATCCTTGTTCTCACTTACTCCAGTTTTGAAGAATGAGGAGGCCTTCTCCTACCATGGTTCTGGGTAAGTAGACTCACCCCTAAGCCTCTTTTCCACTTGATTGCTTGCAAGATGTCCTGAAAATATGTCTCTTTCAGCCTGGTCACCCTCTGCTTGATTTTAAATTTCAAATTTCAAATTTTAAAAACAGTTGTAACCCACTAAGTGTCCTCTTTCTCTAACAGTATTAGCAACAACAGGAGGTTTTTTCTGTTTATCCATACACTTACAACTCATAAATTGTTTTCACATTCTGATTTCACATGTGCTTAGTACTTAACCTTCCACACACTTCAGGCAACTATTTTCAGCAACACACCAACTTGTGCAGTAATAACTAAACACTGAATTCTCTAGTATCCATTGATCTTCTGGAAAAAATCAGAGATACATGTTGTGATGTTTGCAGGCTCTCACGAAAGCACTTAATTGCATTGGTTTACATATTCTTATGGGCTAAGGATGTTTTGCTTTGTGTTAAAGATGTTACAGGGCACAGTGTTCTCCACTTTCATCTGACTCTGATTGTGTTTCATACTCCTTTTTGTCTAGAGTCTCAGCTTGTAAATGTTACTAAGTACCCAAAGTATGGCAATAACAAAACACTCTTCTGAGTTCCCTTGATTTCCAAACCCCAAATACTCCAGGGGGAAAAAAAAAAAAAAAAAGATTCTGTTGATGACCTCTAAGGATTAAAATAAAAATCTTTATATTTTTTGCACCTATGTGTTGTATCTCTATTTTTCAGAAAGCTTTCCAGTAGAATTTCAATTTTCATCCCATTGGACTGAACAATCTTGAGGGTCTCTCCCAACCAAAGACATTCTGTGATTCCCAGATTTCCCAATCCATGGCTAGGAAAGAAGGCTTATGGACTTAAAAGTTTGCCTGTTTCTTTCCCAGATTTGTATTTGCTAGTGTAGCAAAGCAACATATCTTTCAAACCTAGTTCTCCTGAGCTACTAGAGCTACAGCATTATTGCCACAATACTTCTGAGTGAACACTTCAAGTCCATCTGCAGCTACAATCCTCAGGAATAAGACTACCTTGCTTTCATTTAGAAATGAGAGGGGCCAGCAGGGAGCGAAACATGCTAAAACTGGCTTTGTATTTTCGGTGTCTATTTAACTTCCCAGTCCTCTGTGCTTCCAGTTTGCTCAGGTGCCACTTCCCTGTGTTTAACAGATTGCATTTCCCTAGTCTTGTCTCCCACCTTCTTGCCTCCGTCAACATCACAGCCTAGAAAGCTAAAACCTTTAGATATACCTGAAGTCACATTCCATACAGTTCTCTGCCCCTTCCTTCTACTCTGCACCCGAGGGCTGGGATGGAGAGGATTACTCCAGGCTGGCTGAACTGATGCTGATCTCTCGCAATCTCTTGTCATCAGAGTTTGCTGTAGCATGGGAAGCAAGACAAAGACCTTTGGGTGCTCTGGTGACTTACAGAGACCATAGGCAGTAAAATGTCTTTATCACATAATTCTTGAAGCCAGCCTGCTGCTCAGGTAGTCTTTGCCCTTTTTGTTTCTCCTCATGGAGAGCAAGCTATTCACAGTGAAACAGCCCAATTCCTTCCCATACAAACAGAAAATAATGCTGAGTTTATCCAACCACCCAAAAACACTGAGGACCAAAACCATCCTCTCCTCAGCTTCTTCCTTCTTTCCCAGCTATGGGCTTAGAAAATTAAGCCAGACAAAAAAGTCTATGAATTTACTTCTTGATGAGTGATCTCAATCATTCTGCCAAGGGCCAGAGCAGACACACGGGAGTAGCAACAAGCAAGAGTGCTCATTTTGAGAGTTCTGGACTGCCAATGCAGCTCTGCCTACACTTCTAATTCCTTCTCCTGGCTGGAATCCCAAACTTGGCTTTTTGTGAAAAGATATATAGTTTTAAGGTAACCTATAAGTAGTTTCTTGGGCTTAAACCACACAAACTATTCAACTTACTATAACTACAAAATTTGCTAAATGGCAGCTAAAAAAAAAAAAACAAACAGACAATACACATATTTAAGTGTAAGCTGAAACTTCTATAAAATACGTGAGGTTCCACCTCTTCTTGATAATAAAGGTGCTAACCTTGGTCTTCACTGCTGCTTTCAATGGGATACTAATCAGTTTTTACATGTTATTTTTCCCTTGGTATATAATTTGCTACAGTTAATGAGTTTAGTGCAATGCATCCTGCCCTGGCAGTAAGCAGAACTAGAAGCATGGAGCTGTGGTAAGGAGAGTCACAGGCAGAGAGCAAAGCACAGGTACAATCCTTGGCAAAATATAAACTTTAAAGCTTTACACATTCGAGGGGATTCCCAGTCCGTAGTACCCAGCTGGGCAGCCAGTACATGACATTTCTTTGTAGACTTAAAACGCTCATTATATATGACAGAAAATTGCTTTAAGATCTATCAGCAGAAACCAAGGCTCACGCTGACCCACGAAGACTTCAAGCACCAGGTTGCACTGCTCATCACTTGCCAACTGCTGTACTCAAAGGAAAAGTTAATTTGCAGAATCTGCCAGGGACTTGCATGTTTTAAAATCATCTATGAAGAAAAGGTACAGTTGCATTTATTCACCAACAGAAAAACAGTGTCTGGCTTCTAACCAGTGCCTTTGCAGCATGCACAGGCTGTTGACAACATTGATGGTCTACAACTTGTGCTTCAGCACAACTTGCCTACAGCACAGGCAGGTGACACCTTCTCAAGCTGCAACAGCATGAAAGGCTACCACCTTCAACACTTCACTAAGACCTCATATGGGGGAGTTTCTCCAGAAGAGTCCTGGAAGTGCTGCCAGCCTGCTCATTGCAGCCAAGTCACCTTTAATCAGCTTCAGCAATCCCAATGGCTTACCTTGCACAGATGCCAGTGAGGAGTTAATCATGGCTTTGCTGTAGCAATAGCTCAAAGCACTGAAGAAACATTACCTTAAAATATTAAAGCTGTTCCTAAAGCAACTGCCTGCTCTGGAGCAGAAGCAACTTGTCCCTGTCTATAGCAACACCAGGAGAACACAGAGAAGAAAGTGGCACTGTGATGCACAGAGCCATCTCCACCAGGCTCAGACCAGAACCACCTGGATATGCAGTACCCATTAGCTCCACAAAGCAAGCACCATGTAACTTGAATTTCATTCAGAGGAAGAAAACAGTATTTCTGAGTATCGGGCACCCAGAAGGACACATGTTTTTACCAGTAGCTTTCTCAGGAACTATAGGTTGAATATCTTTATTACTGGTGTGTGGCTCCAAAAGACTGAAGGTTACCAGGAACCATCGCAACTGAAACCTCAAGTCTTCCTTTCAAAGATGTAAGATAACACTCCAGATGAGCATCTCACTTGTGCCAATATGGACTGAAAAAGCAGGAAACAGGTACCTGGCAGGTAGCACAGTCAAGCTGGAGGATCACACTGCTGATCTCCTTTGTAAGAGTCACACTTAATGGTGGAAAAATAATTAATTTTTTTTCTTTCTTTTAGAGTATATAATCATTAAACCAAGTTGCAGCTAATTAATGAAATAAATTGTGTTGTTCCTTTCCACTGACTGCCCGCTCTAGTTAGAGTTTTAAACACTGTTAAGAACAACCTCCGTGTTCAGAGGTTGGTAGAATGCTCTGAAGAGCTCCCTTACAGGTTTCACAACCTGCCATGTTACCATAGGAGTACGACAGCCCCCATGCCAGTGTATCTACAGGATGATGGAACAACCAACTCGTGACACAAATCTAGTCATCTACTTTGAAACCCACCAAGCTGATCCTGTCCAGCCTTTTGAAACACTCATACAGCTGCCCATAAATAAAAAACCCTGAAGGACTTGAGAGCAGCATACAGCTGTGGCAGTTTTAGTGCACACTGGTTCTTCTCCTGTAAAATGCTCAAGGTTTTGGAGAGAAGACTTGTCAGTTTAGTGGCTCGTTTGGATTAAATGCATCTCAGCCTTAGGAGCAACCACTTTTCTGAATTTCATTGCAAGTTTCCTGATAGAACCAAACAGTCAAAGACTGACTATAAGTAATACTGCTGGCTGGAAGATTATCTCAATGACAAGCTGAAATAAAGAACATTATCACAAAAGAATAGAACAGGAAACTTACTGGACCCACAATCAATCATGAACAGAGAATTAGTCTCAAGAGGGAAGGAGAGAAAACAAGGATGAAGAAACCTGTCACCTCATGAATCTAACAGGAATCAGAAAACTGAGGATTAATTTCTCTGACTGTGTATCCAAAAAGTGGTCATGGAAATAATTTGCATGACTGATAATGAAATTATAACTATTTCTTCTGGAAAACGAAGCTCTGAAAGAGTCAGTGTAAAGCTAACAGACCTCAAAAGTAAAAAAAATAAAATAAAAAAGAATTAAAAAATCAGAGAATCAGTGGAAAGGGCTTCAGGAATTTCTCAAAAAAAAAATTAACATGAAGGAAAAAAGAGCATGACAACCCATAGGCAATTCAGGCTATACTAAATAAACTTAATTACAAATATCAACGGAAAGCAGGAAATAGTAACAGGTCACTGTGGTTGCATCATAATGTCCTGATTGATTCAAGAAAAAAGTACAACATCAACAAAAGACAGTAAAAGCATGTAACAGTATTAAGGAACAAGAAAACCATGCAGATGACAAAAGCAGAAAGGCTCAGGTGCCAAACGCATTTCAGTGAAGAAAGACATTAATAAGGCAGAAAGAACAAAGCCTATTAAAGAGAACTGGAGTTCCACTACTCAGTGCAAGTTGTGCAAAGCAGAGAAGGCAGAAGGCAAAAGTCTGAAGTCTCTCTGGGTGCTTTGTTTCTGCCCCCTCAAAACAAAAAATAAGAAAGAAATTCTTAAAACAAAAAAGAATAAGGCATTACTACTTAAATACATCAGGAATGCACACAGCAGGAGGAAATAGCAGGTGAAAGAGCAGCTCAGTAAGGCAGCTGTACTACAGCAGAAAGGGCAGGAGCACATTGCCTCAAGAGTGATAAGCAAGGAGATAAAATATTTTCTGAACTTGGAAGAACGTAGAAGTCTGGTACATGCCTTTTGAAAAGAAAAACCAAAAGGGCCCAGGGATTTACACAGCACTCAGAAATAATTCTTGCCACCACAAAGTTTTTGTTGGACCAGACAAGCTGTGGCCACAACATTGGCTCCATTCAAGAACAGATAGCATGACTTCTACCTCAGTAAAACCCAAATCCTTTCTCTGACAGAACACACTGCCAGAAAGGGGAAGGCCAGCTTTGACCTCATCCTGGTCTCCATCAAGAGGGGACAGTGTCTGTCCTGCGCCACGTATGGCCAGCTGTGGAGCCCTTTCAACGCTGGCAGGGGCTGTGACCAACCAGGAGGTGTCCATGTGGGTCTCAGCCTGGAGTCAGCAGTAAATCCATTACTTTTCCAGTGACCCTGCTCTGCAAAAGCTGGAGCCTGTACTCCTGAATGCCTTAACAAGGCAGGTAAGAGGGGGAAATAATCATTTTCTAAAGTTTTTTCCCACTTCAGAACAGCTTTTCTATATTTATTTGGGAGAGTGGGCCACTCACTGCCTTTGAATGATTTGCAGTTCCAGAGCTGCTGACACAATGTCAACTTTGGCATGAACTTGTATGCAGTTCCTTCCATTCCTTCTGTGCCAGTTTCACTGCAGAGGTCGTGAATGTGGCTTAAATGTTTAACAGTGCACTGAATGGTGCACCAGACAGCTGAAGCCACCAGGAAAAGCAATTTTCAAGGATGTGCTAGTTGTTTCAACTTCCTAAACTTTGGGGTCCAGCAGATAAGTAAGCACCTACCTGAACCACACAGGTTCCCTTCCAAAATGGACAGCTACAATGCTGGTCCCTAGCAATAGTCACCCACTGGCTTTGAGATTGCTACTCACCTTGTGTGGGTTCTGCACTGGAGACTGAGGTGGAAGAACTCAAGGCATTTCTTTAAAATAGAATCACAGAATGTTTTAGGTTGGAAGAGACCTCCAAGTCCAAACTTTGACCAGCACCATAAGCTAACCACTAAACCACATCCCTAAGGACCAGGTCCGAATGCCTTTTAAATACCTCCAGGGATGGTGACTCCACCACTGTCCTAGGCAGGACATTCCAATGCCTGACAACCCTCTCAGTGAAAAATAGAATAGAAAATAGAATATATTATATTCTATTATAATATATTCTATTCTATGTATGATACATATGAAATAAAAATAGAAAATGTAATAACAGAACAACAACTTCCCCAAGCAAAAAATTAAGTCTTGATGTGCACAGGTATAAGTCTAACCATGTGCACAGAAATTCTCAGCACACATTACCTGCTCCTGCAGCACTTCGTGCACCATCTTGATCCTGAAATCACTGCAGTGCTCACCCACAGGTCAATTGCACACGAGCTGGTCCTATCAGACCCACCAATTGCCATATGTCTCTCAGCCCTATCACACCTGCCTGCTGAATTCTCACACATCTGCCTAACCCACCAGAAGGCTTTAAGCATTTGCCTGATATTTCTCCCTTTGGCTGATAGAGACATGCTGAGCAGACAGCTGGAGGCATTCTCTTGCTGCTCCCCAAACTGGATCACAGCCAAGAAGGATTATCCAAGACCCCCAGCCTACTCAACATTTACTCTCAGCTACAACTCCAGATAAGCTTGAGCACCCAGCCACAAGTTGCAGTTCATGCATGACAAGTTTATTGAGCTTCAAATCCCCCCTGTCAAACTGCCCAAAATACATGTATTTTGCAACTTTACAGATAATTTGCTTAGACTCCAAACTGGAAGTTGCCAAAAGTATTTTCTTTTGAAATGCAGGTCATAAAAACAAATAAATGCTAGCTTAAATATCCTCCCACAATTTTCATAGTGAGAATACTTTTCAAACAGATATTTCATCAACAGAAGGAAAATATTTGAAAACTTGGCTAACAAAGTGTTGTTCCACAAACAACAACTAAACAACCAAACAAAAAACCAAAAAACCAAAAAACACCAAAAAAAACCACAGAAAAAGAACAAAAAGAACAAAAAAAACCCCAAGCCCCAGCAACAATAAAATCTCACAGTTGTGATGCTATAATACCAAATGTTTGCCTAGCAATCTAGAAAATGCTAATGCTAACTCTCCAAATTGCTTCTACTTGCTGGTTTTTGAAAGGAAGAAAATACATACTGGACAAAAGGGATGAAAAGTAACTTACTCCACACTAACAGATTATGCTTGGTGGAAAAACTGATACAGTATTGTATTTCTTCATAATTAAAACTGGGAAAAGATGCAAAACACTTTTTGTACAACCCCTGGCTGAGCACTTCTTATTTCTAAATCAAAGTTTAAAGGACATAAGAATCCAAAAGACTCCAGTTCTACCACAACTCAGACTGGCAGTTGCTGTTTAGAGAAACATGAATTGAATATATACTGTACAGAAATACATTTTTTAAAAGCTTATCTTACATTTGGCGTACGGAAAACAGGAAATTCTATATTCTTAGGCTTTTTAATAGGTATTACTAGAATACTATAGTCTCTACTAGAGTGGGGTAAAAGAGAGCTGGGGGGAAAGAGGAGGAGAAAGGGGAGAAGAAAGAGGGGGAAGGGGAGGAGAGAGAGGGAGGAAGAGGGGAAAAAAGTCGGGGAGGGGGAGGGAAAGGGGGGAAAAGTGGAGGGAAAGGGGCAGAAACGTGGGGATAGAAACAGGGTGGAGGAGAGAGTAGGGAGACCAAAACCAGATGGGTTCTTGGCAGCCAACCAACCTGAGCTTCCAGAAGTTAGAATCAAGGCTTATGCTTCAATAATCTGATATGCCCCAACATTGCACACCTATTAATGCAGCTGAGTGAGTCCACACCTGACCCCAGCTATGGCAGCACAATTCAAATCACTAATACCCTTGGGGATTACCATCAGTGGCCTACCAAGCATCGAAAAGAAAGTACTTAAAACTGTCAGCTTGTGACCAAATCGAAAAGGATTGTGAAGATGTCTTAATGGACAGAGAGGTTTACAATTTAAAAACACTGGTGAACTCTACGCGGGATCTTCAGGCAGGGAGCAGAGCTTAAGAAAACATTTTCCAAAATATGACCAGTGACACAGCATTTTACTTAAACCCCCTTGTTAACTACATAGGGGGAAAAAAACAAAAACCCTTCAAAATATACTTTAAAAATGTACTGTGAAATAGAAACACTACTGTGCCTATTGCTTTGGTTCAAACTACTGCCTGAGCAGCACTTTCAATTTCTTCTCAGTCACACTTGAAAGAATTCTGATCAAACTGTTTGAGAACACAGAAACGTTGATTAAAAAGATTTAAGACAACTTTAACGTGTTTTCCATTTCTAAGTTAAATATGACTATTAATATTCAGCAAATATTTGTATTTAAGAGGCTGTTTACATACTACTTGAAATTGACTTGAGTTATTTGTATGGTATTAAATAGATCTGATCTCAAGCCACAAGGCTACACACACACACACACACAGACACACACACACTGGAATAGTTATGCTTCAGTTATTACTTTCATCATCCCTTCTTCATTTTCTCTGTTTGCTACCAAGAAAAAAGAAATTAATCTTGAACTATTCTGGCAACACTTAGGAGTAGATTCCAAGGTAAGAATTTTGTATTTTGTATGACTGACTTCTTCAGTCTACCAGCACTCCCTCTAGTAAATTGTGATGAAATGTTAGAAATAGCAGGGAAAGGTGGAGAGCAGAGGAAAAGCTTTGTAACTTCTCCAAAAAACATTTTGTAAGTTCCTTCAGTACAAGATGATTTTTAAAAAAGCTAGAGAGATTCTTTTACTTATTCTATCAAACTATAGATTTTTTTGCCAGCTTAAATTAATGAATAAATTTATGCTTCCCTGTTTCAGACATAGAAAAGACAGGCTCAACACATCAAATTTTTTTTACACAAATACTTTAGTTTAACAATGCATAATTATCAAATTATTATGAAAGTATAATTTTATGTTACATGACACTTTTAATGCTAAATTAAGATTATGCATCAAACTATACGATTTAACACTTACATGCTTTCTCCAGACATTAAATCAAGTTTCTGAGTAACTGCAAAAACCATGAACAAATACAACTCTATTAAACTTGCAATGAATACCATTAAAGTGAAAAGAAAGAAAACACTTTTTTTCTCCCCTGTCTCTCTATCAACTGTTTGCTTGAAAATAGTAATAATAATACATCTCACTAAGAATGGTTTACATCAGCGGGCTTAAAAATGACTATATTTTTGTGATGGAATGATGGTCAAATATTTCTGTAAAATGCCTGTAAAAAGCCTTTACTGTTTGGATGAGAAGTTACCCCAAGTCACATAAGAGCGTGGCTAACAACAAACCAGCTTTTTTCTCACCCTTCATTTTCATTAAGATTCAGAAACTACAGAAGAAAAGTCTTGCACAGAAGATCACTTGCACAGAAAGTGATCTTGTACCTGACACACAAAAAACAGCCCACCTTATCTCTGGTCCTTTATCCTGTGTCCTGTATAAACCACATCTACTTGAGCTTGAACACAGGCAACTGACACAAGAGATGTTCAGTCTGAAAATCTCTGCAGAGTTCACCTCTGGAGTGAGTTAGCTGAATGCCACCTCTGTTTTCTTCCAGTAGTATAGCATTCACTTTTAGGCAAAACAGAGAGCACTTTATTGGTAGAGGTTGGGAAGCCTCCATTCTTGGGAGGTTTTCAAGACCAGCCACGTAAAGCCATGGCTGACCTGACCTTCTGCCCACAATGGACACACTTCAAGCAAAATTTCTGAACTACTTTATCTCCAGCATTGCCCTCTAACCAGCATTTCTATCATATTGGAAACTTTTTCAAACAATGCACTTGCACCATCTTCCCTTCTACCTTCATCACATACAGCTTGTTCACTATACTGCTCCTCCACACCACAGAGAAGTGGAATCCTGTCTTTATAAATCCCTTCCACCACACACAAAGTTTCTCTACAGAGCTGTTTCAACGTGAGAAGCCAAGAGAAGAGATGAGACACACTAGGACTACATCAGAGGAGAGGCTCAAATCGCCTCTCCCACAGAACAGCTGATGGAAAACTCATCCCAAACACCTACTGGAAGAGTTTCCCAAAAGGCTAAGTGCTGAATATCCTTCAGACCTGTCTCACACTTAGCAGAGGCGAACTAAGACAGAGAAAAGGACAGACTATGCCTGAAATAAATCAAAACAATCGGTTGGCGTGAAATAAAGGAATAAGAGGGGGCACCACAAAGAGGCACCTCTTCCATGACCAGAAGAAAAAGCTTCATGGTATCTCTGTCAATTGATGATACGAAATGTATCTGCAGAAGTTTCTCCCTTTAAAGAACAGGAAAAATTAGAGAGATCTCACAAGAAAAAGCACACATATATGCAAATCTGCATTAAATGTAAGATCAGCATTTGCATCAGCATCTGCCTGCATTAAAAACAAAAATAAACAAAACATAACTGCCAGGAAAAATGGAAATTAGTTTTTATTAGGGATACCATTTTTTACTCTCAACCTGATTCAAAACAAAATTTTACTCTGTATCTTGTGCTCAAGTTATAATACCCTACTTTATCTTCCAAATTACTGACGCTTGACTTGGTCCTATGACTATTTAGGAAACATATTAATTAGTTTTTTAATTTTCCTTTTATTAGTATGTCACAGGAAGACATCTTGTCAGACCAGCACCAGGCATTCACAGCTCTGGATTTCACTGACACCTCTGAATAACAATCCTGCTTCATTTACTCCTCAGCAGGGTTTTACTTGAGGGTTGGAGTCAACTCCCAGGACTATATGTTGTATTAAGTATAAAGCATTTATAAATCTGTATTATGTAAAGTAAATGTTTAAAATACATTTTAACAAAGAGTCATTTGTTACAGATTTTAGTGCAGCAGTTAGACAAAACATTGCCTTTAACACCTTCTACTGGTGTGCTTGCTGCCATATATAATACAAACTCTTCACGCCTGTTAACCTATTTAATAACAGACATTAATTATTTATTGGCCCTCTATAAACAATTTATAAATGTACCCTTTATAAGACATGACTGGACTGGCCTTTACTTCCACAACAGAAGAGTCTGCAGCATTTTAACTGCTGCATTAAGAAGTAAACCCTACTTACAAAGAACTTAAGACTGATGTACATTTGGTCATACAAAAATATAACCAAAGAGCATTGCCTATCATTTATCACAGAATTCAGTAATATCTGCAGTGGATTTCCCAAAAATGTATGTGAACTGGTTACAGTGCAATGGCAAGAGAAATTACTCATGCTTAGGTACAACAAATGAAGCATTTTATCCCTCGGTCATGCAACTACTGGATAAATCTAGTTTTTCACCTTTGGCACCTAAACACCCAATTTTGTGAGCAAAAGGAAGTGCTACTCAGCTGGGCTGCCTTGGTACTCTCAACATCAACAATAAAGGCAAGTCTGAATCCCACATTCATGGTTACAGCTTACCCATATGCTAAATTCTTCTGAAAATCCCACTCCTCAGCTCCATGACCTGTATATGCTGTTTCAGGTAGGCAGCTATGATGCCAGGTTGATTCCCAGATGTTATTTACAAAACTCACATACATCTTCATTTCCCCAACACTGGACTATGACCACCTTCTGTTTTCCTCTACGCTGTTTGAGAAGTCTTTCCTGCTTCCCTGGGTAACTTGCCATTACCACAAATAATCTCCAGAGCCAGCAGCTCTGTGGAAGGGTGCTTCCCACACAGATAAAGCCTGCACCACATCTCCCCTACTTCTCTGAGCACATGCACGTTAGAGAGTCTTAGAAATACTCTTTTTTAACGAGATCATCTCAGCCAAGACTGCCTTGGATGTCTTTCTTGCTCAACAAGGAATGAAAATTTTTGGAGAAACGGCATTTTGCCAGGTTTTAAACATATTTGGAAATAGTACAAATGCAAATCTTCACTGTCAAAGTAGCTGACATTCTTTATCTTTTTAGTAATAGATCAGTTATTAGTTTTAGTAAGTGTAAGGCATTCTGTGACTCCTGCACTGTGCATGTTTCTACTATAAATGTTATTCTTATCACACGAGAACATTAGATTTACAGCATATACTTAACAGCATAGCAAAATGCTTCCTTAGTCTTCCTTAGCTGCAAGACACAAAGAACATCACTTTCTTAAGTTTTTTCTCCATCTCAGTAAGCAAGTAATCAACCATAGCCTTGAAACCATGCTTAAACTTGTGGCATTTTTTTTTAATTCAATCAGAATTTTCCTTACAGAAGACATCCCTTCTGAACAATGCTAGGACATTTAACATGACCAAAGCAAATTGGTGGCACATCAAACCAAAAATATCAGTGGTGCTACAAGTATCATTAGCGTTGCCCATCTTTGAAAGATTGTTCTGATCTAGAGCAAGAACCAGATGCAAGACAACAATGCAAAAAAAACATGGCTTCTTAACTACATGTTCCCAGCATTCTGGATTCATTCAGGAAAGAGACATTTTACTAGGAAAAAAATAAAATAAAACCCCAAAGTCACACACTCTAAAATTAATTCATTAGCTTAATATTATTAATCTATTATAAGTCAGTTAGAAAATATAAGTTACAGTCAAGGCTTGAATAATAAATTGTCCTTTTCAGGCCTAAATTATGTCTTCTATGTGCCATCTCTTTTAACACAAAGCCACAAACAAAAAAAAGAGTTCTTGCCCATATGAAGTTCACAGACAACCTGAAAAAAAGAACAACTATGTAATCTTAATAAAATAGAAAAGAAATCTAGAGTTCATAAACGAAGAGACTAATTATTGATTTAGAAGATATGCAAGGAAAAAGAAAAACTGAGCAAACACAAGTGACCATGTACATTCAGGCAAAAGAAAATATCAGGAAAGTTCAGACAATGAGAAACTTCTTCACTGGAAAGGTTTTCAAGCACAAAACAGGCTGCCCAGGGAAGTGGTCCAACCACCATATCTGGAGATACTGGAATGCTGAGTAGATGTGGTGCTGAGGGACACGGTTTAGTGGTGGACTTGGCATTGTGCTAGGTTAATGGTTGGACTTGATTATAGGTCTTCAACAACCAAAATGATTCTATGAGTCTATGATTCAATAAAATAACACAGGATGATAAACAACATCATGAAGCCTAAGACAGTCAAAGCTGGATATGGATGGAGGTAACACATTGGAGCTTGAAGAGCAGATACAGTGGAAGAAAGTAGCAGGAAAGACCATAGGCTTGTGACAATGCTGGGGTGAAGGAACTTCAACTTCCTCTAAAACATTTATTCTCCTTCTACAAAGGCAAATTATGTGCTAACAGAGCTTAGCTTTGCAGAGCACGTGGGAATATTCAGAAATGCTCATAGCTATAAATGTGATATAATCTTTTTACTGTGTGGTCAACAAGCCAATTCCAGATGGAATGTGAACCACTAAAAAGATCTTTAGCACCCCTCAGAGTGATGAATACAACTTTCCAGCACTTGTTTATGCAGCTACCTGGTGCTTTGAAGATAGAAGTTAGGCAGCAACTGACTAGCTCTGAAGTCCTAAAACCATTAAATGACATGTGGGGAAAAAGATGCATGTACTGGAATAACAACTAAACAAGCAAACTTGAGATAAAGGTCTGGCAAGAGAACTCCAGAAAGATCAGCATGAGGCTGCTCATTATTTTGTAATGTGTTCCCTTTGCAGTGCCTCTGACCTAAAAAATGTCCTTGCTTTTTTAGAAGATGTCTACTCAATGGCTCTTCGTCGCTCTCTCTTTCCAAGATAGCTCAAGCCTTGCTGTGATAATCACCGTGAAAAGTAAAGGGACTGCAACCTAAAACCCAGGGATTCATCTGCCTTCCACTCCAAAGGAAATTAAGAAGCCCAAGACCTAAACTGATAAACCCGTGAAAACAACGTAAGGGAAGACCAGTGGTGGGTAAACCTGTAATTGCATCAATCCAGAAACTGCAACAGATGGAGGGATGCACTTGGAAACATGGTAATCTCTACAGCTAATTTCTGACAGACTATGCAGTCTTTCTTCATTCCCAGGAATGTTAAAAAGGAGGGAGAGGAGGGGGGAGAAAGGAGGTGACAGAAAAATTTAAGACTTCCTACAGCAAAAGTAAAAGAAGACTGTGGCCCCATGAGCCTACCTTTGTAAAACACTTCTAATGGGAATCCTGCAATTTCCCCTAACTCTCCCTGTAGATGCAAAAGCCACAGAATGGAACAGAAAGATAATTCTTAATAAAAGATTTTACTCCAAAGTATCAGCCATTAGACGGGATTTAACCCTCATGGGAGAACTGGGATTTGATGATGAGCAAAGTCTGACTGGGCCTTTCACCCCCTTCTTCTGAGCATTTACTTTGTACCAGCTCTTTTACAGAGACTTCTTTACACACACAAAAACAAACAAACAAAACAAAACAAACAAACTTTAATCACCAAAAAACCCCAAACATTTTTACCAGCCAGCTCTGTTACAGCCAAAGGAACACAAGGATCTCCTCCCAAAGTCTGTACTACACAAACCCCATCTCAGTTTACAGACAGCAAAGACCCTGCTTGTGCACAGAAAGATAATCCTGGCTGTTATCAGGATCACGCATTTCTTCTACTGTAGCTCTGAAGGAGAAGTGTAGTTTGTCCCATGCTAGCTATCTGGTGCATGGTACAGCCCAGCTGTTCATCCAGAGCTATGAGGGAGCAAGGAAAGCAAATCCTAAAGATGAGTCATTCCTATCCTTATTCTAGAGATGAATCCCAGGAGAGCACCCAGACTGTGGCTTCGGTGTGAGCTGCTCACAGCAGAATACAAATCTCCCAAATCCAAGCTGTGATGCTCCATTTATCTCACGTCCTGCCCAAGTCCAGGGTGCTGAGACCAAGCTCCCTCAAAAGTGAAGAAGGGGAACTCACTGGGCAGCTCCTGCTTCATCTCCTTTCCTGATCTCCCGGGGTCACAAGGACAAGGTGCTTCACAACCACTGGGTGTTGGCATGTTGGCCTGTTTGTTGCTGGTGTTTACAAAATAAAGCCTTTTTTTTTTTTTTTTTTTTTTTTTTTAGCACACTCAAGACCTTCTGGTGCTTTTGCTGCCTTTGCTCTCCTTTCATAATTTATGCACTCCTGTGCAGAGTGCTACCAAAGACTTCATTCCCTGCCCTAAAGCTTTCTCCTCCACTGCTGCAGGTGGTTTGGTGTATGTATTCTGGCAGCCCTGGGGCTCATCCCCATTCCCGTGTTTACCTGTGCCCTGTTACAGCTTCTAGGCAAGCTAGACATTTTCTTAAGATTGCTTGAGAATGCTTTTTTGGTCAGCACAACAGCTGCAAGTATTCCTCAGGAAACCAAAAACCTATACTTATTTTGTTTAATTTTCAATGCAACACTTAAAAATCTAAGCACCAAAAAAAAACACAAAACCAACCTGTCATCTCTTCATTTCACTGTGAGGTCCACTTACTAAGCCAGAAAAAACTCTTTTCTCACTACCTGTCCCTGTTTTAGTAATCTTACCTTTTGACTTTCAGAAAGCTTGTACATTAAAATCTCATATCAAATTCAAAAGGAAGCATTTTCAAAAGGAAACTGCATTTTCCTTTTCCAAAAGGAAAATGCAAATTCCTTCAAAAGGAAGGCAGCATTTGCTACTCTTTTATGAGTTTGATCACAACTCTGCAGTGATAATGCTATTGCAACATTGAAATATTAGAATATTTTGATTTTTTTCTGGGAGTAAAATACTTGGGGTATCAATTACTTCTTTTTATATTCCTCCTTAGACAACATTACTGTGGGGAACACAAGGGAATTGTAGGGAACACAAGGGAATTGTAAGGGAACACAAGAACGACTGCTACCTAGAGGCTGAAAGTCGTTATTAGTCACCTCGTACCAGAATGATATTTCCTGTCTTTTGGAAACTTATTTTAAGAGTATTTTTCACTCAAAAACTATAAAGAACTATTCCATTTATAAAGAACTTCCTTCAAGACAGTAGAAAAAATGTGTTATCATGTCTCGTTTCAAGATGCGTGAAGACTAACCTCCTAAAATGTTGTAAAGGTTTTTATGTGACTGGTTTTTTTCAGAAGGTTACTAATCTCTGTTAGAAACTAGATATATCTGCATTCTTTAGGTTTCATGTGTCTAATACATGATGCATCAAATGCCTCGATGACCTATGAAGCTTCTGGGGATCTGAACATAACATGGGTGATAACATGCTGAAGTGGTTTCACAACCCTCAAATCAAGCTAGCACACAGGAAAAAAACACTTCAAACAAACACACACCTCCCAAAAACAAACACAAAAATTCTGTCATTGAACTCTCAAATTAGCTTTTGTGATTTCAATCCCAAACTTAAGCATCCAGTACACCACCCTAAACAGAGAACAGGTTCTCTTAATGCTTCTATACCAAGTATTTGTCTGTTGTTTCTGAAAAGCAGCTTTCCAGAGCCAACTGGCAGCTCTGCAGGCTGTTGTTTTTCTCTTTCATATGCATTCTCAGAGATAAGAAAGGCAGATCGGCCCCTCATCACGCTTTCTACACCTCGTTCAAGGAGAACAATGCACACCAACTTCTCTCTGGGTAGGTGCTAACTTTACAGCATCAGGAATAAATTCCAAGGGGAGTGAACTGTAACTGAAGCTGAAGAGGAGATTCGTGGTACCCACTGGTTTTACAAGGCACTCCAGTTCCCCAAACTTTGTCACCTGGTACCAGGGTGCATGATGCTCTCCCATTTATTCCACACTAATGACTGACGCTCATGCTTCCACCTGACTCTGCATTTCACCTCAACGGCTACACAGAAAGACAAAGCTTAATCTATTTATCTATTTTAAATCTCTGCTGTTTTTTTCCTAGTGGCCAAGTTGCCACAGAGCTCTGCTGTGCTGTGCAGGAAAGCAGAACTTCGTTCCTGCTCTAGTTATTTCTCTCCCCAGGGCTGCCATGAATACAACAAATGAAATCAAATGGATGGTGATCTTGTCAGACCTCATAAGTAAAGCAAGATTTGGCCTGGACATTATCAGAATAGGAGGCTTGAAAGAAGCCGATGAAGCTTTTCATACATTTAATTGATGTCATTTAGTGCAGCTTCTCTGCTGCAATACTTCTTAATTAATAATGTTTTCCTCTCCTCCAACTGTATTACTCTACTACTTTTCATGGTCAAGAAGGACCACTGTAACAACCAGTACAAATGGCACAAATAAGGAGACAGATGCTCAGGTTTATTTAGGGTTCCTGTAACTCACATGACAGTTTAAAAGAAGTTGCACAGGAAATTCAGTCAGCAAAATTAAAAAAAAAAAAATTGAAAACCCCACAAAAACTTATTTAGGATTGGATTGGCAAGGAAGGAGAAAAAAAAAAAAAAAGCTAATATGTTCCCAACCAAGATGCCAACAGTGTAATTATATTAGCCTGTTACAAAAAAATAAAATGTAATGACATTTTGACTGTTCTCACTAAGTGTTAAGAAGCTCAAGATTACTATTTAGTTAATCTGACAGTCCCATTGAGAAGCCCTAATAGACCAGGCAACATATTTGAGGTGGTAGTGCTGCTCCACAGCTTTTCAGCAGTATCAGTTACCTCAGCAGAGACCAACAGTGCCAAACAACAACAGCTTACCTAAAATGAATATTTGAAAAGTGCACAGAGACTCTTTGTGGGAAAAAAAGCACTAAAAGTAGTTGATATCTAGGGGTACAAGGAGGAACCTGTCTTTCAAAGGTCCCACATTTTACAGCTTGAGAATGGCAAGTCTCCACAAGGGTTACACTTACCAAGAAAAAAGTACCCTCAGAATTATAGGCAAAAACTTTTTTCCAAAGGCTTTGGGGAAAAAAAAAAAAAAAAGTGGTGCACCTCTATTAAAGTGGACCTTCAATCAGAGACATGTCTAAGTAGGGAGTGGTGACTGCCCAGTCTCAAGGAGTAGCAGGAGAGTTATGATTAAACAAATACAACAAAATAAAAAACAAAAGTAAAATATTTTTTTTAAAAAAGAAACTGAAAGAAAAAAACAAGCAACAGCCAAATCCAAACCAGTAAGTGCCAGGTTTAAGGTTTCAACTGTGCAAAAACTGCTGGAAGGTTCAAGGTCCCTAAAGGAATAATAGTCGGGTGGTGGAGAACTGCTGTAGACTTGCTAATACATCCTTGTACCCAGCTAGTCCCAATAAATAATATTCCCTGTGGTGCTTGACAGCCTTCAGGCAGGTCTAACACACCACAGACCAGACTGGCAACCAGAGGACTCAAGACAAAGACTCTCAATAGATGGCAAAACTCACCTCCCCACTCTGCAGAATTGCATGGGAGAGCTGAGTGGATAGAAGTGGATCAGTGTAATGTCTTGGACATAAAAACACCTTGGAAGGGTTAACAAGAAAAAAAGTGGTGGACAATTTATACCCAACAGCAAATGCTATTTAATTCTGATTTTAAATTGAGCACTTTTTCGATCATCTGCCCCTTTCACCACCTCCCTTCTCCTAGAGGCAGATATGTTTAGCCAGTAAATTTAAAAACAATAATAATATTCTCAAAGAAATTAGGAGGAATAACTTGCCTAAAGACAATATTATTCCAGTGACTTAAACATAATAACTATTCAAACAGATATTAATTTTCAATACACAGGAAGAGCCCTGCCAAAAAATACCTAGACAGCTTTTCATCTTTAAGCTGAAACTTTGTTAAGGAAAGAGAAAAGAACTGATGATGATAGGCCTTGTGAAATTATGGTTAATCAAGTTAAAATGGTTCTTAAAGGCAAAAGGTCACTGTGAAGCATTTTTAGTATTTTCTTTCAAGGTAACATTCCTGACAAATTTCCTGGAACAGTAAGGTTATTCAGTGACTTGAAAATGCTGTATATAGAAGATGTGCTAGCAAGTTTGATACTTGAAATGTTTTAGGTTTTCATCAAACTATAAGATAGGCAATCAATAAAACAGTGGCAATAGTAATAAGACAGAAGATTCTGCTGCTTAAAAATATTTGGAAAAAAAAGGAATTTCAGAGAATTTATACTTCATAGTGCAAGTTCCCCATTCTCTGCTTTTTATTTATTTACTTCTGAGTGTTTTAGATATCTGTTTAAACAGATTAGCTATTACATACGTTTTTAACACTGAACACAACCTCTTCAAATAAACATGAAGACTCAGTGAGAACACAGTTACAGCAGCGTCAGAGAACAGAGTAATGAGGCTGATTCAAATTCTTCAGGTCAGGGCTCAAAAGTCCCCTCCAATTCTGAAGAGTTCATATTCCTGGGACTAAGTGCAGGCAATGTGGCAAGCTTGCTCATGAATATATTAACTGACAAGAACCACCCCACATACCCCCAGTTAATGTATATCTGGGGAAATGTAAAGAGGCTCAAACAGCTTAGTATCTCAGGCTAAAAATATCAAGAACTCCCTCAACTGGAAGTTGTTAGCAGAGTTCTGATGAAAATAAGGAACCAGGATGGCATATATTATTTCCCTTTCCTGCAGAGAATAAACTACATTTGGGAGAAAAGTACTCAAAACATAGTAAAACAGGTGACTCACCCCAACAAACACACTACACACTCAAAGGAGGGGCTGGGTGGGGGAAAAGGGCTGCAAACCCATCCATGAAGTTCTGGTGGGAGAAGAAGAGCCATTCCTGATCCCTGCACCGCAGGAACACAACACAGCTCCTCCCACAAGTTTTGTCACACACACACTCCTCCTGCCCCTTCAGGGGGGCCTGCAGCACTTGAAGGTCTTCAAAGAAAGGTAAATGACCAATCTGAGTAAATGACTGCTCCTGGAGCCTTCTGCCCAGGTTGACTCTTCCCCACAAGGAAGAGGATACTCCTCTGGAGTGCTGCTAACACCCACAGCAGGAACTGGAAGTCCACAGGTATTTTAAATAAACCTCTTAGCCAGTAAGAGTTTCAGATCTGAGTTGTATTATTCATTTGTTAGATATTTTTCAAACTCAAGCTGGCATATGAGCAAACCCAGGCCCAGAGGAGCCAGCTTTGTTTTGGTTCACAGGCAGGCACAGGTAGGTCACCCAGCTGCTTCATTTTTTTGAGCAGGCAAGGTATGGACATACAGGCACTGTCCACCTCTACTTAAGAGCCTTTCACACAGAAGAGTACAGAAGAGAAAGGGCTCATATCAACTACAAAAGAAACATAGCAACTGTGATGTTTTAGGAAAATTAAACCAGCAAATAAATCTACAACTGTACCACATTATTTCATTTCGAGGAGCTGCATAATGTGAAATAATCTTGCTAAAGCATATCCCACAGTCCTACCATGTCATCATCTCATAACTGAAACTTGTACATCATGTGTTGCACTGTACTACATGAAGAGACACTCAAAAGGGTTGTATTTTTCAGAATCATCTCATGTGCCTTCTTTCATGCAGCATCTGACATAAGAGGATACTTCTGTACACTAGCATATCCACCTACTTAGAGAAAGTCAGAAGGCAGAGAGAAATACCAGTGCAAATCTGCTGACCTCTAGCAGATGCAGTAGTTGAACATCATTAACATGACACCCTAAGAGACAACTGCAATTTACTTAGTTTTACAAACTATGTGACATTAAAAAAAAAAAATTCTGCCACTAGGAAAAATAAAAAATCATAGCAATGCCACTCCAGCAAGTTATATTCTTGGACCCTTAATAACAAATACAGAATACTAAGAGGCAGAGCATCTGTGAACTGATGGAAAGTTCAATGAATTTGAAAGTTTGAATGTAAAGGAAAAAAACACTTTTACTACAGTGTAAGGTCATCTCAACATATTTACTGAAGGAATGTTACAGCATAGCTCATGGGCTGAATCACGTCACTGAATGCTATGGTAATATTTACCAATTTATAGGATTAATTTCTATCTTTTACATGATGAATGAAGAAACATGCAGAGAAATGCTGGGAAGCTTCCCAGCACGGGAAGCTTCCCATGTTGGGAAGAGGGTTCAAAGAAATGGAAAAGGGAAGCCAGATCCAAGCAGCATCTCTGAGTAACTGGGCACATAACGTATTAGTAAAGACATGGTATTTTATCTTACGGTCCTTACAGTTTTAAGGTTGTGGACCAAACAGGGGTCAAAAGCACAACCTCAATACTTAAGAGGTTTATATATTGCTTCAAAAAGTGGAACATCTGACCTGCCCTCTTCAAAAGTTTACATATAGCTAACACATGTGCTGCCAGTCTAAGAGGACAGGTCCTGTTCCATTTACATTTCCTACTCCATTTCCCTCATGTTTCCCAAAGTACACGATTTCCACTCCCTTGACACCGTTCTACCAAGCTCAGTACACCAGGTCATGTAAAACTCCTTCCATAAACAACATCAGTGAAGTTAATTGTCAATATGCAAACACATCGTTCTTGCAATGCATATGGAAAGGAATGATCTAGGAGAGGACCATCAGGTGGGAAAAGATTGGCACCATGTACTTCATCCTGTTTTTCATGTTGCTGTCGGAATTTCACCAAACCAAGTGGACTGTTCTCTCACCAACAGAAGGTGCTCCTTTGAACTCCAGTGTGGCACTTACTGGACATGACAGTCTTAAGCCAAATCTTTAAGTACAAGACCAAATCAATGGATCTGGGAATAAAAACTACAACAAACACAAAAAAATCGGTAAACACTAAGGGACAGAACTTTGGGGCATAAAAAATTCTTCAGGTTACTTGGGCTGCCAAAAGGGAAGAAAAAGCTGGATAAGCTTGTGTCAGTTGCCAGGGGAGCTACCCAGGGAGACACTGATGAAAGCTTCTGAAGCTTGTTCTACTAGATAAGCATTAGGGGAGCTGTATATTCCTAGGAAGAAACAAAAAACATATACAGACAGCTTTTGTTGTTTTCAGATGTTTTTGTTCATGTTGCTCTGAAGAAATTATTTAAGAATTTTGGTTATTGGGTACTCCTGTCATTACTCCCAAAGAGAAGTAAATCACAGGTGCTGAATATAACCGGTGGAGTTATTGCACAACAGAGCATATGCAGACCACAGCTAGCAAACAGAAAATTTCTTGGTTCCACACCAAGAGATGTGACAAACATATCAGGGCAACACAGAATAAGTTCAGAACAAGAGTGCAGCTAGTACATTAACTCTGAAAACGCCTCCTCTGATGTTATTCTGTACTTGAATCAGAATGGTTTGTTGGTGGGGGTTTTTCTCCAATTATTCTTCTTCAGTGATTCAAGACACACAGATGATATCCAGGATATTAACCTTGATCTCCAGGCCTGAATATATGCAAAGACCTGTGCCCACAAACATACACAGGCAATATAATATGGAAAATTACTACATTCAATTTCAGACTGAGAGAATACAATGGTTATCTTCCTTCAGCTACATTAATTATTTAAATATGCTATTGGACTGGAAAAACAAATTGCAAGAAAGTTGCATCCATGCCAGAAGTTAACTGCCACAGAACTCGTTTTAAGTTTAGACAAAGCCCATAACTGAATCACAGAGGCAAAGAGAATATGAAAGAAAACTCCAGTTTGCTGCTGCGGAATACACAGGAAGTATACTGTCAAATTACACTGTTGGTCTCTTTAGCTTCTTGTTTGCCTTTACAGCTCTATTGGAATGCTTCAAAATAAGGTGTTAAAAAGCTGAGGCATATGGTACTGTCACAGGTTAGGTTTGTCATTTTCTTCAATTAGTTTTCCATTTGTATCCTGAATTAAAGAGCATTTCCAATGTCTGTGCTGAATAGAAGTGTGCTCACTTAAGCACACAGTCCTTTGTAGAAGCAAAGCTCTGTGGCAATGCACCATACCAGTGAGCCCTTCTAATTATCTTTTGTCTATTGAATGTATACACTGTGCAAAGAGAAATTTAACAGAAACTACTATCAAACCACTTCCACGGGTTTTATGTTTCCTCTCAGCTGTGCTTTATCAACCCTCCCCTAGCATTAGCAGAAGGTCCCTTTGGAACTACCTTCTCTCTCTTTGTCCCTGCTACCTTTTAACAAACACTCAGGATTTGTTTCAAAGCCTGTTAGAGGACATCCAGCTATAGGACTTGAGCATTATAAGCACTCAAGCTCTTACTTCAGCTGTAAAAATGAACCTTGCTACAAGTGTGCCCCCCTTAACTAGTGAGCAACTGTTACCCAACACCACCTGTGCAAACCTGGCTACTCCAACAAAGCAGGAAAGAGAGATTTTTAGCTCTGGATGATGTCTTGAGTGTTTTACAGGTTCAGGCTAATGAGGATCAAGATGGTATTTAAAAAGAGAGAAACAAGAGCAACTGCTGCATCACTGCTAATCTTCCCCTTGTCCCTGATACAGCCCTCAGTTCTCAGATGATGCTCCTCATCAGAAGTGTTCGTATGAGTGCCTGGAATACAGAGCCCATACACCCACAGTCTGTGGTAGGCATGGCTGCACATTTTCAAACGCATTTGTTTAGCAGGCAGGTTGAGTATAAAAACCACAGAGTCCTTTTCCAACCTGCTAAAGTATATGGTAAGAGCCTGACTAGATAATAGTATCTGTGAAACACTGCTCAATTCAGTTCTACCATTTTGCAGGGGGAAATTTGCTGTGGATTTAAGACAAGGAATCCTTCTGTTTATTGTGTTTTGGTTTTGTGTTTTTTTTTTTCTCTTTTTCTTTTCTTTCTTTTTCCAAATGAGTAATCTCACGCAGAATTGGAGACTGAAACCAGGCAACTCCACACTTCTTTTTATTCTTTTTCCTCTCTAATTTTGAATAATAACTTCAGACTTACACGACTGTTTGGGGAATACTGGGAAAGGTTTATAAATATCTTTCTCCATTACTAGAATTAATACGAGTATATCTGCATCCAATACTTCAGCCTCATTTTGGTTTTAATAATCTATTTAAGATGCTCTGTGAAATCATTCAAAATAATTGTTTAATTCAGTCTTTATAGCTTCCTCAGTTACAGATGGACAAATTATTTGAGTCTCGCATCTTTAAAGTGTAAAATATAGTTTTCTTTGTGTTGTGCTGCATTATAGTCTCTAAAAATTTCTAAAAATATTTTAGAATATGTTTAACTGGGTTTGCAGTTACACATGTCTACAAATATTGTTCCTATAAGAGTAGACATCTTTCTTTTATAAAGAATTAGATGTGCAGATAGTGAAATCAGGAGTGACACAATTTAAGGAGCTACAGCAGAACTGAGAAACACCATTCTGTTGTACTTCTCAGATCTGCTCATCATATTACCATTACTAGAGGCACATTTTCATTTTTCTCACGGTGCTCTTCATCTTCTGATCAGAAGCTCTCCTTTATCTTTCCTATCTTTGTATTTTTCTGTATGCAAGCTGGAGGTGTTTGTTGATCATGTACTTTTCCTATTCCAATCCAGAAGATCAGCTTGCATTTATATTATTTTGCAACATGCATATAAACACACAGGAAAAACAAACTTAACTTTCCTCAGGCCAGCGTAGATGACTTTAAGTTTTTCAAACATCCTCTGAATGTATAACACTCTGTAAATATTTTACTAACACTGACATCGTAACAGAAGCATCTTTGACTTGCAGAAGGGATGGTGTCCCTCATCTGGACAGTGACAGGAGGCACCAGCAGGTCTGCTGCCCATCACTGAATATGACTGACAGCTGGAACAAGCTACCAAGCAGCAATTTACCAAAGTTTAAGAAGCACTTACGGAAGATGCAATAAATTCAAATTACTTTTCCCTATATTACTCAAAGGCCTTTCACTTGAAATTAGCATGTCAAGGCAGATTAAACAATATACCCCAATTTTGAAGGGTTTTAATAATAAACAAGGAAAGGAGCTGACCAGTTCAAGATGCTGTCAACTGGATCCCTAACCTTCACTTCCAGGGCAGTTTCAAATTCACCAGGAGAGCTCCAGATACACCTGATGAAATGTTATTAACTCATCCAGTCTCAGCCATATGAAAGCTCCTATTGACTCATCACCAATACCTCAGTTCAAAGGATGAGCTTTATAGGAGGAGTAAAAGGAGCCATCCCAAACTGGTCCACGTTCTTTGAGGGTTAGTTGGTAGAGAAGAAAAATAAATAAAACATTCAGCATGGAGAAAGCAAAGGGGGTTTGGCTTATCAAATCTTGCTATTGCAATTACAAGGATCTGATAGGGTACTACAACTTCCGTAGCAGGAGCATCGGGTGGCATCCTTACTTCCAGCCTCATAAATCAAAGAATATTTACAACACAATCATACAGCCTGCCAGCCAAATGATCCATTTTGCTCTGAGACTGTCAAGAACAACGTATTTATTAAGGAATTATAGTTCCACTTCTGCACTCAAGCATTTTCTTCAGAAAGCTCTTTCCCCAAGAAAAGCCAATGAGACAACACAGGGTATCTCAGGTTGTCACTGATTTTGCTGTAACTTTTTAACCTATGGAAATAGTTTCCAAAACTAATGTTGACACTTTTTGTTATATTGATTACCACAGAAAACACAGAATTTTACCTTCCTCTAACTATCTGCAAAAATACTTAATTTCAAGAGTGGAACTTTCCAATTAATTTTAAAAACATATGCTCATAACAAGCCATTTTCAATATCAATATGAAAAAAATACTGAATGCACTGGAATTTATGTATAATGATAACTTACTGCTTCTGTATTTTCAAAACATTGGGTTCTTTCTAGAAACATTACTGGGGTTTGTTTTAAGGTGAAGCCTCTCCTAAAAGCCAAAGGCATTTCAAGAGAACACAGGACACTCTTATCAAGCACCTTCTTGGGTTGATTTCTTCTTCAAGACTGAAATTCTTCTTTCAAAGTGTCTTTTATTGAGGAATGAGAGATGGGAAGCAAAAAGCCAAAATAGCCTGAATAGCAAACAAGTGCTTTCATAGCCAGTTTAGGCTTGATCAATACTGTAGAGTTTGCGGAGTTAACAAGGATTGTACTTCAACTCAACCCGTACCAACTCAGCAAAAAGTATTGGTACTATCATGGTCAGCTCCCAGGTAAGTGCTTCGACCTGAACAAATGAGCATCACAACAAACCAAAACCCAACAAGGGTGGGAGTAAAGCAGCCTGTGGATCCAGTGGTAGGGAGCACTGAAGAGGCAGACAAACCTCACATTCCACAACTACAGCTGACCTACAGTACTCTCCATGAGATGTGTGATTTCTGACACACAGATTTTTATAAGCTGGTAATTGCCTAATTGATATTTGTGCAGGAAACAAGGAGAGGGAGAAGTGTACAGTCTAAGTGCACTTCTCAGAACACTTACAAGGAGGAAATCCAGCTGGTCCCTCTTCTTTCACAGGTTGGTCCAGCCTAAAACTAAAACCCAAAACTCCAATACACTTGCGCAAAGACTGCAAGGATTTTGAAAAGTCAACAGAAAATAAATGGGCAGAATAAATTGTATTTATTTACATTTTGGCTCTTTTTATCACAAATTAAGCAGCTTTTCCTGGAAACAATACGTGGATATCAAAGCTGTGTGCAAGCTGATATCTGAAGGAGCCAAGGGCTGACACACAAGAGGCTCAGGTCACTGGGCACAGGGAATGGAGGAGATGCAGAGGAAAGAGGAAGGGCTTCAGGGGGCCAGAGGTAAGGAGGCACTTAAGACACCACGATGCTAAGATGTTTGTCAAGTCGGTACACAACACTCTAAATGTTAGGCCACATTCTGAGAAAAAACAAACAAAAACAAAACAAAACAAAACAAAACAAAAATCTGAACTTGCTTAACTCTTCAAATTAAACTCACACCACAGTCTAAGGTGAGGCTCTGCCACTGCACTAAAAAGCAAGTGGTGTAAGGGTGAGCAGAAATGCACGGTCCAACTTCTCTGTCTGACTGTCCAAATGCTCACATGATGAGCAGGAGTCACCATTTGTGACACGTGTTTACAGTTACTACATTAGTCTAGTATTGGACAAAACAAAACAAAAAAAAAGCAGACTTCAGTTTGTCTATCAAAAATATAATGACCACCATTCAAGAAGGAAATTTTATAAATGCCTTCAGAATTCAACGATGAGAAAGAAAAAGATGTGTCAGGAAAATGAACACGTGAGCTCAGTTTGATTTACTAGGAGCCTGCACAGAGGGTAAGGAAGAGCATTTGGATGGCTCGCTAGAAGTTAAGATGTGAGTTTTGATTATTAGCCTATCACATGTCATCTACATAAGTAGAAAGTCTTCATGAAATGAAAAAATGGTGTACACTCACACAGAAGAAACAAAAAAATAAATATCATTATCAGTATGTTTATACAAATGAAAGAACATTTCAGGAAGCCTCTTGCTATCCTAAGCCAACTCCATTGGATCGCTTTAATTAATGAGTAGTATGTAGAAATACAAAAGTATGGTAAGTTGGGAAAGACTGGAAAATACTGCAAGCCCTTTTGGGGACAGAAACAGAATAAGCAAAGTTAATAAGAGAAAATTCAATACAGAAAAATATAGAGTACTATGCCCAGGAATAAGAAATAAAATACACACATACAAAATGGGTAATAATTGGCTAGGCAGCACATTGTAAAAAGAACCTAGAGGGCATGTGGACTGCAAAATGCATTATTTAAAATAAACCCAAAAATAATAAAACCCACCAAACAATAACAAAAAAGCAAACCAAAGAAACAAGCCAGGAAGAAAAACAACCAACCAACCAGCCAAACAAACAAACAAAAAACAGAAAAACAAAACAAAACAAAAAAACACTGAAAAACAAACAAAAAAACCCCCAAACAAAACAGGTAAATGTTCTAGGGAGTATTAGCAGCAATGCTTTATACAGAAAACCCAAGTTGTATATATTACCTCACAAAAGAGGTAATTAGTTCATTCTCCTCAGTTCTGTGCTCTAATCTAGACACACTAATAATATGGAGAAAACACAAAAGAGTACAGAGGCATAAATCACAGAAGGTTTTAAACGGGAAAAAATGACCCACCACAAAAAAAACTTGTTCTTTCTTTTATTTTGTATTTTTATATTTAATGAAGTGGGAAAGAAAGAAACTAGGACACTATGGTCTTTACTACTGCCACCTTTCCATTGCTTAGAAAATTACATTTTATGCTCTCATCTGTTCCCTTCCTGGAACAGAGAGATACCTTAAAGCCTAGAAAAGAATGCATAGAGGTCATCAATATTCCTGAATTAACATGCTTGTTTCTCTCTAAGGAAGAGCTACTTTTAGCAGCTGAAACAGCAGATGTGCATTACCTGACCACTGCCCAAACAATCTGGACCTAGAGACCTGTGAGGCTCAACTGAGCAGACACCAGAAAAAGAAATTTCAAGTTTGAGTCAACCTCAACCAGCACTCCTTTCTGTCCTATTTATTCCCCAACAAAGCAGACACCAAGGGGTTCTAATGCCAAGCAAGACAGCTGGGAAAACTTGCAAGTTGTATCTGCTGAATATTCATGGAGAAAAAACACCATATAACTGTGTTCCTGCTGGTACCCAACGAAGTTTTTGCAAAAAAAAAAAAAATCCTAAAAGCAGACATTTTAAACAGGTGTGTATTACCTGTGTTTGCAGAGTACCACAGCAGGCTGTGCCCTTTCCTACATCCTGAGGGTCCATGGAATGGTCATCACGAAGTGACTCTACTCAATTACAATGCCACCCTGAATCTTACAGCCATGTATGTGTAGTCTCCCTCCCTAGGGAAAGTAGACTTGTGAGGTCATGCTGTGTGTAAGTATGCAACTGTCCACCCTCAGTATTTTTTGAGTTAATTTTCCGGTTCCATGTGTATTCAAAAAAGAGATAGCAGTCTCAAGGAAACAGAACATTTCTACAAGCTGCTTCATCTGTTTGCTTTCATGGAAACACCACAGCATAACCTCAAGAAGACAGATGTCCAGGAAATCAGGCTTCTCCCATTCTGCTGCTCACGGGACTGTTTGTTTCCATCCTGCCCTGAATGACAGTCTGTCTGAGGAAAAAGCAGACTGCTGTACCAGGAGAGATGGCAGACCCTGGGGTGGGCTGTCCATGCTGCAGGTGCTTCTTTCTGAGACCTGAAATGGTCCTCCACCTCTGGTCCTGCCTTGGGATGACTGTCTTGTAACCCATTTGTCTGAAACCAACTTTGCCCAGGGAATTCTCTGTTCCTCATTTTCCAGACATACGATGTGATAAAATGTCATCTCATACTTAGAATCAGCAGCAGAAGAGACACTGGAAGTTGCATGTACATAGGAGTGATGCATATGACAGCCCAAAAAAGAAATAAAATTAAGGGCTCTGCATCTCAAACAGGGCATCAAATAATTAGCAAATATTTTTGCTTTTCACCTTCCTGCCATGTCTAAAACTAGCACACAGGCAGCAGTGGCTAAATGCATATTTTAAAAGGTTCATGAAACTCATGTGGTGCTAGACACCAAAGAAACAACATATTCTTGCTCTAGGAACAGCCGTATTATGAAACAGCAAGTCAGCCATAAGGCACATACTGCGTGACAGCAAAATAGCAAATTATCAAACAGCTACTCATTAGGAAAACAATGCTCTGTCCTGCACAAAAAAAAAAAAAACCCAACCAAACCAAACCAACAAACAAAACAAAACAAACAAACAAACAAAAAAACACAACAACAACAAAAAAAAAAACAACCAAACAAACAAAAACACAAAAAACCACCCACCAAAACCCTCACACCAGTTTTTCCAAAGGAAAAAGAAAAATAAACCAGTGAACATGCAAATGAGGACAAACAAGAGCTAGTATACATCCATGTTTTCAAAGTTATGAGAATGTTATTGAGAAGGGAAGCACAACAGAAGAGACTGCACTCAGACACATACAGACACACTATTCCAGCTGCTTTTGAACAGCAAATCCTATCCTTCCCTCCCAGACCTCTGACATCTCACCCAAGGTTTCCATACTAGCACACATCTCTGCCATTTCAGTCAAGTCGGCATTTCGTAGGTGTTAGTAGATTCTAACTTGAAGACGAGGCATTTTACACCTCAGCTTCAAAGGTCCTTGCTGGCAGCAAAGGAAGCATTTTGTGGTACCTGGAGGGACAGCATGTTCCTCCCAACTTAAGAAAAACGTTCCACTTCCTGACCTGTCTCCTTGAAGGCATCATTGTCCTGGCTCTGTTCCCTGCTTTGCACCAGGTCTGTTTTCTAAATGCAACAGCTCCCACCCCCATCTCTGATCGGTGTCAGTCCCTTAGGGAACAATCACTTGTCTCATCTTCCCAGACTGGCCATTTCCACCCAAACTTCCTCCATTGTCAGTCAAGAACCCAGCCCTGTTATCTTCAGGTCCTGGCATCTCACCACTGCAGGCTCCAACTGCTCGCACTCTCCTTCCCACCAGCCCCAGTCCCATTTGTTCTCCCCAAGCTGCTCCTCTGATCCCACTATCTGCTGTGCTCCCAGCAAAGATGAAGTACCCAGAGATTACAGTTAGAAAGCCCTAAGCATATGCAAATTGCTCTTTTTGAAAAGGCTTGTATCTTGGCTAAATTCAGATGCTTTGTCATGCAAATGAAAAAAGGCACATTCCTGGAATAAAATCCCTCATCCTTTTTCAACCAGCTTTCAAGTGTTAACAAGGAGAGGGGTACTACTGGTCTTCTGTGGTAAAAGTTGCAACAACTTTTACAACGGTGAAAAATACATTTCTCCCTTGACGAATTTTCAGAATCAGGCTAAACATTTCAACTGCAATTTTACACACAGAGAAATTAAATAAATCAGAACGATGCATATATATAAGCCAGTATAAATTTTCCACCCAAACGGTCCAAGTTTCACAAAGTTGTGAAAATCTTGTTTGGCTACTTTAATAGTTGTGACGTTATCGGATGCCTATAATTTAAGCAAAATGAATTATTAATATATACCCATTTCTGTTAATTACTGTCTCTCTAGGAAGATTTAATTATCTCTTAGCCAAGGCAAAGTCAAGTTCTCTGCTGTACCCAGTGGGTCTGAGTGGGCTCTAGGAGTCCGTGCTCTTCAGAAGCAAAACTTTGCTCAGCACTACAGAGCCACACAAAGCTGGAATCAGTCACCTCACACTGTTCATCACTAAAAAAAAGCAACAAAAGAAAACCCCAAACTTTCTGCAAGCAGACTAGTTGCATAGAGGAAACAATGCAGAAACTAAACGATCTTTTTTTTTCCTTGATTCTTGACCGTCCAATAAAGCACTTACTGTATGTGCCTCACTAACAAATATCCTTGCCATAACCAGTACTCTTAAAGGTTGGGTGTGATTTTCAGAATGCTGCTACACTGAAGCACGTTTCTATGCTCCACCACAGCTATTGTTCCAACTACCTATTAAATCTACAATGCAAAAGCAATTATTCTTAATGGTCTGAACTGCAGCATATACTTTATCTGAAATGCCTTCCTATGCTGTCCAACATACCTGAGCAGTGTTAAAAAAAAGTACCTGAAGCACTGTGATGAACAATAAATACTGGGAAATAGTTCCAGAACCTTCTCTTTTCAGCTTTTTCTCTAAAATTACAAAAAGTGTATGTTCATAGGCTCCCAGAACAGCACACCTGCAAGTTTTAGAAGTTAGACCGGAGAGATTAAATCAGTGCATAAAACATCACAACTAAATGTTGCAGAATAGGCTCAATTAAACTACCAATTCTATTTTCAGAGGGAAACAAAAAAGAAATCAATATATCTTTCACCATATGAAAAACTAGCTCACCATTTCCCAGGGATGAGCAGCAAATTTCCAATGGAAACTAATTAAAAATGTACCTTATTTTTATGTAGCTTGCAAATATTACAGTGAAAAAAAAAGTTACCTATCTACTGTAAATTCATGCAATGCTGTCTTTCCAAATTTGGAAAAAAAACATAAAAACACCAGATATATTACATGCCCATCTTCCTACAGGTGACCAACTGGCCGAGGTGAAGTTTAGTTTTTGCAACAGTCATGCAAAAAAACAGAGCAAAAACACAACAGCAGCAGTCAAGCCCCCTCACTTTCTCTAAATCCCCTCCCACACTAATCTGAAAAAACAACCAGCTTGTAATGCTTACTCGTATGTTGTTATTTTGAACATGCATCCTGGAAGTAAATGATAGTCTCTAAGTGCATGGTCAGTTTTTTAACAGAATCTGCATGTCTGCTGAGCCTCAACAAGGTGAGGGCATCTTGGGAAGAAAGACTACTTTAGAAGACCTCTGGAAGATCAAGACAAGGGGATACAAAACATTTAATCCTTTCAGAATTGAGTTTTCCTAAGGATATATGTTCTTCTAACACGAGTTCCATTTGCAAAAGTCTACAAAAATACTCTTTGAATTCTGTGTAAATTTATATAATCTAGTTGTTCTTTCTCAAAGACTAAAAGTTTACTGAGTTTCACCATTCAATGCTATGTCAGCAGGTCCAAGCCTCTAATTTGAATTAATCAAATTTCAAGGAATAATAAGAAAAAAAAATCAAAAAGATACATTTTCTCTGAGGAGACAACAAAAGATGTCTGAAATTTTTCAGTCTTTTCCATTTTACAATGTAGACGAGCCTTATTTGGCCTGGCACAGCACAAGTGGTGGAAGAGCTACTACTAATACATCTTTCCTGTCCTTTATACAATAGGGATGGCCTGAACCCAAAATTAAGTCACAGCTGTTCCAGAATGAGAGGAAGGGGCACTACAACACTTGTGATTTTTCAATTAATTTTCTTTGCACCTCACAGGTATGGGATGCCTTCATTTTCAGTGTTTTACCTGGCTGTCCCGTAGTATGCTTCTCTGGCATAAAATTAGGTATTATTTTTTTGAAATTCCACACTTCACATGTGTTGTTAAGCTACGTAATACAAATAATTTACCCCAAAGGTCAGTCAGAATGGGCAAAGGGGAAGACCATAAAACAATTGCCATCTTTGGAACTGAAAATTTGCCAAGGGCTACAATAAATGACTTGCAAAACTTGTTCATTTTAATAGAAATTACATAACCTCAAAGGACATAAGAAAGGGAGCATATAACAAGGTGCCACACTACAAACACATTTGGCACTGTATTGCTCTGCAAAATGTATCACATCGTTGATTACAAACAACATCTGAACAACACACATCTTTTCCACACTTGATAAACACTCTTCACACTCCAGTCCTGTCACTGGCACACATCCTCATTGGGAAAAAACACATCACATGTACTTAGGCTATCCAAATAGAAGGCAGTGCTTGGGTTTTGTTGTTTTGGTTTTTTTTTTAATCCTTAATTATTTCAGGTGTATTTCAGAGATCTGTTTCTGGCTACAAATTCTAAATACTTAAAACCTTGAGGAGACATGATGGAATTAAGTTACACATAATGTTCTAAAAACTTTCAAATTAAACATAATTATAATCCTGCTCTTCTTGATGAAATAAATACTTAATGTATCAGACAAACATATACATTTTGTCTGTGGATTTAAAATTAACACAACCTTACGCAGAAGCTGGAGCTGTATTTTTGCGGAGATATTTAATTTGATGGCAACTTCTTTTGAGCAGGACAAGAACTCATGCATCACCTTGGGAGAAGCACTGTATGGCTGTGAAAAAACATCTTAAGAAAGTGGAAAAGATGTAATTACAGTTTTTTGGCTGTCAGAAAGCGTACGAAATTGGCAATGATGTGATCTGATCTACTACAAAGAGACCTGAAGAGATGTAATACAAAAAAATCTGAACTGTAGACTATATCATGGCATACCCACAGCCATAAACTAAGTATTTAGCCATTTATTTATTTATTTGTTTGTTTGTTAAAGGAAAAAATAGTTATGGGATGGGGTGTGGGGGAAGAGATGAGAGAGGAAGAGGGTGTTTCTACATTCCCAGGTGTGTTTATCCATAAATACACACTACCAAGAAGTTACTGATCTGTTAAGTCCAAGCTTTGAGAACAACCCATTTCAGCGTTTTGCATAAAAAAAGCTATACGTGAGGAATCCGCATTTCCAGCTGTTAGTTATAGTGAGTGGGAGACCAAGTGTATTTAAATCAAACAGCACCATCTAGCAGGCCCCCCATAACTTAGGAGGGCAGCTGCTACTTGGCAATAGGTCAGCTTGGCAGGCTTGCCCTGACAATTATTAAGCATTTTCATACCGCATGAAATATACTGTGCTTTCTGGCAGCAGAGGTCGAGATTAAAAAAGAGCTACAATGAAAAAGACAACTGAAAAAAACAGTTTAAAGCCTGAGCCCTCGGACCAGAATAGTTGTGTGTGTGGTTTGTATTGGGTAGTTCTGCAAAGTCGATTTAATAGAACATGATCTTTTTCTGATCCAACAAACAGCAGCCCCATAGATTTGTTTCTTCTGGTCCCCCAGTGCAACCCTATTGCACCCTTTAGGAACTTACATGTATATTGACAAACACCAGTAACTATGTAGCACAAGAAAATGGTTTAATTGAACAATTTTGCCACACCGAATAAACAATGCTTTCACTACCCACTTAGGCAATTATTTTAAAAATTATCCCTATGTTGGGAATAGGAGGTGCCACTAGTTGATTAAATTTTTAGTGCCCAAGTTGTCCCTTCCGCTCCATCTTAGCAATTAACATTTCATATCAGTGCTGCCTCTGTCTTCCTCTACCTTTCTACTGCAAAGTTACGGGTAAAATTCCCAAACATAACACTTTAAATTTCCCCTAGCATCTCTCTCTTCGGTAGCAACAGAGATGCCTGGCCTGCTGCTGTTCCAGGAAGCTTGCATGCCAGCCTCTGGTATTAGGAAGTCTCTAAAACACTGTAGCAAAAAAAAAAAAAAAAAAAAAAAAAATTAAAATAATAATAATAATTTTTTTTTTAAAAGACACCAGGAAAAAAAACCACAGCACACAAACAAACAAAAAAACCCAACAACTTTTAGGTGAAGGTTCAAGACAAACTGCCTGAAGGGAAACTCATCAGCCGTGCCCGGAGTATTGAGAAGTGCAATTCCAGAGCAAAGCGATTTTTGCGGCGGATCAAGGTGCAAACCTGGTTTCTCTCCGGAGGTCTCCACCTCCAGACCCCTTCAGCAGCCTCACCCCGACCTTCCTCAAGCTGAAGCCACCTCCTCCCCCTCACACAGGCTTTTCCTCCCCCACCACCGCCTCCTCCCCTGAGCTAAACCGGCCCCAGGGAGCTGCCACTACAGACAACTTAGAGTGACGCCGTCCATTCCAAAAACTCCCCTTTCTCCCCAATTCTTTCCCGCTTGCCCTAACGGCAGAGGAGGTGGCGGGGAGGTGGGTGCCCCCCGCACTCTCCAACCCTCCCTGGGCCGCCGCATCCCGCCGGGCAGC
>JAAWXA010000006.1:25694109-25743733 GCA_038090715.1 Florisuga fusca
TTTTTTTTTTTTTTTTTTTTTTTTTTTTTTTTTTTTTTTTTTTTTTTTTTTTTTTAAGTACCTTGGTCTCTGGGTTCCTTTTTGCCCTTGCTGCTGTAGTCCCAAATTTTGGAGATCTCGGTACCTGCTTACCTGAACAAACTAACAACTGATCTTGTAAACCTACTGACCTGTGCCCACGGGGGACTTAAGTGTTTAATGCCAAGCCCTCGGAGCTCTTTTTTTGGTCAGGTCAGGTTGTAAATATCTCACCGTTGCATTGGCAGGCAAAGGTCACCAACAATAAGAACCACGCAAAATTCGAGGAGGGAAGTTGTGCAAGGCATAGACCACCAGCATCTGTTTATCATTGTTGGAGCCGCAGGCGAAAAAAAAAAATAAAAATAAAAAACACCACCAAACCAAAATGTGTCCTCTGGATGTTTATCTGCTGGAGTGAAGAGGAAAGGTTGGTGAAGAGAAATTGCTTGGAGGGGGGGAGGGCTTAAGGGAGTATTAATGAGTGACTGGAACGTATTAGCAGTGGAATAGCAGAGAGAGACAAGAGGAATGAGCAAGAGGCTGAAGGGTTGGAGGTTCTCGTGGCTGCACATCAGCAGTTCCCCATCACAGTGGGTGTTGTGTGGGATGAGCACTCTTGTACCTTGCTGCAATAATCCATCAGATTAAGGCATACCACAACAAAAGCCATTTCGTGCCAAAGTTGGCTGTCTGTCTTGGGCTTTCTCCCCCAGGATTTTTTTTTTGTCTGTGTGTGTGTGTTAAAAAGAGAGAGTGGCTGTAGTGGGTCTGGTGAAGGAAATAAATCAAGGCTTCCCATGCAGCCTGGTGGCAGTGGGCACCCAGACTCCACATTGTGGTAGGACCAGGGCTTGTGCTTACTTCCAGGTTACCCCAGTGAAACCAGAGGAAGAATGATGAGCAAGGTGGCAACAGCTGATGATGGTGGGAGAAGGAAGTAAGGGGGAAATGGCAGCAGAAAAAGAGGAAAGAGTGAATGGGAAGGGTAGGAGAGGCTAAGGGAGGAAATGAAGGAGGCAAAAATGGCTATGGGTGAGAACAAAAAAAAAAAGAAACACTGAAAAAAAAATTGTAATGAATTTAGCTGATGGAAGCGGGGAAAGACTGTTGGGAGAAAATCTGAGATGGGCATGTTAATGAAGTGTGAACCAGAGGGAGGAATTTTGCCCTTATTTGTACCAAATAATCCTTACATGTCTTGCACTGTGGAGTTCAGGTGGAGGCTGTCCACATGACTGCATTCAGCATGAATACAGGTAGCAGAAAATGGTACAAAGGAAGAAAAGCAGAGAATGGGTCAGGAAGGAGAACAAAGAAGGACTGCTGTTGTGGGTAAAATATAAAAAAATAAGAGTTGCTGAGGAAAGGAAAAGATTGGATGTGGGTATCCATGAACAAACACACAAAGGATAGTTGCCACTTACTTTGGTACAGGAGCACTGTCATCCAGAGTACAGTTTTCATCTAAATACTTGGTTGCCCTTGTGGAGCAGCCACTGTCATCCCATCAGATGTATTCACTTGCCTCCTGCTCCAGAAGTTTTGCTGCAATGTATCAGCCATAGTATCAGTGTATCAGCAGGGCTTTCACATGAAACTGTTTTTTTTTTTTTTTTTTTTTTTTTTTTTTTTTTTTTTTTTTTTTTTTTTTTCCCCCTCCTGTAAAATATTTTGTTTGCCTCAATAGTTTTGATTAATTTGTTTGTGGTTTGAAGGGTTGGGGGTTATTTTGAGAAGATGGTTGTGTCAGTGTTGTGTCAGCCTTTTATGGGGAAAAGTTTTGTTCTGGAAAAGGACAATGTTGAGGTGTTTCCTAAAAATGCAACAATGAGATTGCTGTAATGTCCTTGGTTATGCATTCCATTACAAGATTTTTGCAGCTGAAAATGCTTTGTTCCTGTTCTTCGTGTAATTTATTTGCATTCTTGTGATTTATTTTGATCTGAAGGACTGCAAATGCCTGGCATGTTCACAGATTAAATTGTGATTTGGGGTGGAGTGGAATGAGCTTCCAGGGGCAGGGGTGGACACTGGGACATGAGCAGGATGGGCTCTGTTCCCCAGTAACAATGTTAAAACTCCTTTTCTTTACAGATCTGGTTCCCAGTCTACCATTAACATTCAGGTGATGACTTTGTAATTTTGCTTAGAGATCCTTCAGTGGAAAATACAGAAATAGTGCTAGTACTTATTTATTATGCATATGAAAAATAGAGCACAAAAAAGAATAAGGTACTCACAGGATTCAGCTGTAGGTTTGCCAGGATAATGTTACCACTGTCTTTGCAGGAATGCTATCATGGTGTATTATCTACCAGCACCATGCAAATAAACTGTATTCTGTGGATACAAAAGTTTGCTTAGAAAGCAGGTAAACTGACATAAGAACATCCTGACAATCTTATGAAGTTTTATGTGTCATTAGTTCTTTCTTGAATTGCATATACACGTATAATATCTGTGCATCTGTGCCCTTGCTCCAATCATTTTGAGCACAAACACTGCTCTTAGCAGCAGCAATTGTATCTCATGAGGCTGGTACTGTAATTAATGAGATCTGAGGCACAAATACTGAGACATATTGAAATTTCTGGTATCAGAAATGAAGATCCAGTGCTTGTTAAAATGGGGGGATGAAGGGGTGGCAGTACTTTGAAGCTTCTCAGTCCGACACTGGAAAGGAATTCACAATGTATTTTTAGAGTGTTATAAAAATCTCTTACATAATGCTGATTAATTCTTAGGTTTTAGTGAAGAGCACTGGGCTTTGTGTGTAAGAGTGTTGACCAGCTAAGCCACTGAAAAGGGCTGGTTTGGACTGGATTTTTCTTTTTTTTTTTTTTTTTTAATTTTTCTTGTGGTTTTGTTTTGGTTTTGGGGTTTTTTTTTTTCACTTCTTGGATACAGAAAGATGCAATTATTCAATTATTACAGGATTTTGCTTTTGTTTGGGCGTGTATGAATATTTTTCTGGAAACTGCATCGTATTCTTGGAAATCTTTATCATTTTAAAACATATGTTATGTTATATCACCCTGTCTGAGATACAGGGTAGCTACAAACTGGGTGGGTTTTTTTCCCTCTCTCTCTTACTGCAGCTAGTTACATTATGGATTAACGTTTAGAATGTCTGCAGTGAAACATTACTTTTGTGGCTCTGTAAGACTTACTTGAACAGGGTAACTTCTATTGCAAAATAATTATTTTCTTCACGTACTTACAGTAATATGTACAATTACTATCCAGTTCTACCCATTCTGTTGATTTTCAAAATCATTAATTAATCAACTGGAAGGTTTCACACAGCTCTTAACAAAGCTCTAGTCAGGAAATTAAGTTCATGTATAGTACTCCCTTTTTTAATTCTAGTTATATATATAGTTATTGTTGTATAGCTGGAAAGGCTTTATTTTTTTACAAGACACCATAGGAAAGAGAGGCCTTTTTTTTGGGTTTTGGTTTATTTGGGTTTTTGTGGGTTTTGGGTTTTTTTTGTGTGTGTTGGTGTTTTTTTGTTTTTGTTTTTCTCAATAGATACATGACCAGAGAAGCTTTCAAGCCTTTCTGGAGAATCCTTCCTCCCTCTGTGGACTGTTTAATCTTTCTGTGGGGCTTTTGACTGGGAACCTCATTCTTCAGACTTCCATTCTTGTGCCATACAGATGAGTAAGAATTGCTCAGGTGATGAGCCCTAAATCATTACTGCAGAATGAAGATGGGAGGAATGCATGGCTCACAGCTGCAAAACATTCTATGAATGCTCTGATTCTAAATCTTAAAAGAAAGGCTTGCTAACAACCTCTTTGTCACACAGGTCTCCTTCTAGCAGGGGTTCTTTCTTTTCCTCCCTGATACCTTTTATAGGTGTTTCTTCAGTTCTCCTGGAATGACTCCCCACCACCACTGAGAGCCAAAGCTGCTCTGCAGTGTTTGGTATCCTGAATTCTTTCCTGCTGAAGAACACTTGTCCTGTGAGGTGCAGAGCAGCTCACTGAAGGAGACTGGGAATATCTTCAAGCACAGAGCTGCAGAACAGGGAGAGGCACTGCTGAAGCCAGCAACCTGCAACAATTATCTTCCTCCTTGGAAGTTTTTTTTTTCCAGTGAGAACCACAATGTCCTCCTTGTCTTTGGAAGGGAAGCAAGGATGCTTTGCAGCCTCCTGTGGCACAGTTCATCCGTGAAGGGGGCCAAGAATTTGAATATGTTCAGCTTAAAAATAAAACTTGGTGAGAACAAAATTTAATTAGGTTTTTTTCTCTCGCTGGTGATGATACAGTTGCCCACACATGTAGCTAAGTACCCTGGTGTCTGGTTTGTGTACACATGCAGTTATTAGTATTGGAAATCATCTGTAAAGGGCACACAGTGAGACACAGTCTGCATCTTAGTTCATGCAATGGGGAAAAAAAACATGTTTGTAAATGCTGGTTTCCTCCACATTCGCTCTTGTGACTTTCTTCTCTGTTTTCTTATGTTGTTTCAGGTCTCCCTAATGCTGTTTCCACTGGAGGGGCTTTCACAACCTTTTTCTCCCTCTCACACACAGTTAGTCACGTGAATGACTTCTCTGGTGCTGGCTAAGCATTGAACTCAACGTTGCTTCTCATGCAGAAAAGCTGAGATGTGGTCTCTCCCTCTTCTCCCCAGCCAGGTATTTTCACTTACAGAACTAGATTTTTATTTATTTATTTATTTATTTATTTAAAGTTTTATAAATTTGGTTGATAATTTGGTAATGAATTAAAATTATGGCTGACCTGGGCATAAACACTCATAGACACTCATAAACACTCAGAGACCACTCTCTTTCTTTGGGTTAGCATGCCTAAACCTGGTTGTTTTAAGCTGACTGAGACTCTGTGTTACCAGACAATCCAGTTGGTGGAAAAAAAGAAATAGTTTGTAGCCTCCCTTATTAATCATCTGAAGTCTAGCTGAAAATCAGCATTGCTGGTTCAGTGGTGTGTCACATCAGGAATGTGATTCTGTGTGCTACATATGTCAGTAACTACAAGAAAAATGGCTTAAAAACTGGGGATGTAGGTGGATGTGAGGCTGAATTGGACCCCAGTCCTATCCAAAGCTCCACATAGATAGATCTGTCTTTGCATGATGTGGGAGCAGGGATCTGGGGGTAAGGACTTTACTGCTATGGTCCCTTAGCTGCCTCTTTTATCATCTAGTGATATGCTAAAAACCAAAAACCCAAAAATCACATTAGCAGAATAAAAAACTGCTGTTAGCTGTATCAAAATTGCTTTTATTTTCGGGGTCACTACACTCAGCAGTGTGTTAGAGAAAAAAGGTGAACCCAGTATGGAGTTGCTGATAATTCCTGAGTTGGTTTGACATATGCAGATTGCTGTTGAGTTCAACAGGCTTATCTAACACATTTGTTTCTTTTGGTTTTAGGATTACTCAAAATGCAATTCTGTAAAGTTAAACCAATGAGGCTGCATACTGTGGGCTTTAGGATTGGAGCTGCAGGCTGGGGTTGCACAGGTGTATCAGCAGAAAGACTTCAGGTTTAGCCAGCATTAATGATGACTAGGACAAATAAGCTCTTCAGAACTGTCAGTATTTTAATATTTATTAAATTAAGTTCTTTAAAAAAAAGATTATTATGGAAACATTAGCACTCAATGTGAAGAACAAGGTGGGAAAATCAATGGCCAGAGCTATCATACAGCTTTGGCAAACCTTTGCACAGTTTTATAAAACACACACATGTGATGTTCTGTTCTCTGGGTAGGTCTTTATATTCAAAATTCATACTTAACACGAAAGATTAATTAAATGGTCTCTCTCTACAGATAGTTACTAAGCACATGTTGGTGCATTAAGTATTATCTGGGTGGTGTATTATATCAGCCATGCTCTATCAACACATTCAAATGTGCAGCAGTTTTGTGGAACTTTCCAGCCTTCTGTGATCTGTACAGCTGTGGGAGGATGAAGATAACTGCGACCTGTATGGTGGGATTAGTATCCAGAGGGGTTAATTTCTCTGGATATCAAGAATCATATGAAACAAAATAATTATTTGGGGTGGCTGCTAGCTCTTCTTTTCACCAAGTACAAAATGTGCTAGTGGGCTCTGATAGCCAAGTATTTCTTCATTTGCTTTTAGCACTAATATCTGAGCTTTTTTTTGCTTTTAAAATTTGAGGTTTTCTTCTTCAGTAAGAAAAGATTTATCAAAAATGCTGAAATTTCACCCTGTTTTGGACCTGGGGCCCAGAGAGAGGATGGTGATGATTAAAAGCACTGGCACATACCAAATCAAAGTTTCATCAGATTGGACTGATTGTTTAATAGCTGGCCAGTAGCAGTGTTAAAATTAAAAAGCCACAGCATTATTTATCAATTTGTACTTATATATTTTGTTTCTCTAGAAGTTCCAAGAGATCACAGATTAATAAATGGACAAAAGCATTACTGGAATATAATCCACAGAACATTTCCAATAATCCATCAAAATTATACAGGAAAATTTATTTTAAAACTCTTGATAGAATGTGGAACTGACGAAAAAAAAATGTTGCTTATTTCTCACACAGGCTTCCACTGAACCAAAAGTGATGCAGAACTTACTTTGTCAATGTCCTTTGGCTCTTCATGGATAACAGAGATATGAGGAACTTCAGCAAATTCTGTCCTTGTTACAGGCACAATGTCACCAGAGGGACCAAGTGACAGCCTTTTCATTCTGGGTCCTCTATAGGTAAGGAAGTGTAAAGCAGGGGTATAGGCAGTGTCACAGCCCGGGAAGGGAGCCCTTGGTCTCAGATACCCCCTGTGATAATAGTACTGAGGGTCTGTGAAGATAATTTTCAGCTTGGGTTCATTTTTGATTCAGTATTTCTTGGTTTCTTTTTCAACAGTGAAACAGGTAAAATGCAAGCATACTCTGTGATGCTAACATGTGAAAATCGTTTTAGAGATTTGTTTGGGGTTTGTACAGCAGATTGTTTTGTGAGGCAGAGCCTTCTATAGAAACCAGACTATTACTTCTGTTCTTTGGCATTTCCAGTTGTGTGTACACACATACACCACACACACACAGAGTGTTGTTCATTTATGTTTTTCATCTGGTAAGGAAGAAATAAAAAAAGAAATTGATACCAGTCTGCATATGTGTTCAAAAGCTTAGAGAATACTTCAAGCTCTGCTGTGGATCAGATTTCTTGAAACTGCAATAAAAAAAGTCCTTTTTTACCTTGTCTTTGTGTGTTCTGAGGCGGGTTTGTAAGGTTTGAATTACTGGGTAATCACCAAGAAGTCTCCTTTTCATGAGCCTGCAGCTGGGAAATGGACAGTTTAATATTAATGGAAAGAACAAACTCTCCTCCTTTCTCTCCCCTTCTGCTTCTTCTGCTTCATCATTTTCTTCTCTAAGGTCTCTATCCTGAAATTGCCTTTGTGGAAGTCCAAGATGAACTACAAAGCAAGAGTAGTCAAAATCCCTTTTATCAACTTCTGTGGGTCCCAAATGAGAATAAATTATGACTATTCAGGATCAAAAAATCCTATTCATTGGTGTACTTATAATAACTTAGTCAACTAGGGAACTAGTATTACATGAATCCGCAGGCTTCATGAAATACTCATGAAATACTTTGCCATCTCCATGCCAGGAGGGGGTATGGAAATAATCACTCCTGGCTTCTAAAAGAAGAAAAATATTAAATGTTTATTGAAAATGAATAGGCACAAATGACTGAACTTTAATATAAGCAAACAGTAGCACAGTGGTTGCAATAGGGAATGCATCCGTGCATGTCTGTGCAGCATGAATGTCTTGAAAGATGCCATGAACTCCCATAGTTTCATGATGTATCTGGCAGGGTTTCTGCCTAATACACCTTCCACAGCTTTTCACCTGTAGATGCATTCTGGCTTTTCTTTCAAACAAGCTGATGAAGAAATTGAAGTTAATTGCCACAGTTTAGCATATCACAATTTTTTAGGACACTTATTCATATTCTTTCCCATTTAAGCCAGCTGCTGGAAATCCAGTGTGATGAATGAGAGGACAGCCCCAGTGTGGGGGTCTCCAGGGACTGCTAAGTCTAAAGCAGACATAAGGTTAAACTTCTTTGGGAATTCTAGCACAAAGGAATCCTTTTCATGAGAAAGGGATGTGAGAGCCCATTGGGGTATTACAGTAGTTATGGGACTGATCTGAGATCTCCAGAAGGTTTCCCACTTCTCCATTTCTGGATATGAATGGTCTATTTGAATCAAAACTTTTGCTGATGACTTCTCCACCGATTTCTTGAGTTATGTTTCCTTCACCTAAGGCTGAGGGTGTTACTTAGCAAGCTGGACTGAATGAGTTCTCAACTCTTGTTTTGTCCCGTAAGGAATTTGTTTATGCAGGCAGAGTGGTTCTTGTGGTTGAGCCACCTGCTTTCTCCCCAGGTGGTCTTTCTGTCCAATGAAGGGTAAGGTACTGTGGGTCTATGAGGAGCATCAATTCCTGATCTGAGCAGCTGGAACAGGGGAGGTTACAAAATGAGGTCCCAAACAAGGGAACAGAGATGCCTTAGGGGTGTATTAGAAACAAGTGGCTTCTCCCATCTGTTCTCTCCTGTGAAGTTCTCCACATACTTACTGCTGGTAGTCTGGCTGTCATGTTAGTTTCCTAGGATATCTGAGGAAGAAGACTGAAATTTAAGGTGAATTATGTTATTTTAAATATCTTTTGTAGTTTTTCATACCCAAGGCCAAAATTTACAGCCCAGTTTCATGATGCTTACCTGACCTGTGGTAGCCTTTTTCCCCTAATGATCTAAAACATGGGCTTGACAAGCAGAGATGGTTTAATTTCTTCCATTTCCTTTTTCTATTTAAAAATTCTTTTCTGCACTCAGAAAAAACAAAACAAAACAAAACAAAACTTTCTTCAGCACCACAAGATATGTCTGACTTGTGCATCACAAGGTATATATTTTAGTAAGGAAGGAAGAGGTGCATTATTATGTACATATATATTTCTAACATATAAGAGTACAGGGTAGGAAGGCAGCTCTTGAGAAGTCCCTCCCTGGCCTGGAAGGGCATCATGTCCAATTATGACAGCTTACTTAATTCCAGACCCTGGTAAACAAATAGGGATGTGGAAGGGCATGTATATGATAGAGGAGGGCTTTTTAATCTCTGAAGCTGGCCTCAGGGGGGTCTGGTTCAGAAACAGACAAGTTATATAGAATTCCCAGAATACAGCTCATGCACCCATAACTGCATTGGCTATAATAGGATTTTTTACTGTGCTAGGAATGAAATATCAGGCCCTCATTGTTATCTTTCCTTGTGCAGCTGTAAAGAATTTATTTGTGAGTTTTACAATATCCAGGGGTGGCTCCTTTGTACCCTTTTTCAATAAAGTTGAAATGCCAGAAGTTTTTAGTTTCTTATTACTCTCTTTGCCCAGTACAAAAGCCCTGCAGCAATCCTGCTACTGATAGGTCTGTCCTATCACAAACCATTTTTGAAAGACACCATTTTAATTTCTCTGCATATCTGGGTCCTTCTAATGCTGTTTTTAGTTATCCCCAATATGAAGTCTTTTCCAGCATGTTGTGTTCAACAAGCACATTTCAGACTAGCAAGACATTTATTTATGGTTGTGAAAAGTTACCTTATTTTATCTATTATTGACAAGACTCTGGATCATACCTTAGATTTTAGGCATTCTCTGGTTAATGTATTGAAATTTCTGGGAAGCCTGAAGTGTCCCACCTTAGAATGGAAAATACGTCACTCATGAATGTGGGGATAAAAATATTTGACTAGAAAAAGATACCTCAATTGCCCAGAATACTAAGGTATCGGGGAACTACTTCATCTCCACATTAGCTTTCTCCCTGGTGTTTCTTTTGTGAGACTACCCTTCTTTAGGAGTTTGTCCCTGATTTCTCATTGCCCTAAGTGGAAGCAGGAATAAGTGCATGATGTGACTTCTCACATATTCTACTTTCCACCATCAGTTGGTGGCTGCTCAAGAGAATTATTCTGGATTTGATACTGCTGTTTGAGCACATTCAATCCTGACAAACACAGACCTGTTTTTGAAAGCTGTCGGTATTACAGGTAACTTAAATGTTAATGAAAATGACAAATTAATCCAGCAAAGAAATGCACAATAATGAAGAGAGTCCATCTGAGACTGTTTCACTTTCTCCCTGCCTACTGATTCCTTAAAGTCAATTTTAAGAAACACTTTTTTTTTTCCACGGAGACTTTTTTTTACTCTTTCACTTTTATGAATTTCCTTTTCACCCCCATAGGTACTTGTCATATCTATGGAAACAATCGATTTAAAGTTCAGATGAAGCAGGTCTGATCATGTTGTTTATTCACAAGTGAGTTTCCCATTGAAACCAGGACCTATCGTGCTGCTGGGCTATGCATGATTGCTACAGAGTAAGGAAATATCAACCTTCAAATTTTTTGATTGACATGAGCAAAACAGTAAAGACAATCTTTGTCTTAACCCTTTCTGTTGAGTCCACCACTTACCTACATATCTTCAATATCTATTTCCCAGCAATCTCCTCATTCAAGAATTACTTGGGCAGATGTAAGTCAAAACAGTAGGGGACTAATAAACTGTTTCAAGGTCCCTGAATTAGGTCTGGTTAAAAATAAAAAATGGATTTATAAAGGCTAGCATCCAATCAGAGTGTTGCCACTGAGTTCCATGGTTCTGGCAGTATCTGGCTCCTAACACAAATACAAATGTCGTAATTTGTTTTTCATCCCCTCTGATGTCAATGTAAACAATCTTTTGGATGAATTTGGATATTTCTCTGCAGGAGTATGAAGCCCAACTCAACAGTATTGTGTTAGTTTATGAGAAGCAGAAGGGGAATCTGACAAGTTTAGTGACATTGTCCAAGCTATCTGAAACACAGAAAATGTCTTACATAATGAGAAGCATATTAGAGTTTAAAATGTGTTCTGTATTCATTGTTTAAATGTACATTAGAAGCCAACTATGTGAAGACTTGAGCTAAAAATGACCAAGCCAAAGCAAAAAAACATAGAAATAGCCAACTTGTTTCATACAATTCACAGTCTAAACCTTTTGAATCTATTAAATGTTTCCTGATGACACTATCTTCTCTCTCAAGTTATGTGAGAAAAGTGTAGGATAATGTACAGTACTCAGAGGATACAGGATTTACTCCAACCTTTCCTATTCTTTTAAGAATAACATAATGCTTCTTTCCCTGAATACATACATATTTGCTCCTGTCTTGCAACTTGAATTTTAATTCAGTCAAATGCATTTCCCAAAGAAGCCATGTATTCAGACCCAAGTCAGTAAAAGCATTTGTTTACTGCTTACAAACCACTAGTATCTTTTAACAGAGGTCTCCAAGCCCGTTTTTAACTGAATTATTGGAATTAATTTAGGATTTATTTTTTCAGAGACAGTTCAGGCAAGCAGATGCACAGAAGTGGGTATCCACTCAGGGGTGAGTGTGCCTGTAACAAGGGATATTCTGCCATACCACAGGCAGTGCAGCATTTCTGCACTTGCCTACAGGCCTGGCTCTTAATTTTGAAGCCCAGTCACTCTGCGTTCAGCTAACATTGTTTACCACAAAAGGTTCAGCAAAAACTACTGCTTAAATTGCTCAGTGGTCAGTTGTGTTTCTTGAAATTGATTTTCAGACTGAGTATCTGCCTGCTGTGTGGAGGTTTATGGTAGACTGTCTCTCCTGACTGCCAGAAGTTGCCTAGGACCTTTTCAGGCACAGGCAACACATTTTAAAATATGCACTTGCTTAGGCACATTATTATTCTAAATGTCTTGAAGTTATGTTCTCACTCGTTGTCACCATAGAAATGATTATACAATTACTTACCAGTTTTCCCAAAGAAGGACTGCCTGTGTGTCTAGGTATGGATACAATGGCTCTCCGAGGCTCTGAGGAATTATTTGACTGCAAACAAGAGACCATCTCTTCAGTACCCAGGACCTATCAGGAAAGGAGCAGCTGCCCACCAGGCTGACCAGAGATAGTTAGATCTCCAGAAAGGAGATAGCAATGCAGGCTCTGGGCTCATCCTCTTCCAGCTGCAGCTTTACCAGCTGGAGAAACTGGCACTGTAGCAGGGTGCCCATTGCTGTCACCCTTCTGAGGGTTGTACTGATGTCTGCCAGGCAAGCTGCTTCAGCACGTGCTGCATAAGTCAAAACCATAGTCAAAGTAAGCTGTCCTGCAATTATAGCAGAGGCTGTATAGATGCAACATAACACAAGCAGTGCTGCTATTTCAGCTGCAGCAGAGGGGCTGGGGGCAGATGTTCTCACTCAACTTGTTTGTGAAATGGCATCTCAAGGCACTTCCCCAGGACCAGAAGGGTATGGGGGATCCTCAGACTCACAGGAGCATCAGTCACCCCACTGGGCTGTGTCAGTGTCAAGCTGAGATGCTGAGCATTTGTGCACAGTTTAGCCAGTATACCAAGAACAGATATTCTACACGTTTATCAACGAGGCTGCTTTTCTGTTTTCCTTCCTGTTTGTTATTTTCTTGATCACTTGATCAAACCACATGCAGCAGCACACCAGACTCATCTTCAAGGTACCTCCTCGTTCACTCAGTAGTATCCAATGTACTCACTCTCTTTAAAACCTCATTCAAATTCAATTTTTATTTCTTTCCCACTATTACATTCCGCAGTGTTTTGTCTATAGAAATAGCCTTTTATGAATCTTGGGTTCAGTGCCCAAGTTCCCTACAAGTCCTAAGAATTCCCTTCCCTGAGCAGTACTTGTATTATGGACACCGAAAAGACCCTTTTCAAATTCAAATACATAAAACCAAATGAGAATATAAAAACACAGAATACAAACAGAAAAATGCAAACTGAAATGCTTTTCACAACACAGTGGAAAGCAAATGAAAGAATAAAGTTTTTGATATGGGAAGGTGATTGTCTAGGAAAAAAAATTGCAAATCTTTAGAAAGGAAAATTGTAGGGTTTTTTTTTCTGAAGTGCAGAGAAGTACACTGAGCAAGGTCTCAAAGTTCTCAGGTATTGTGCTAATTTAAGAGTTAAGTAGTAGACTTTGTTTGTCATGCAATTCTGTCTGCTTTCTGACTCTTAGGTTGGGGCTCTAGAGGATCCCAGATGTATCAGTGGAATCTCAGGTGCTGAAAACCTACCCAAATTTTCTAGGATTTTTATTTGTCTTATTCAGTTGTTTGTTTGTTTGTTTATTTGTTTTCTGGCAAGGCTAGCAAGGGTAATGGAAACAACTAGTTAAGAGTAAAGTTGGACCTATGATATTTGTTATCTAACAACCTCCTTTTCATCTTCTGTGACCCTTTTTACAGTCTGAAACTGTCTACATGTCTACTTTAAAAGAAATGTTTTGGTTTTCATTTTTTTGTTTTTTCCTGCTACTAAACAGTGGAGAAGTACTGAAATACAGTGCCAAAGCCTTTTCTTCCAGTATTTCCATCCCATTAGAAACCACAAAGTGAGGCAAATGCTGAGAGAAAGCCTCTTGTTGCAAAACTTTCAGCTCAATCTATTGAACACTGAGGTTTGGATGAGTTTGATTAAGCTTGCAAAGGTTGACTCAGTCCTTCATCCTCCACTGTTAGGTAAATTGAATCATGGGATTTATAAAGAATAAACCTTGCCAGACAAACTTGATTGCATTTTTGATGGAATTACAAAATTAGCAGATGATGGGAAAGCAGTAGATGTAATATATTCAGATTTCAGGAAAGCATTCAATGAAATTTAAATTCATGAAATTTACTCATGAAATTTATTTGAAAAATTAATTCAGATCAGCTGTGAGACCGAACACTGTCATGTGGGACAAGGAGCTCAAAACTCATGAAAAAGGACAATGACAACAGGCAACTGAGACTTGCCTGTGCCCCTGACCTCAGTGCTCTGAGGATATCACCTTTGGACCTTCAGGAGGAGACAAAGCCTCAGGGCTCTCCATGGGCTCCTGCTGAGTCTGGCTGCTGGTCATATTGATTAAAGTGGAGGAAGGGAAATTCACCTGCTGATGTGATCAGGGAACGTGAGACCTGTCTGCCACTTGGGATGGGGTCTTGGTGTCACGCTGGGAGCCACGTGCTGCTTTCCTGGAAGCTGGTGATGCTGATATCTGAGAGACAAGATTGTGGTTCTCCTGTTCAAAGGGTGCTGGGGAACAGTGAATAAAGAAAGCAAAACCCACCTGCAAGTGTTGGGAAAAGGGTGAGAGAGCCCTTGAAAGGATCATTATCTGTCAGCTGAAGTAAAGGAGACAAAGACCCTTAAAGAACACATACTGTCCCAAGGCTGATTTGTTCCTGTGTTCCATTATATAAAATATTCTGCTAGATTTCCCATTTCACAATCTCATCTTAAGAAAAAATATTGACAAACAGATAATTTCAGAGAAGCAGTGAAACAAAATGTCCAGATGCTGATGTGGTAGATTTTATGTTTTTATACATATATATGCATGTAGTATAAATAGCTTGGGTAAAAGGCAACCACGGGGATTTGGCAAGGCACCAGCTTTTAGAGGCCATAAGAATAACAATGACAAATGGCCTTTACCAATCATTTCAGGAGTACTGCCACTGAGTCCAGTAGAAACTTCCTAAGAGAAAGAGAGATCCTTGGGATTTATATGGAATAGCTGACTGTGGAGAAAGTGGCTTCATTAGGCAAAGGGTTGAAATCAGTAAAAGAAGTAAGTAGTTGAAAAGGGAAAACAGTGAACGTCCTACAGTGTTCTCAAAGGAAATGGTAAATAGCTCATCCATCAGAACATTTACATCTAATTTGGATTAAAACTGTTTTTTTCCACATGGATTCCCCTGGCGCGTGCCAATTCCTTGAAATCTCACAGGAGTCTCAGTGGGGTTTGGTTACACCTCAGCAGAAGACAAGCCCTTATCCACCCAGCAGAAAAATATTTCCTCTGGCCATAAGCCATGTAAAAACCAGACCTTAGCCTTCATTTCTTGTTTCTTGCATACTGTCCCTACTTTCCTTCACCCTCACTGGTAAGGGCCAGGTCAGCAGTTGTGGAAGAGCTTGGTTGGTGATATGCTCCATAGAATCCCTCCCCAGCAACATCAAGCCCCATCAGTTTCACTTTGAAGGAACCCCTGCTGAAACTATTTCTTCATTGGAGCATCCTGCAATCTTTGTCTGTGAGAAGGCTGTTAACTCAGGGCAGATTTTGTCAGACAAGTGACCAAGTTGTTTATCTCTGTTCTGCGGTTCATCTTTTTTTTTTCTTTTTCTTCTAAGCACTGGAATCTTAAATCTAAAAATCTACTGCTTTCCTAGGACCTTTTAAGTCAACTTTCAAAGGCAACCTTTTATTGCTGGGTTATAAGCCCCTTTACAGAAGGAAAGCTTTAAGTCTGAATATTAAAATAAAGTGTTTAAAGTTCCTTTTTGGATTGTGAACCTATTATTAAAGCAGGATGAAAACTAGTTTGCAGTCTGCCTTTCACACAGAGCATCCATAGTGCCTGTGTCCAGAATGACGTCACTTTTTTGGATCAGGTGCTGACCACAGAAGGCTTAGAAATGCCACTTGTAATTAAAAACATTGTGCCTGGATCCTCCTGTCTTTATCGAGGTTAAATGGCCACTGAAAGCAATACAAGTTGAGACTGAAGAACAACAGCAAGCTCATGTCCTCTATTTTCTAACATATTTAACTGTTTATGGATGCTAGGAAAGCTTTGTACATTTTGTACGTTTCAACAGTAAAATGGATGCAATTTCCTCTAACTTTGATAGTGATTGTAATAACAGTTAGTGCTCTGTGATGCCAAGCAGAGCCACCTTTCCTTGTCCCCTTCTCCATGCCATAGGAGATTGACTGTCAACTGTTTGGAGTGGACAAATGTGTGAGCTGTTGCTATAGCTTTCTTTGTTTTTTCAGCTTAATCTGTTGTATTTATACTAATGCCTTGTCTACTTTATGGATCAGAGACTTTTATCTAGCTGTCTTGAAGAGCTTAGCACAATGCAGCCCTGATCCTCCTGAGCTATCACAATATCAATAATAATGGTGCAGCATTTTAATTCTTCAAATTTTATGTTGACTAGGTAGACTATATTCAATAAATTCAGGACATATCCAGGTACCTGAAAGAGGGCTTGGTTGGAACTGAAGCTCTAAGCAGAATTGTTGTTGTTTAAAATATCCCCATTCCAGCTGCTGACAGCTGTGGGCTCATGGGCCTCTTCCTTTTTGACTCATCATTTTGTCAGGCACTGCAAAGCCTGGTTTGACATCCCCTGCCTCAAGTTTCACTGCAGTATGGAAACTCCATGTTTTTCTGTTCAGGTTCCCCCTGTTGCTCCTGGTAAATATTCTCAGGATATATTAACAAAGGACCAAACTCTCCCAGTGGTCAAGATGTAGCCACAATTTTTCAACAAACTACAAGGACTTGGCTACCTGGAAGACAGACATCCTCCCTCCCCAGATTCCCATATACCAGATTCAAGAAGGATTATGTAGAATAGATGAACATGACCCAGCAGACTAGTGATCAGGGCATTTACCTTACTCCCAGGACATTTTTTTGTAGCTTGATATCTTAGTCCATCATCAGACAAGAAGGAAAAACAGTTTGTGGGCACAGCTCAAAACTCAGGAGTTCCCCAGAATTTTAACTGCAATGCCAAGGTCTCCCCAGTCATCAGCCTGGCTGCCATCTGGGACACTGTGATTCACCCAACAGCCCCTGGGCTTACAACCCATCCCAGGCTCATCTCCTGAGAACTGAGCTTAAAAGCCACACAGTTGTTTTTTTTTTCCCCCTGGCACAAACAGTGTTGGTGTCAGGGAATTCTTTTCAACCATGTTTCTTAGAGGGTTCCCCATTTCACTATAAACCTTCTGTGCCCAAGTTTAGATTCTTTCTCATAAGGACTCCCAAACGTGCTGGATTTGGCACAGAGTTACATTGCACACTTAGCAGACCACAAAGCAAAGGAGAAACGCCAACAGCTCTTTAACCATTTTATCCCTCTCCTTGTAACCATATTCATTCTTTCATTTCCCAGTGCAGCAGAAGTACTGCAGCTGACTGTCAGGAGAGACTGGAGGGTCAAGTACACATCCAAGTATCCAGCCCTGGATCTTCTCAAGTGAAGAAGAAGTCATTGGCTGAGATGACATTGCTCCTCTACCACAATAATCTTCTCAGTCAAACAGCAATTTTTTTATTTTTTTCTTAAATGCACCCATAAATCTGGATACCACACTCCTTATCAAGTCACCCAGGTGCCATGTTTCTAGGCAGTTTACAAAATCCTGACCTACAAACAAGAGTAAAGCTGGGGCTAAGAAGCTGCTATTGATTTCTGATCTGGTGCTGGGCACAGTTTTGCAGGTGATCTTCAGTTTCTGTCACCAGTTGCAGGGTCTTCAGAAATATTACAGCCTGCAACAGGGGTGGAAGGGTTATGAATAGTACCGATGTCGTACAACTTAGTTCTGGTTTTGTCAATGAATTAGCAGTATTCAAAGAGCTGTAAATTCTTATAATTATTGCTCCCTGCCTGCTGACAATGCAGGATGGTGTGCCGAGCGATCCGAAGGGGCGGTTCTGTGCACACTGTTGAGCCAGTGCTTTGTTAAGAAAGCTCTGGACTGATGCCATCAGGTCCAGAAATATTCCTAAGTGAAGTAAAATCTACCATGAGGTTAGGTGGTGCTGCTTAAGGGCTGTGCATGGTGTGTGTAGGTGTGTTACACCAGCCACCAGCCTAACAAAACGAGCACCTGGTTCCCCTTCGGGCACAGCAAGGCTTTCAGACACTTCTTATTCTTGTTTTGTTTGCATCAAGATGTATGTCTTGGTCACAAGTACAGGCTTTTCAGTATATTCTAACTGAATCTGAAAGTTTCTCTGTTCCCTTTTGCATGTTGGAATGTAGGGACTGAGAAAAAGAGAGCACTAAAAGCAGGGGGGTAACTGGGGCCCTGTTGTCTGCAGATGGGTAGGGCAAAAACCATGAAGGAAATCCATATGTTATTAGCTGGCTCAGTTAATAAAACTGAATATATTTGACACATTTAGTGGTTTAAATATCTCTTAAAACATTTTACTGGCTAAATTTTAAAGCCATAGATATTTCTGCACGGAGCCATGAGACTGTGAAGGAGTTGACTCATGATGTTTTGTGCACTGAAAATATCAAGAATGGGAAAAAGGGAAAAGGGCAGCTTTAGGTCCAGGAGGCAACAGAAATAACCCTGCACATGCTGATATTTATATTTATGCGTGCACTTACATTTCCAAATACACACGTACACTCCTTCTGCAAAGATGGTTTGTGCTGGAGGAGCAGAATAAGATGAAACCAGGAGCAGAGCAGGCTGTGAACGCAGCAGCTATTAGAATACAGTAAGTGGGAAACAGTGAGAGTCAAGGACACTGTCGGGCATGAAGTTGAGATCCGAGATGCTACAATAAATGCACAAAAGTGGAAGAAGGATGATCATGTGCTTGGGTGGGGGAGGTGGCAGGGCTGCTGAGCTCTGAGGCATGTGTCCAACTTTAGCATGACTTCCCCCACACTGTTCTTCCCAAGAAAGCTACTAAAGGTGACACCAGCAGCCAGCACATATGGTCAAGGGGAAGAACTATCAGATCTCCCTTCCCACAGCTACTCATGTGCAACCAAATGCTTCTTGATGGGGTAGAAGGAGTGCGTGTGGTGTTGCCACAGAATAAAGCCACACAGGCTGTAGGTGTTCACAGTCAAGTGGGACCTGCAGAGCAACCATCCTACCTGAAAGGTGTTGAAAAACAAGCTGAGATTCACTGATAAATTATGGCCCTGCTACAAATGCTGCCTCAAAATTTGAAATGCATGATAGAAAACTGTCCTAAATGACCATTGACCTTCAAACAGAAAGGGGGAGAAAGCCAGACCCAACTTGACAGTGTCTTCTCTGAAGCAAGAAAACCTATATTTAACTGGATTCTCATGAAAGATTGCATGTGCCACAAGAGAATAAATTTGGAGCATTCTCCGTTTCAGAGTGAATATTTTATATAAACACACTAAACAGTATAGGAAAAATACAGTGCTCTCCACAGCAGTAATGCTCAGTGAGCTAAAAAAACAGACTGGGCCAGATCTTGGTTATAATTCCCAATGCAACCTATTCTTGAGTATAAGGTCTCCTGAGAGATACCTTACATAACAGGAAATGGTGGGTAATCACAGAAAATACATCAAAGCCATTTCAGATATTTGTAACACAAGAGCTATACACTCAATATTAGGGGAAAAAAATGTGCATATTACCATTTAGGTTTTTATTTTGTATGGGTTGGAATATTTCTTTCATGAGCATAGTTTATAAATTTGCTAGGGTGTGGAGTTCTGACCAGTCTGCTGTGTGTTATAGTCAGACTGTATGATCTCAACAGGAGAGCACAGAAAGGGAACAGACATAGCAGATCAGAAGCAGTCAGGGAACATTAACTGCACACATACATAATTATTGCTACAGTGACCTGATGGAAATTTTGCAAGGATTTCAAAATACTATTGTGTACTAGAAACATGATGAGAGAGACCTTTCTCAAGCCCTTTTGTGTTTCCATACATAAAGGGAAATGACAAATAGTATTATAAACAGATATTAATTCATAACAGCTTTTCAGATTTCAGCAGAGGTTTTCAGGAGAGAGTAACTGAATGCTTTGAAAACAGTAGAAGACTGCAGTGATACATAAAATCAAATTGGATGTTATATTAAAGTAGTCCATGCAGGAATAACTATAAAAATAACAAAATGAAAGAGCAAGGCACTCTTAACTGCAGCAGCCTTCACAGTCTGTATCATGAATCCATCTATCTCTCTCTATATGTGTGTCTGTTGAACTTCTATGTTACAGATGTATTATGATAACTTAAAAGTGGGAAAAGAAATTTATTGTGCAGGTTTTTTTTCCAAAGCAGAACAATGATATAAAACGCTGGGCACTAACTTTGTCAGGAGTGCTAGCTCAGAGCTCAGGACTGTAGATTACAGAGTTTTAATATATGCTGGAATTAATGAAACACAATCCACTGATCCGTGGTTTTATACCAGCCTGTCTCAGTCTAAGGTCAAACTAGAAAAGTTTTCTGACAAGAGCTACATGTCTGGATCTTTTTGCTTTGCTGCTGACTTAGCTGGTTAGCTAAATAAGTATAATATAACTCCTAAAATCCTCCAAAAGAAAAAAAAAGACCCTACAAATTTAGGTTAAAAACAAAAGTTGTGGTAACATAAGTGTCTCTAAGTTTTGCAATAATCCTCCAGTACTTTTGCATCCCAAAAGGCTCCAGATGTGACCAGCCACTGCAAAATGGCAAGTTGTTTATCAGCATTCTACATTGCAAACTGGCACCTGTAATTTCAATCTCACTTTGCATCAGCAGAATTAAGATATCCAGAAAAACCCCTACCAACACAGGTTTGTGCTTATTAATGCATAAACATTTGTAGTAAAATGCCCTGTCTGTCACCCTCAAGGTGAAGTGCACAGCATCCAATTCTTCCCCCTGCTCTGCTGTGTCTATGCAGCATGATCCGAGTGTTTCTCTGCTGGCTGTTAAGTGGAGCTGCATCCAGCAAAAGAGAGAAAATGAATATAAACCTTTTTTAACAATATAAACAATTATTAACAGTAATTCTATTAAACACTTGGTTTTGGTTTTGTGGGTTTTTTTTTTTGTTTGGTTTGGTTTGGGTTTGGGTTTTTTGTTTGGTTTGTTTTGGGATTTTTTTTTTTGTTAAATTGTTTTGGTTTGGGTTTTTTCCCCCATCTTTCCACAAACCATCTTCTTCGGCTGTGAAGACCACAAGCAGTTGAGTGATGGGGCTTTCCAGTGCCCATCCATGGGCTCCATGGGAAGGCACTGACCAGATCCTGCAAGCTCCACCTGTGCTCATCATCTCCCCTGATGCAGCAAGCAGACATTTTGAAGAGGTAATGGGGTCCCAAGCACTGGCAATCACTGACAGGTTGGAGTGGGGGGCTACGAAGGCATGAGGAGCCTGAATACTTGGAAAGAATTTGAAAATTGTCCAGTTTTTAATGGTGTTCCCTTCCTGGTCTGGTCTATTCATAGCTTCATTTTGTTTTGGAGAGGAAATCTTTCTCCTGATTGCTTCTTTCTAAAAAAGAGTGCAACCTTCTTCATTTTAACAGCTGATGAATTCTGTTGTTGATAAAAGCTACAAAATAAGCCATGATGTACTCAAGGGGCAGATATGTCTTCAGAAAGTCGCCTCCTTATTTGTGAGAAGCACCTGCCAATTAATATGCTTAAAAATATCACTAGAGTTATGTAAGATCTTTTAAAATTCTTCTGCTTCTTAACTCTACAGCACTTCACCTATTACTAAATGTAATCAGGCTTCAATATGCTTTGAAATGAAGTCAAAACCAAAAAGCCTTGATTTATTTTAAGCAAGAAATTCCTTACTTCTTCCTTTTGTGCATATTTTTTCAAACCTGTCCATATGCCATGCAGCCTGATCTTGCCAGTGATCTTGCTGCAATTGTCTTTCTATGTTCCTGGCCAGGCACCCTGCAACCATGGTACTGGTGTCACCACGCACCCCATCATTCTCCACTAATGGTATATAATGTACATGACACTGTTTACAATTTATTGACGTTTGGATGGCAACAGCTGAATGAACTCCAGGCTTAGAAAATCAGATCAGCTGCCCAGGGTCACTGTGATCTCCCATCATTCCCCTTTACTGTTTTTTTTAAGAGAAGACTGTGTGGAAATTACTCTTCAGGAGCAAGTACTGGCAAGGACCTTCTTTGGCAATAGGTGCAGGTTTGAGGGTAAGAGGAGGATGATTCCATGTAACGTGGGACTCTGCTAGGAGTTACACGTACATTCAAGTTACACAGACCATAAGGGCTGAGTAAATGTGCTGGTTATGGCACTTCCCAGTTTGTGCTGCAAAATGCATTTAAACACAACAGGATTTGTGTAAGTCCTTCATAGCTACTGTTTAACATACGGTGTGTTAAAAGCAATAAATGTTTTTTGGCTTAAATTTATAGAAGATAATGAGACAGAAACATGTTATTTTCTGTTGCAGGAGCTGTTTCAGGCCACAGATGTTAATGAGAATTTTTCTTTTGTGAGCTTTGGGTCAGGCTTTAAGGCTAAGATTTCTAAATAATAATAATAACAGCAACAATAACAACAAAAGAGAAATTATTCCCATACAGTTTCCCATTCACTTAGAGATTTTTAGGACTGGACTGCACTCTGGTGCAGGAGGACCTAATTTTGTACTAGAGGTGCTCCAGCAAAGTACCAAGAGCTGGGAGGTGTCTGTTCTTTCCATAGTCTTGCAACTTCAGTAAAACCGAATATATTCAAACGGATGACTTGATTCTCTCATCAGAAAGATATGTGAGGAAGAATTGTTTTCTGTCTTGTAAAAACAGCACTACACTTGTACATGCATGTGTAGAACTGTTAAAGATTTTACAAGATACATGGGAATGTGTGCCTGCTTATCTAAGGAAAGAAGTGAGCTCAACATTAAAAAAAAGAAAATCCAGCCTCTAGCTGAGACCTTGCCTGCCAAGTTTTAGCTGTGTGTTCTCTGTTTGAGGCACATACTCCCACATCCTGCACTGAGAGGTGAATACACTCTAATTTAGACTGAAGATTTAGGAGCAAATTTCTACTTTCATTTACATCATTAAAATCCTAATGAGGCTGTAAATCAGGACAAGAATAAGGTTGAGGTCGATAGGGTTGGGTGGGTTTAAATGACTGTAGAACTTGTCCACTTCAGGTGGAAATATAAACCAGGCTGGCCAAAGCAGAGCATTGAAATAAATAAATATACTTTAAAAAATTGCATTCTCAATAATATCTGAACAGAGTAAGAACAGCTCTGAATTTTTGGTCTGGATCGTTTGCTTCTTCCTGAAAGGATACAATAGTAAAAATATTTGCTGTCCTAAATCACAATCACCAATAAAAAATAAGTTAAACTGGCCAAAAAATAATTTACAACAGTTTGACTGTCAATTTTTTGTTTTTGCTGACTTATTCTTCATATTTCAAGAGTTTACAATTTACTTTGAACTACTAACTAAACCTAATGTATTTTGCAAAATACAGCAACACATTTACATTTTCCATTATTTCCTTTTCATAAGTAGGCTTCACTATTTCAAATATTACATAATGTGGAATGATGTGGCAATACATATGCATTATATTCACTGAGAGCTCTGGTTATGCATGGACAGTGAATTTGCTCTTGATTTTGAAACTGCTGGGTGTTTAATTATGCCAAAATACAATATGAACTTGCATTTTATTCTGCATTAAGTATTCCATCAGAAAAAAAACAAAACAAAAAAGGACCTGCAGTTGATAGTGTGTTCTATATATGTAGCTATTGCTTAATAGTTTTGTAGGCCATGCATGCCTAGGATGCTCTTGTCCACCCAAGCAGCTGCCATTCCGTGAGCTGATGTTGATATGGCACATCCCAGGCAGGATTGGTGGTATTCCACCTCTTTTTTTCATTCATTTTGTCCTTCCCTGTCTCCCTTTTATTTTGTCATCAGGCGTTTTCTGTTCTATTTGAAGTCTTAAGTGATGTTTCTTGGTAGTGTTTCAGTACAGGAGAAGCTGAAAAGCTGAACCAGGTAGCCTGTCCTGGATGCCCTCTCCAGACCTCTGGTTTGAATGGAAGCCTCCAGCAAGCAAGGCTGAAGGCATCAGCCTGATCTCAGCTGTACTGCAGCCAACTTGGTTTTGTATTCCTTAAAAAGACATGTACTACTTGCCAGAAAATGCAAAAAAATAAAATGTCACTAAAACAGTGGTTGTTTTTTATTGGAAATTATTAAAACAAATAGTAATGTTATAGTATATAAACTTTAATATTAACATTCTAGAGCACAATGAATTCTGATAATGAGTAGAAGCACAATATCAAGGACCATTTTGTCTTACAAATAATATGAGCTGATGCAAGTGGTGAGATTGCCTAACATAATTTTGCTGACACAAGACACGTAATGAGAATCTATGGAAGATGGTGTATAAACCCATTGCCTTATAAGTGAAACTCACATCTCCAAACTGTACAAAAGCAAATCTGATTAAATTGTGAGCCTCCTTCCTTACAGGCAGCATTAATTCCATATACCACTGATGTTAATTGTGTTTATATTAGAGACACAAACATGAGTATTATTTCTTTTCTAGAAAGTGGAGAGAGACATTTTAAAAAACAAAACAAAATTCTACATACTGTTTCAAACCTGAGCAAGAACTTGTAGATAAAGAATTACATTTAAACAGACTTAAAACCTGAAATTATTAGAATTTTTCTCTTTTGTTACATATGTCATGATCCTAGCTCAAGATTCTGTGTTTTCTTTGAAAACTGAGCAGGAACTGTTTTCTTGCATCCTTTGATCTACCCAAAAAAAAAAAAAATATCAGGACACATCCCAGCACTCAAAATACAGTCTGGTTTATGCAAAGTGCATCATCTAAGGGAACGGAAAGGTCTGAGGATTTATAGTGCATTGCTGAAAGTGCTTAATACCTGGAATTCTTGAGAGTCAAGTGGGTGATCTGCAGTGCCCTCCATGTAGTTGGTATTTAATCCAGGAGTTAGAGGTTCCCAACTAAATGTAAAATGATGTGTCCATAGACATACTTCCTGATTCAATGATTACGTAATAAAGCATAGATTAGAAACAGTAAAGCTTATAATTAGATTTCTAATGAAAACATTTATGTTTGTCAGTCTGAAATCATCATGCATGACATTTTTTAAATACTTGCTTAAAATGTGCTGTTCCTATAAACAATGGTAACAGTGAAGCTATTAGCTAAAATATTCACAAAAAGTAAACAAAAGGAGCACAGACACAGCCAAATCAAATTCAGCTTTCTGTCTTAGTAAACACTAGAGGAAGCATTTTAAAAAGCATATTTCCAGCTCTCAGAGTCCCTCTGTGATAGACATCAACTATTTTAAAACTTATAAATACTGTTCTTTACAGACTTTCAAATTTTATAAATGTGCATTCACTTCCAAACAACAACAAAAGAAGTTTTATAAAAATAATACAATGTAAGATAGCAAATTCAAGCATTCAACACCCAGGAAGAGCTGCCATGACTTTTGCCTGTGAAGCCTTAGTTACCACCCATGTGCATGCTGATGCAATCTTGCAGGACATATACTTAGGCTACGTTTTCATTTGAAAAACCTCCTGCTAATTTAGCCCCTGGAACAGATTTACAAGCTGATGAATAATTATTCAACCTTACTTTCCAATATATGATCACAGCCTTATGTTTAGCATAGTATACTTTTTTGACCCTGTTGTGAAAACAGAACTATTAGCTTTCTACTACATTTGCCTATGACTTTGTTATAACACCTAGAGGCACAAAATTATTAATAAACTAATTTTCAGAATAATTATGAAAATAATTAGGCAAAGAGAAATTAAAAATCAAGACATTTTGGTGCCAAATTTGAGTGTCCATGTGCTTTCTTCTGACCAGTTAGCATTTTCATGTTCATTTCCATGAAAACCTTAAAGGCACCCCATTGATACTTGAATCCAAAATATGCATTTGCAAACCCAACCCCTTTTTAACTGTTTTCTATCCTAGAGATGTCTATAACTGAAAGAGAAATAAATAAATTTTTCTTGTTCAGGTTTTCTAAACTGGTCTACTTCTAGGCATACCAGGAAACACCTATGTCTTGCCAACACAGCAAATCTGTCTATCACATCCCTGTCAAGACCTAGAACTGAATCTTCCCTTTACTTATCCTCATACATTTATCATATTAGAAATTGGAATGATTGGCTAAGCCTGTGGTGAGTCTTAGGAAGGCATTCTCAGTCTCCAACCTGCCATTTTCCAGAAGTCTATGGAAGACACTGAGGATGCTGTAGTAATGCAGTCTGGGATCTGGCATGGAAAAAACTCCTCATGAACAGTGCCATTTGATGCTGAAATATCACAATATTCAAGGACTTTGATGTCTGTGGGATGACACCTCTAATAGCAGATTGCCTCCTAGTGCCACGCCAAGGTAATGACTGAGAAGGCAAAATTTCAAATCACCAATACCAGCTTAGATTATTTTCTTCTGAGACTTGCATTTAATTAATGAGTAAATTTCTTATTATGAAATTTAATGCCTAATTTTTGGAGTGGATCATAATTTACAAATAGAGTGGAAATAATCTTAAATCCACTTAACAACAACAAAAAAAGACCATTTTACCCACCTCCAAAGAGGCCATTTCTGTTTTTTTATCATGAATGACAGAAATCCCCCGTTTAAAGAAGTGTGTACCAGGGACATTCTGCCTACTTTTTCTACTTCAAGCTTTAATTAAGCTCAATCAACCACTTATTTTACAATTCGTTTTAAAAGACCAATACTCTGTCTTTACATATATGATATGTACAGTGAAAGCAAATGAAAATATTTGTCCTAGGTCCTTTTCTCTCTCTTTTGAGGATGTCTTTTGGTATGACAACTCCTCCATCAGAAATAATATACATAATCTATACTTCTCCATGCTTGCTTGGCAGAAGTAAAACAATTTTTTATCTTCCACCCTTCAGATCTTTCAGTAAGAATAGTCAAGTGGATTTCACACCTCACACAATTTCAAAGGAATTACAGGCACACTGAGAACACTTGACTCAGTTTGCTTCCAGGATAATGTATTTTTGGTAAGAAGTAAAATTCACAGTATATAAAACATATCTTTGCAAATGAAATATAGCAGCATACGGGAACATTATATATATTCCACTTCAAACATACATTCAAGACAACAGAAGAGAATGCCCAGTGCACTATCCAGCAGCTTTATACAAAGGAGAGAGAGAGTTGCTTCGTGCATGGCTGGATGTGTTCTGCAGGGATCAAATGTGAGTACATCCACAGATCAAAGGGGGTACAATGCAAGTCATAATCTATCCAACACTCACCTCAGTTTACACAGAGATCCCCGTGATGTGGTGCAGACTTACATGCACCACCCCACTTGCCAGCTGTAAAGAGAAAATCACCAGAAGTTAAAAACATCAAAGTGTGCTTTCACAGTGCCCCAGACTGCATGGCCTGCTGAGGAAACTGCACCAGCATCATCCTGGAGCCTGTTCTGCTCACAGAGATGGAGCCTTCATCTCCTCTGCAGGAGAGGAGGAAGGAGCCCCAAGGAAGAAAAAAGGCAGGAGTGTTATTTGTTCAAAAACTAACTGAATTTACGTGCAGAAATGACTCAGACACTGTTTCTTGGACCAACAGCAGCAAAAATATCTTAAGATGAATGCCACAGGTAAAGTAGCACTTTTACCATTACCTTGATTTCACTCTGGCCAGATCCTTAATAGATTAAAACCATTTATCTCAGAGGCCTGATACCATGCAAGAAGGGATGGGAACCCTGAGTATCCATGGGAAATAATGTTAATCTTGGGAAGGTCAAATCCTATTACGGTTTCAGCTTTCAACTTAACATGGTGAAAGAGTTCCTAAGCTTCAGCTCCTTAAGCAAAGCTGTAATAAAACTGCCTAGAACAAAAAGTTTGACTTGCTGGCACAGGATTCATTATTTCCCAAATAATTGCAACATGGCATTTCAATATGTTTATATTGTGACTTCACCAGTTTTTGTTATGTATGTGAAATATAATAGCATTCAATAATAGTTCATGGCAGAGTTCTTCCTAAAATGTGAAACAGTGACAGCATTCAGAGATATTACATACTTCATTTGAATGAGAAAAAGTTTATGATTCACTTGCACTACAGGAATTGTATTTTACTGTCATTATCAAAATTACATTATTTAAGTACTGCACCATTTTAAAACCAAATTATCTTTTCACAGAAAAATTCTGTGTGGTCAATTACAGTGTATTAAAATCCTGAGCAGCATTTTCATATTACATTACAACCATTTTTTGTGCATTGTTTTGTCACTGTAGCTTTACTGTTTCAACAGATATAACCTCACAGCTGAGATTTACAAAGCTGGTCTCAGTTGGAAAGAATATATGGGAGATGTTGGTATTGGGATCCATTATGTTAAATACATGTTAATAATCTGTGTTCTATGAAGCTTATACTTATACTAATTTTTCAGGTCCAAAATACTGACAGGGTTTTTAGTATGCATGGATTAGGTTATTATATTAGGCATAGAGTGGCTAAATGAGTGAAACCAAAGAAATGCAGTAAAAATCTGTTGTCTGTGTAGTTGTAAACAGTTTGCAGCAGAGCTGTTGCTGCCTACTCTGTTAAGGCTCAATGCAGCAAAAAAGCACTGGGTTTAGAGAAGTGGATTGTCTTATTTTCTTGAAATCATGGGTAATTCTTGTTGCTCTAGGTCAGTTATTAATAAGGAAAAGTAGGCTAATGCAAATAGGAGATTCTGTCAGTCCAGCATTTATCTTTCTTTGAAACCCATGTAATAGCAGATAAAAATAGTACACATACCATGTCGATTACATCAGATGCTTTTCAAACACATCTGAATTTAACTGGACATTTTTGTAGTATATGACTTGAGACTTCATATAAATAAGTTATACACACAATAGCATGTAGGCTACTGTCTAATTTCACTAGTTATAATTAAATATTAGAGATGCCTCAACATCCAAGCTGATAAAGCCCTTCTCATACAGCATATCCAAGTCTGAAGGGTGAATTTCTTTTTGCTTATCAGATTCTTTTTGCTTATCCAAACAGATCAAGAAGGTACCAAGATCCTCTGGCGACAAAATTCCTCCTTACCTGCTGATTTTTTGTCTAATTTTTTCTGTTGAAAGAACTGCACCAGCAGCATGGGGTCAAAGAAGGATCAAGCTAAATTCCAAGAGGTACAGACACAGTGAAAGAGGCAACTGCAAGACTGTGTCTGAGACAGGCAGCTAAGGTATGTGCCTGTTAGTGTAGTGCAGTGAGGATCCATGGAGTAACAGAGATGATGCTGTGGACCTCATGTCCACACTATCTGATGGCAGGTGTCTCCTAAGACATGCTCAAGTCTGATCCCATGGACAGAATGCTGCACGGAAACAAATTGGATGGGATCTAAGGGGTCATCTTGTGATTTAGCTTTATCTGAAAATAATCTAATTTGCACGCTTCATGATGCAAACTAAATAACCCTAAATAATGGTAAGTTAGGATAACTGGGAGATCCACTTGAAAGCACTTGAAAGTGGTCTGTGATCATGCAGATCAACTCTTCAGACCATTCTTTAGCATATTTTCCTGAATATTAGTTATTTGTGCTTCCTCATGTCTGAAAAGGCACAATGGGCTGGTATAAAGAAGCCTACTTTTTCAGTCAGTGAGAAAATGCTTCTTGAATATGCTGAATTTCAGAGCAGTGTTCCTGAAGAATTCCATAACTGCACACACATGAGTGTTTTGATTTGTCTTATTAAAGAAATACGTTTGAACAGTCACCTGAGAGCTGGACCTCCATTTGCTGTAAACCAGCATAACATTAGAGCAGGCAGGGCAGATAAGGACAACAGAAATGAACACAGGGTGTGCAATAATGTTTTACATTTTAAATCTTAATGTATGTGATGTCTGGGCAGTTACAGAAAAAGGAATATAACTAATAGCAAAGGGAATACCCATGTAAATCTACAATAATTAATTACTAGGAAATGATAAAAAATGTGAATATCTAGCATGTAGAAAAAAGTTATTTGCAGTCTGGGTATATATACTAGGAAATATATATATATTTCTCTATATATAATGAAACAAATATGTATCTACATTAGGAAATATATAGTTATAAATATGTATTTTATAAATCTACAAATATAAAGAAATATATAAATAAAAATAGCAACGTGTAATCTTGAAAACCAATTCAATATAAATATATAAAAAATTAAATATAAATATATATCCTAATGGAAATGTTTACTAATTTCCTAATGGAAAAATGAAGTTCTCCTGTGGGGGTCCCATGTATCTATGCTGGAGGAAGTAGCAGAATTTCTCTAGAACACAGTACTGAAGCATATGCTGTCAGAGATGGGAACATATTTTGGAGTATTTGTTATGTACTGTACAAAAATCCTTTATTTTAATTAGGATAATTATTTTATTTACTATCAATATTACCACTAGTGTTACTGTGCTACCATAAGTCCCCATCACCCAAGCCCATTACTGTGCAAACACAGACAAAAAAAAAGGGCTCCTGTTCCAAGAACTTTAAAACCAAGCAAAGGTACAATCACCCATGACACCTGACCACGGCATTTTGAGCTCAACATTGCTCTACACTAACATGTTTTAGCCCACCAGCTGCAGGCAACATTTTAACCAGTTTGCCTTGGTTTTCCCCCCTGTATTGGTATTCTTTTGACCAATGACCAGATGGAGGGGATAGGACTCTGCATACTCTTTTCTGGCACAACACAGACAGAGAGGAGAAAATAATGACATTCCACTACCAGACCTTAACCTTTTAAGTGAACGGAATTTTAAATGTGGAAAAAAATTATTTGCATGAAGACCATGGGAGATATGTGTTGCCTTAATTCTAAATAAAACACAAGCTTCTAATACAGTTCAATATGAAATTACCATTTTTAGTTAATGTAAGTATTTAACTTCTGGTAATTTAGGACACATTCCAATCCAACCATTCAGAAAGGCCAAATTATACATTATAAATGATTGTTGAGGAAGAGGTATCACGCGATCTGCAAATTATAAAGCTATTCTGAACCACAAATGTTGAGTTCTTAATCAAAGAAACTACTTTCAATAATTTTACTCCAGGTTTTTATATAGCTGTGAGGACGTACATCTGATGGAAAGATGATGAAATGTTTTTATAAGATCAAATGTTATTTAAAAACTCATGTTGCTGTATGTCTTGAAATTGTACTGGCAAATCTTTTCATTTTTCTCTCCTCTTCAGCACTGCCGTAGGCTCAATATTGCAGTCTTTACAAGCAAAAATGCCATGCATGGCTTGCCTATATGATGACATCATGGGGGGGCATTACATCCTCCGAATAGCAAAGATGACAGTGAGATCCTGATTCCTAATCAAAGTCAGTGGGGAGTTTTGCCTGGGTAAGGAGGTTAGGATTGGGTCCCTGAAAGAAAGAGGATAATGAGACATAACTAGGAATAATGGGGTGATATGAAGACATGGAAAATGTAGGTTGAATATAATTAAAATCTTCCTGACAGTGAGCTCTATTATACCAGGGAATAATCTCATTGACTTCAATGGAAGACCTGGCAGAGGAAGATCTGAGCAAAGGCTGGAGTAGCCTTGGTCCTGTTCCAAAGCCCACTGGCATTGGTGGGATGTTTCCATTGACTTCAGTGAGGTTTGGATCAGGCCCAGGGTGAAGAGTGCAGGTGTATTTCCTGAGCCCTCACTATTCCCAACGCTTTTTCATCATAGCTGTTGCAAACAGTTGCTGAGGTGCATGTAAATACAGGCCAGAGATGAAGCTACTGGTTCATCTAAGCATAGCTACGACTGATCAGTTGAAGAGGCATCTTCCATGTGGTGCAAATGTAAAGAAACTGTTAAAATTACCTGATTGCTGTTGTGCAGTCAGGTAATTTAAACAATGGAGGCCACTCTGAAGAGCACAAGTGTGTAATAAGGCCATAGGAGCCTGTGTACTTATAGCAAAGGGGGGTGTGGAGGCTGGGCATTATCTGAGTTAGAAATCTCTGGGTTTTGTTTTCATGCCTATGAACACAATGGGCAAAAAATAGCAGGGAAGCTACAAGCAAGGCAGCACCAGGCACAGTATCAGAGAAATGCACAGCAGTGCAAAGGCGAAGTGAAGAAACAATATCTTTTTTTTTTTTTTTCCCCCTTCATTTATCTTGTGTACTCTCTTGGTAAATAAACTTCACCTGTCTCTCTCCTCACTGGCAAAACTTGTAGGATTATAAACTTTCACCACTACCTGATTGAAAAAAGGCAACGGAATAAATATTTGTGGCTTATGCCTTTGCACATACAAATTGAGTCATGTTGTTTTGCAGACACCAGTGATCAAATGCATTTTAATACTGGCTCCCACTGAACCTCAGTAAGATGTCACAACTACTGAGTGTTAAAGATTAAATTTCTTAACAGCAAACATGCTTTTGTCCTTCAGTGAATTCCCTGCACCTGGGTATTTTTTTTCAGCACCTCATACAGCTTTCCAGCCTATCCATATGTTTCTATTGTCTGCAGCAAGGCTGGCAGGTTTCTTTTTCTCACTAAAATTTACATTAGCTCATTGGTGAAATCATTGATGGGAGAAGGGAAGGGAAGCAAAGGGGAAGGACTAAAGCTCATCAATTTTTTATTCACTAGTACATGTACCACTGCTAAGAAGAAGGAGCTGTAGAGACCTGCGGCACTCATATAAGACTAATATAACCAGACTGAATAAAATTGTTGCATTTTGTCAGATAAATTTATTAAAACCTCAGAATCCATGTATGGGTAAAAATAACTATACAACTTCTTGAATATTAACTTGCAGCACTCATGGGGCTGTGACAGATTTGGGGGGGGGGGTTTGCAATAGCTCCAGTGTGTCAATCCAGTTACTACAGTACTCTTCGATTATATTGGTATAACCCAAACCAGAGTGACTGAAAAAAAAAAAAAAGGGCTCTGAACACAAATTGAACAAATTGAACACTGGCTCCACCTCTTTCATAATAATGTAAAGTTGTTCAATTAGGCAAGTCATAGGAAACATCTGGACGATCTTCTAGTAAACTCTGCTGCCTCAGTGCAGACTCAGTTCTGGATACATCATTCAGTATCAGTGATCTGTCTAACTCCAGAGTTCATCCTAGGCTATTTATTTTAGTGTTCCTCTGGGCTTACTGTTGGACAAAAATTCTTAATACCTAACCTATATCTCCCTAACTGAAATTTAATTCACTAGCAAACATAAACAAGAATGCATTGCCTTTCTTTGGCAGCTGCTTTTTAGGAATTTGAAGTGTCCTACCATGTTTCTTCTGCCTTCTCCTGTGTAGACTGTGCAACACCATTTCCTTCACTCCTCCCTCACAGATGAAGTTTTCTAAGTCTTCATTCTCACTGCTTGTCTCTTGACCCTCTTCAGATTGGTACCAAACTGTGGAGCACAAGCCTATGCAGAGTGCAACAGACGGAGCCCTATGAGCACTGGGGAAGCAGGATTACTTTGCAAGCTTTGAGGATGACACTGACAAATATATATCCCTGAATAATGTCCATGTCATTTTGCAACAGTCTGATGTCTTTGAGTCTTGTTAAACCTTGGTTTACTACAGCTCTATTTGTTTTTGCAGTACAAAGTCTGTCCCTACCCTGTGTAGCTGATTACTACTTCCTGGGAGCAAAATTTTGCAGTTAGACTGTTTGAATTTCAATCTGTCTTTCAGAATTTTTCTAATATTTAAAAGCATTTTTTAATTATCACTCTGTCCTTGAACATGACTGCAGGTGCCCTTTACTTGCTGTTGTATTCAGATTCAGGAAATGTTTTCTATTCTATTGTCTAACTCATTATTAAAACTGCTCTACAGTATTGAACCAGAAAAGAGCCTTGTGGAACCCTTCCTGACATGTGTCTATACTTCAAAGACAAGCCTCTGATACTTATGCTCTCAAAATACATTTTTGATAAGCTGCTTTGTAGTTTTATGTAGCCATGTTTCTCTACACTACATACGAGAATTATACACCACAGTGTCAGAAACCACTGGTCAGAGGTGTATGATATATATTGCTCCTTCCTATTCTTGATGTCTGCTACTCTGTCATGGAAGAAAATTAGATTGGTTTGACATAATGATTTGCTCTTGGCAAATTCACGTTGACTGCTACTTATTTCTTTGTTGCCTTTTAGAAGCCCATAAATAGTTCAATTAATTGGTCCACGATTGAAATACAAATGACTGATCTTTTGACAATTTCTCCTCTCTCACTTCCCTGTCTCTTTTCAGGAGCCTGGGACCTTAACCACCCTTAATGCACTTTCAGAAATAACTAGTAATAATGCTGCAACTTCCACAGCTAGATCTCTGAATAATACCCAGGCCAGTTTAACCAGATACAACCCATTTTAATACATCTCATGTTTTTCAGGTATCCAAGATCTTTTCCCTCCCCACTGTAGTCTCAGTTCTTACCTCTTTATCTTTGCTGTTAATTACCTTTGTTGCCTGATCATGGGTTTTGTTGTTGTTAAGAAGGAAAATTTTAAAAACCTGGCATTTTTAATACCAGCATCTTTCTTTTAATTTTGAGAAATAAACTTTCTGCGTTGATTTCCTCTTTCCCACTACAACAACACCTTCAGAATACCCTCCTGCTGTGCTTTTTTTTTTTTTTTTCCCCAATCTGACCTAGTGTCCAACTTCCTATAGGCCCATCTTTTGTTTTAAGTCAGTGAAACACTCATGATTAAGCTACATTAATTTCTAAATGCTTCAGTATCAGCAGAGTCTATGCTTCAGCATTTAAGTTTTTTCAGGAACTGTCAAATATATCTGATGCATTAGAATTCTTTCCCAGAAAATCCTTCCAGTTCTGTGTATTTATTGATTAACAACTTCTTGATATCAATTGCTTTTGTTTTGTCTTCCCATCTTTAGATCTAGGAACTCTGACATTTTATGGTCAGTCTCACCCAAGCTGCTTTAAACCTTCTCATTCTCAATCAGTCCCCAATGATCAGCTTGAGAAAAATATGGATGAACCTCCTTTTTTCCTTTTTTTTCTTCCCCCCATAAGTCTATAAAACACATTTCTAAAACTTGCTAGTTTGTCTCCTATTTTTCTGTTTTCCTACCAGATGTCCAGACCAGTTAAAAATCTGCATTTCACTGAGTTCAGTGCTTTCACACAATTCTATCAGTTTACAAAAGCATCATTCACTTAATCTTCCCGGTTCAGTGGCATACAAAAGCCTGTGCTGTGACAGTGCTCTCATTTTTTCCTGTTACTTTCACCCACAAACTTACAACCCATCTATCATCTTTCCCATGCTGGACCTTAGTACAACTCTTAACATGCCAGAAAACACAACCTCTCTTTTGGCCTCCCTGTGCTTCTAGAGCAAGTTAGATATTCCATATTAATATTCCAGTCATGTAAATTACTTGAACAAGTGCCTGCTATGCCAATTAACTTGCAGTTTTGATCATGCACTGAGACTTTCAGCTCTTCCTGGTTATCCCCCCTACTTTTTGCTACACAGAATTGTAAGATACTGTGTAGATGGCTTCATCTTCCTACTTGTCCTCCTCCTGTAACCCCATTATGAATATCCCAAGATATTCTATTTTTATCCCTCTGAACTGAACTCCTTATTTTCTAACAAACACATGCATTCTTATAACAAATTCTCATTATTTCTAATTCAATGTCCTTGTAACTAGGGTTGCAAGCCTATGCCATCCCAATTTACACTGACAAATCAGAACAATTAATTTTAAAGGCACTTCCTCATCTCCAGCCAACTTGCAGGTGGCTGGAATCAATAAAGGAAAGGGCTGGCTAAAACAGGAGGTCAAGTAAACTTGGCAGGCTTAAAAATGAGCCTTCCCATGGAGGAAGTTACTTGTTCAAGGGAACCAGGCTGTGACATGGAGGGACGTCTGGGTTACAATCAGGAAGGACAGAGGTCTAGATAAGATAAATAGGTGTGTAAACTACTTTTTTTGAAGCCTTTCTTCACCAAACACTTTATTCCAGTGCTAAGCCAGCAGTTGCTGCCCCGTTTCTGCGTATTACAGTGGCAAAGGGAAATTGTAAGCACGCATTTAGTTGGGGTACAAATACATTGGCCATGTCTGAGAGAAGGATAGATGGGATTTCCCCAGGATGGGCTGAAGCATTAGTCCTGATGTTTGGGGGTTACACTGTCCTGCCTCTCATTGCCATGCCTGGTTTTGGGGGTCAGTCCCACATGTATCAGAACTCACTGCAGAGTCAGGCTTTAAGGGTGAGACATTTTCCACCCAAACTCCTTTGCACACAGAAGTAATCAATTTTTTCCAAACCTAGTGGCACACAGGACTGAACTGATATTTAGGTGTTCTGAAGGATTGGTATGCTTAAGCTCCAGACTAATACAGACCTAGAGCAAATCTGGAAAATAATACAAATGTAGACTGAAGTGGGTAAAAAGATAGCAACACACTAAACTGCAGTACAACTCAAACCTGGTGAGCTCCCAAGTATCTTGTTTGAACCTCTGAATGCATCCCACATCATCAACTCAAAATGGGATGCCAGTGGCAGCATTCTGACCCATCCACAACTAGCACCACCTGCGTGAAAGATCATGAATTCCGGCGTGCCTTTTCTCTGCTTTTTTGAAGATGGGTGCTGCTTTCTTCTTTCAGTTTTCTGAAATATGCAAAGGAAGGAAATCACAAAGTCTCCTTTAAAATAAAATAATTATACCACAAGTCACCAAGATATCCATCGAAAAATGTATATAAAATAGTTGGCTGAACTAGGGGCTAAACTGAAAGATGTTTTTTTGAAATACCTTTCAAGTATGGGCCAGTTTAGAGGAAATAATAAAAAATGTGAAAATCTGTGCTATTTAATAATATGAAAATTTTCTATGTTACTGAAGCTCTACAAATACTTACAGAAGCTATTAGAAAAAAAAATTAGGGAATTTAAGAAAGCCTTTCAGCATCTTATGAAAGCACATGTTCTACCAGATGTTTGTAAAGAAAGAAAAAAAAAAAGCATATTTTGATTCCATTGAATCATCAGCTGCAAAACAATCTTTGTCTTCTGAAAGCCCCTTAAGCACTTTCTCTGGATCAAATATTAAGAGGAACTTTTATTAATTAATTTCATTCTTTCTGTAGATTATAGGGCCTGGGTTTGGAAGCTTCTCAGGAAATTTTCTAACAATTTGAGAGACAGGTTCCTATTTTCTGGGCTTTTTCCAGTACATTAGGAACTACAATATGGCGATGTTTTTAAGATTAGCAGAAGATGTTGTTTATAAAGTGCAAACCCTCTTTGTCGCAAAATAATGTGAAAAATATAAAAATAATACATTATAATGCCACTGATAATTGCCATCACTTAGCAAAAGCAAAAGCAAATCATATTCATGTGGAAGAATTTGCTTTCTCTCTACTTAGGATTCACTGAAGCATGATTCTCAAACTCTGTGATGATCACATGCCTAATTGCTGCTGTGGCTGATTTTCAGTGCTTCCAGATTATGTTATGTGTGTCGTGAAAACTGATACATAGCAGTTGCTGAGAATAAGCCAACATTTACCAACAGTTACCATACAATGTCACCTGGGGTGCTACAACTGTCGCCTCCCAAATGTTGAGTAAAAAACAGAGGGGTGACCAGGATGCGACCTGAAGACTGGAGGGTCTTTCCTCCTGAGCACCTTCCAGGGACCTTCAGAGGCAGAGTTTGATGAAGCTGACATAAGCAGCTCTCCCACCTCTCCAGCTGCTTCTTCCCACCCCTGGGCCGCCCACGGCCGAAGAGACAGCTGTGCCAGCACAATGCAGTGGGTGGTACAGGAACAAGGGCTGGGAATGAGGAGGGCTGCTTGGAATGCTGAAGAAATGCATGCTGAAGCTCCTTAGGTGCATTTCAAATCATCTCCGTTCATTCGTTCAGCTCAACTGTTCTGCCACTTTTGCCCATCCCTTCTTGGGGCAGGCTCAGGAGAACAGGAGGATAAAACAACCTGTGGCCAGCTGTGACTTCTTGGCCACATCAGTCCACTATGAGGACTAATTAGTGTCTAAGTGCACCGATGAAACCCCAGCCACTGGGTGAAACTACAGAACTAAGGCCAGTAGCAGAAAAATCTATGGGCACTTGAGCAAGCTCTGAGTTGGTAGAAATGTACCAGAGTGTGGTGCACACAGCATTAGTTCAGTGGAATAACACAAGTTATGTAGCCCTGTCACCCTTCACAGTCACAGCCAAAACTTCAAGAATGACTGACTGGATTTGATAAGCAGCAACCTTGGGCACTGTAACAGGCTTTCTTTCAAGAGTGCTAAAATGCACTCTCTGGTTTTCTGCATTGGGGTAAAAATAGGCAGCATAGTCAGATTTACTGAAAAATGCTGTGTTTAGCTGTTTTCACTTCTCTGTTGTTGTTTTTTACTTGGTGTAAACATGGGTAAAAGTTGGAAGGATACACAAGCTGCTCAACAACACTGTAGTTCATCTGTATGACATAAGGCTGCACACCCAAGACAAGCTGTAGTGGGCAGGGCCAGCAGGACAGATGAACAGCCAAACAACAGTGGGATGAGTGAGGTAGTGGGCTTTACAGGGGCAAAAATACTCCTGATCTTTAGCCAGCTGCCCCAACAACCCCATCAGCAGCATGCTGTGGATTCCAGGCTGTGTTACAGGGTAGGTGGTGGTACAGCTGTGCTGTGGACCTGAGCACCAGGGCAGGCAGGTGGTTGGATATAAGGTTGTCTCAGACTACCATGACTTTGCTTACTGGATTCAGTGGGTTGATGTCACTGGCTATTTGCCCTGTCCTGCAGCAGAAGGAATGAAACCAGGTTGCTTGTAGCCTTTGCCAGCAGCCTTAAGTGAGGTGTGGTAGTCAGACACTTCAGTGGGATGGAAAAACCTCATCCTGGCCTTGACCACAGGGAAAAATGAAACTCTGGATCTAAAGTGTGCTACTGAGGCCACAGTGACAGCTTGTGTGCACATTTCTCCTCAGGGACAAAAGTAAAGGAGTTCAAGGTAGTTACAAACACCATTGGTTTGCACATTCAGCCCCTTAACTCACCATGCAGTGAGTTGTCTGTGTGTTCTTATCCCAAGACAATCTGGCCCCACATGCTTCACAGTGGAAGGGAGACTGCTACAGTCTAGAAACAGAGATGAATGACTTTATACCCACCAAAGTAAGAGCCAAGTTTGTAAAATGAAAATCTGCTCATAAATAAGTGTCTTGGTGGATATAAAATGGGTTAATATTAGTGTCTCAGTTTGAGAAGCCCAAGTCACATACACCGACAACAGCAATCAAAAGAGTATGTCTCCATGGTAGGCGTTTTCCAGCGTGATGAAAGTGACCACACCGTTTGAAACAACTAATTAATTTGCAGTTTCTTCTTAGTTCAAAACAAACATAGATGTATCATTTACAGATTAGCTTTCCTGTTCTCTTACATTCTTTAATCTCTTTCGGTAGTCACTAGAATCAGATGTTTCAAATAAAAGTTCAAGGAACTGTCAGTAAAGATGGGTAGTAATCTGCCTACTATCTCCCTTTATCTCCCTTGTTTATTCACATGTTGAGTGATCATCTGGAATCTGAGGTTTTATATCTCCTTCTGTACATGTTTGTTTTAGTTTATCTATTATGGTTTTGAATGTTATTGCTACTCATAAAAAACATTGCTTTCTTTTGTAGCTTGGAAACTACTTGACCTTAGTTATCTATTGCGGCAATGTGTTCCTTCATCTAAAGTCATGTGGTTTGATAAAATGTTTTCTTTCATTGGTAGTGAATTTGTAAAGTTCCATTTTCAGAGACTGTTCCACTGCCCTTATGTATCAAACAGTGGGAACAGAGGCTCTCAATTTTTTTTTTTTTTTTAATTTCTGCAACAAACCATGAAATCAGCATTGGCATGGCAAGTAAGGACAGAGTGATCTTTATGCAGACGTAACAGTCCAAAATGCTGCCTGGCTACTGCCGGTGCATCAAAAAGATCATATATCTTTTGGAAACAATACCTTAAAGTGATTGATATTCAGTGATGAATAACTCTTAGAGACTCAGAAAAACACAAAAAATAAAGACTAGAAATAGGTCCTACTCTGCCCCCATAACTTTTCAGTTGTGCTATGCCATTTGCTAATGGTGTAACATGAAGAATTGTTTGGCTTCAGGCATTAATTTCTCATCAGTCTACCCTTCTTACTCTGCAAATGAGGTGCCTGCTCATGCACTGATCTGCAGGCTCCTGTAGGACATCTGGCTTTTTCCAGCACTATCAAAAAGCTACTGCAAAGAGCTCCTCCAAATGTAAAACTTAAACAGTACGTGCCATGGCTTGTCTCTGCCCAGCCTGAGAATGAAAATACCTCCTTATTTCCAACTCTCAGTTCCCAGACTCAGGTTTTCGATCTGCTAGATCACTGTGCTGTGACACTAAGCCTTAGAAGTGGAGGATTTCTTCCCATGACATTCAGGTTCTTTGGAGATCTTGCAGATCTTCTTGGAGCTTCTGGACCAAACCTTTTCTTTACTCAGCTCCAGATATTGTTCCATGTTCTCTGTGTGTGAGAAAAATGTAGACATTGAGCAGCTAATGCTTGGAAGCTACTTGCGTAAGGAGAAGATGGCTGAGAAAAGCAAAGGAACTAATTCTCACGAACTGCAACTTGAGTGCTTGAAATAAGTCCCTAGATAGCAAGACTCAACATGTTAATTCTTTTGAGGTTGTAGAAAAACTTGAAAAAAGAAAGAAATATTATTTGTACAGGTTGCAGTGGCAAGGATTGGGCTCAGAAAAGCCCCTGGTTAGCAAAAAAAAGCAACAAAAAAAAATCCCACCATATAAGTATTTAATTTGAAGGAAGAATTAAATAATTAGGGCAATGGGCACCCATCTGTTTGATGAGCAGATGTTACAGGTACAGAATGCTGGGTACCACAAGTGAAATCACAGGCTCACTGAAGTCAATGGGAATTCTGAACTGATATTTAGGATTCTGTATTTCATGTCAGCTATTCTTTAAAAAGAGAGGAGTTAATGTTGGTATATGTGTCTAACCAAAGTGCTATCTTTTTTAGCGAGAAAATTAGCAGCATAAAGTGGAGTCGGGCAAAGAGCTGTGTGGAGAATACAGCTGAAAGCAGAGTGGACCAGTTTGGAAAAAGCAGCAGAGAGAGCAGAGTTCACAGAATGATATAAAGCAATAGGCTGGAATAGTGAACCATCCTGGACAGGGAATTAAGGAAGAAATGAAATAGACCAGCTTGCCAGGAGGCAGCAGGGCTTACCGGACAGCTCTCATTTTAATGAGTCTCTCGCAAGCCATGTTTGTAGGATGTCAATAGTACTCACACTGAATTTCTTTTATTTATGAACAGACATCTCTGTGGCAATGGTGAACGCATAAATATTCCAAAGACACAAAACCCTAACAGTCAATGCAACATCTTCCCATGATGGGATGAAACTGTGTCACAACACGGCAAAACGTGTCACGATGTTAAGAGGGGGCTGGTGTGGTGATGAAGTGTCAGGATACTGCAGTTAACAGCCGAGGTAACTCTGCAGAGAGAGGGGCTGATCTGATGTGCATAAAATGTGAGCCTCCTCTGTAGTGGGGAAAAAACAAGAGCAAGGCAAGATTGCTGCTCCCTGACATGAAATACTGACCCTAAGCATGGGTGCCCAAAGGTAGGTCCCAAAGTCCCTGCTGAGGAGCCGGGCCCTCCCCCGAGCAGCTGGGCGGGTGGGAATTGTTAGGTAGTTAGGTATCGGACATTTTTAGACTTCAAAGTGGGCCTCTGAGCATGTATCTAGAAAAAAATACTTTCGGAATTCAAAATGCCGTGTTTTCAAGGAGGGCCATCAACCACCTCCAGATCCACCAGCATCAGTCAGATCTGACCTGCTGCCTGACGGCTAGTTTCAGGTCCTCGGGCAGAACCGTGGTGACAGAACTCACGACGTGAGCGGGACCAGCACCTCGGGGACCCCTTACTCTCCGCGGACCTCTGGAGGCGGACAGAGCCCGAGGAGGGGGGACAGACGGCATCCGAACGGGAGGACGACAGAACCCAACGCCCGGCGGGGAGGACGTTCCGCTGGCACATACCCCGCCGAGAGCCGGGGTCTGTCGCTGGGTCAACCCAGAGCGAGGGGTCAACCGGCCGCCCCTGAAGTTGGCTGCGGGCCGGACCCAGCTCCATCCCGCAACTCCTCGGGCTGGGTGCCCGGCAGCCCTTCTCCGGGCAGCGATCTGCAGCGTGAATCAGCTCTCGCCAGCAGACGCAGTGCCTTGCCCGCGCCTGCCGGGTTCCCGGAGGAGGGAGAAGGGGGGGAAACGAAAAACCCCACAGACCAGCAGATCGCCCCACCAGTGACCCCTGACCCCTTCTGCCTCCCCGGGCTCGNGGGGGAGTTCAGATTGGAGGCATCTGCTCCTTCTCTGGCCATCCTTCAAACAAAGAGAGGTGCCAAAAATGTCTGTCCTTGCCTACTGACACTGAGGAGAACTGAGGAATGCTGAATGTGTGAACACACACATCCCCACATGGTGTGCCAGCAGGTATGCCCACACCTTTATTGTCAGGCAAGCCTAAGACTTCAGTTGATGCCTTCCACTCGCGCTGGACCAAGGCTGCTTGAAGTTGCTTCTATATAATCTTCAGGGTTTGGAGGTTTCTGGGGGGTGGTTTTCTGTTGGCTTCATGCCCTCCGAGTCCTCTGAAGGCTTTGCGAGAGGAAGATTAACTCTTTGCAGGGCTCGAAATGCACATTCCACAAAAAAACAACCCTTTGCAGTGCCAGCATCTTAAAAATGAGGGGCCTCGTCAGCAACACTGTAACCTGAGGTACCTTAGGGTCATGACTAAAGGGAGGAAGGAGAGCAGGCGAAGCAGTAACTCTTGGAACTACCAGCAATGTCTCTTCCCTCCCCCCGCCCTTTACTTTTATGTTTTACAGCATTAGATCCTTGGTGAGCAGGAAACATGCAAGCATACGTGCACCAGTGCCCTCCTGGAGAAAGCCTAAAAGCTGGAAAGCTTTGGCCTGGAATGTGCTGACCATCAGTGCAGCTGACACTAAGGAAGTGTTTAAAAGAGATGTTTAATGTTCACCAAGTGGGAAGTCCCTCTTGCTTCGGCAGGATATGGTCCTGAAAGGGAGGAATTGTGCTACTGTCTGTGTAGTAACCCCTCTGCTCGCAGTGCCCCAAATGTTCTGCCTGTTCACAGCCACGTGGAGCATCTGTCCACAGAGATCTTGTGGTATCTAGTAAGGATGCAGCAGTGTTTCAGTCCTTCTTGGCATCCCTGATGTGGGGAAAGGAACAAGGAGAAGAAGATTAATGTTGAGATGAACATGCCTGTGGGTGTTTGTGTGTCAGGGAAGAAGGTGTGAGTAGTATTGGGAGGGCTGGCTGAGGGCAGCCAGTTAATTGAGGGAGTGATCAGGCTGATCAGCTTTCCTCTGTGCCCTGTAGACAGAACATTCATCCTGATCAACTTTTTGAATGGGGTAGTAGTTGTATATTCTGTATTAACTATAAAGACATTGCAAACAGATATATTACAGATTGCCTGAATGCTATTTATCTTAAAATAGCAGAGAAAAATTTTCCCAGTCAAGAAGAGAGGAAATACTTGTCTCTGGCTCCTCAAATCTATCTCCTCCTTATTTTGGGGTAATCACAAATACATTTTAAGAGCCTGTAAAATTACTTTGATTAGAATTGGTGAGTAGCTGAGGTTGTTTTTTTTTTTAATAAAAACTATGATTATACAAACGGAAGATGGATGATTGTTTTTGGAATGTCTGGAGCTGCCTGAACAAAAAGCAGAGATTGTCTCACTGCTCTTTTAGAAAAATCTTACAAAGTTTCTGTAAAATACTGTATTAGTGCCCAGAATGGTCATGCTGACCTATTTTTCCTCCTTTTTTTTTTTTTTTTTTTTTTTTTTTTTTTTTTTTCTCTTGGTCTTTCTAGTTAGTACAGTTGTGTTCTGGGGAAAAGGAGTTGGATATACTATAATAATTTGCACAGTATATGCTTCTGGCTCTGCCAGCTGACAGGCACAGATGAGACATAAGCAACAGTGTTTTAGGATGAATTTCCAGATACACAGCCAAAACACATTTCCACTGGTCCTTCTTTCTAACCACAACAAACTATACCACCAACGAGAACAGTGCCTGGTGTTTAAAAGCTGAAAAAATTGCTGACTGACTCAGGAAAATAATGGAAGACAGTATGGCTCTACACATTTGAAATATGCATGGTTTTGTACTTTTGTCTTACTTTAACCTTGTTAATTGCAGTTTTCTCCAACATTTATTCCTTGGTCTCTTAAGTGAAAGTTGTTAGGCTATGTGAAAATTCTGAGCACTGTACTGATTTGGATTCAATTGCTTGTAAGTTAAATAATAAATTTAAAATATTGGTATAAGATGCCTTAGTCAGTTTAGGGCTAAGTGAGACATCCAAGTACAGGTTGCTGAGAATAATGAAGATATATTATTAACTTGATATTTTCCTGGAACTTTTTGTCACCTTTTAAAGTCTCATGTTAATTATAGGTTATAATTATATAATTTTTTTTTTAAATTAAAGATGATTTTATTCCAAAAAAGGTTTATTTTAAGGCATATTTTAAAAGAACATCCTATGGATTCAACCCTTGGCTCACAGAACCAATAAGGAAATTATTTGGCTTTGGGATCTTAATACGTACCTTCCTGTTGGAACTGGGGATTCCCACATGAGCCTCAACTAAGAAATTGTGCTGTATGATCCTTGAAATGAATTTGATTTTGTGTTACTCTAATGAGACTACTGGTCCATTTAAATACCTCACCCTGTGAGCTATTCTGGCCTCTGGCAAAGCTGATATTTCCAGTTCTTGGACTTTTGCTGAGAGCAATAAGGCTCTTTTTGCACCAGGTGGTTAGCACCTTGATGGATTGGACCCTGGGCTCTCCTAAGGCTGTTGCCTCAGTTGACTGCAGTGGGTCTGCAGTGATGAAATCTGTGGATAATATAATGCCTTAGCATTTCAGAAAAACAGTGACGTTTTTGTTTGACTTTTTAAATCTTCTTGGAGAGGCACAAATTATTCGATCAAGCTGTTTATCAAAGCTGCTTCTGAGTGAGGTCTTACAAGGTACATGTTCATCACTGGGAGAAATTTCCTTCTGAGACTTTTAAGGGTTTTATTCTCTACTCTGTACCTATAGAAGCATTTTGATAACTGAAAATTAATGACTAGATTCTGTGGGTTTGTGTGCACTTACATAATGTCAGCAATTGCTAAGATGACCCATTCATTCATCTAAATTTGCTGAGGCATGTTAGAGGCTGCCTATACATATTTATTTGAAAGTGGCAAATTAATGCCTGTAGTCTTACTCCACCCACTTGCTACCATTTTTTTTCAGGGCACATACACTTTTCTGCTCATACACATAAGCAGGTCATCAGCTCCAACTGAGACCAAGTTCACACAAGGTGGACCAGAAGGCAGTAATCATGGCTTTCTTGTTGTGCTCAGTAGTTAGCATTAAGTGCACACTTTTTTTTTTTAATTTATTTAGTTTTCCCATCAAAACCAGTGTTTAAATGTTGAAGTAATCTCTGGAATGATTGCAGTCTTTTGATACTCAGTTCAGTGTTAGGTATTCTCATGCCGTAATTTTTTTACTGTCCTTATGACAAACATGCCCTGCATGTTTTTTATATGTATTTAATGTATTATGTAATTATGTACTTAATAATAAGTTAGATGTAGAAAACGTGTTGCATGAGAGTAGAAAGATAAATCTACTGCAGCATTGCTCTGGAGGAAAGAAATATGGTGGTGCTGTAGATACAGCTAAGATAAAGTGTGTTTTTTCACTACACACAGGCCACAATTAGCTGGCATAACAATTTAATACATGGGTTAAAGGAAAATAACTGGAGGAAAATGGTTTAATCTCTTCAGAGTTCAACCCCAATATATTAAGTGAAGGCAAAATCCTAACTCAGTTGCAGCTGGTGAAAAACATCAGATTACTGCATTGCCAAGAGCTGATTAATACTATTAGGAAAATAGAAGATGCAACTTAATTTTCCTTGCATGTTAGACTGGTGTCAAGGTATTGTCCAAAACCTCTGAAATTAGCTAGAGGGTTTTTCTAGAACTAATCTGACCTATAATTTTTTCCATGTTTATACAAAAATTACTTTTTATTTCAACTGCCTTGTAACTCTAAGTGCATCTTGTGCATGTTTTAAATCCAAATGTAGTATTTACCATCAACAAAGACTGTAATATGACATTTGGGCAGAATAGTAATCAAAGTCCATAAACATAAGGCATCTTCATATCACCCAACAACTGCTTCCACTGAAGTGAGTGATGGAACTCTCTGGGCACAGAGTGATGGAACTCTCTGGGCACAGTATCAGAGTTCTACAAATATTAAGGCAATACAAATAAAGAGAAACAATAATAATAAAAGTGATAAGAGTAAACAATTGGAAAAACCCAACTTTTCTCTGGCCCGTGCAGATGGAATTCATGGTTTTCTGAAGTTTTCAACCTAACATTTGTGTTCTTTTTCATGGCAGATGATAACCATCTCCATGATGTTTCGTGCAAGAGTAATTTTATGTTAGTGTTGATGCCAGTTTTAACCTGAGAATACCTTGCCTGAAGTTGGAATCTGAGGTTGTTTTATAATGTCTGTCATGTTTATACATGTTTAGCAGCAGGGCTAATGAAGGTATGATTCGTAGAGGGTGTGCTAATTTTATGTTTAGCTAGAACATGTATAATGCTTAGGTTTTGAGAATGAAGGTAGTAAAAGTAGATTAATGAGGTCTAGATAAACAGTTGCTAATGGATTAAATTAGAACACTCAATATATTTTTTGTGTGTTTTTTTTGAAAAAAAAATTCAATTTTTGTCTGTTCGAGAAATTTCTTAGCCTAGTAGGAGTAAATCCTGAAAAAAAAAAAAATTAATAACTTATTATCTCTTGAAGTACCTTAGATTTAGGCAGCAGTTTATTTATTGGTACAGTGAAGATCAGTACAATCTTCTAGTCATGAATCACATCAGAGTGTTTAAGTTTCGCTTGTGGACAAAATCTTAAATCTTTCCATCTTTTGACAGAACTTAAAAAATGTTTTTTCTCATTGTGTTAGGAAATTTCTTAAATAGTGCCCCAAGTGGCCATCTAACATGTGCCTTGATTAACTAATATATGCAATAAGAAAACAGAAACACTGTCAGTGTGGATTTACCATTTCAGAGGCTCTCTAAAATGTGAATACAGTCACCAGAAGAACTCAGCAAAAAACTGAAATCTGAATTTTTGTTCCTCTAATCACACAGGTCAGAACTACAGAGTAAAGGATGCACAGTCCTGCATCTGACAGTATATGTGAAGTTAACCCTTTTTCTCACTATTTCATTATTATTGTTTGAGCAGAGGCTTACTTCTTTATGAATGATGATGCATACAACTAAGGGAAATCTAGCTTGTTCTGCTCTTTCTCCATGCACTCTATCTGCTTGCATGTCTTTTAGTCCCCACAAGTTAAGGATCATATTCTTACTTTTTAAAATTTTATTTATTTTAATTTTTTTAGACCATAGATCTAGCAGAAGATGGAGAGGAGGTAAATATTTGAACTACCAACATGCAGTTCCTGTCAAGGAAGTCTTGTGACTAAAACATTTCAGTGTGTAACGTGTGTAAAAGAATTAAACTACTCTGAATCCTGGCTTGACTACTGGTGATGTTGGGTGACAGTGGGGTACCTGGTTCCTCTGTCATTATGGGACAACTCTTGAGTGATTTCAGAGCCCTTGTGCTCCTCTGCTTCTCAGCAATATGATGCTAGTGAGAACAGCTTGCTCTTGAGAGTTGCTTCCTTGCTGAAAAGAAAGTGTCATGATCTACATGTGGCTTATGAGGAGAAGGAGTATATGTTAGTCAAGGGTCTGATGGGTCTGACCTCCACAGTGGCTTCATGAGGTGTAGAATTGCCCTTTGCAGGAGGCAGGGAAGGATGTGATGCAGTACTAACAAGGGATGTGTTGTCATGAGTGTGTGTCTCCTGTGGTAGTTCCATCCTGTGCTAATCAGCAGCACAGAAGGAACCATTCCTCAGTTATGGTGGAGTCAGTGTGGCCCCTGAAAATTATTTCAGAGCAGTGCAAAATTACTGTTTTCACAGGCTGTGCAGCTCCCACAAACTTCAGCTGGAATTACACTGTAATACACCAGGAATAAATGCCATGCCACCCGAGAAGCAGTCTGAGTCTTTTGCCAGTACATTTTTCAGAGGAGTGCTGTGATGCTCTCAGGTTGCATATTAAATGTGTCCCAAAATTAAACACGGGATAATGATGATGAGAAAGATTAAATATGTCATGCAAGAGCTGAGTTTGGTGATACAAGGGTAGGGCAGACAGCTAACGAGCAAATGTAATAGTATACTGGTTTTGTTACAAAAATGTACACAACGGTTTACAATGTCCAGGCACTGCTTACAAGAGTCCTGTGAGAGCTAACCTGTTCCCCTACCCGTGCAAGCATTCATCAGTGGCTGCCACACTGCTCACTCTTTAATTTACTGTTCTATGGGAGAAAAAAGATGCATCCTGCCTGTTTTGTATAGTGTGTAGTATAGTTTTAGTCTATGTATCAAAGATGTAAAAAGAAGTATCCCCCCGGAGTATATTAACACATCTGTTCAGATTGTTGAGATTAGCTGGTGTAGTAAAGGGGTATTTTTTCTGAACAGAATTGAACTGATTGGCACTAGAAAACGTGTTGGCTGTATGACTGTGCAGCTATTGCAGACTGTCATGCTTGTATTTATCACCAGCTTGTGTTAGCACTGCAGTTTGTGTGGACTGTTTTGCCTGTCCCTCATGTTTTCTCTCTGGGGTGAGAAATGGTTAATGTTTGTTACACTGTTAATTCTAGACAGTACTATTTGTGGCTGGAGAGGGTAAATGGCTGTAACATCATCAGACTTGCATAAATCTATGCAAGTATTCTAAAAATGCAGTTGTTGTAAACTGGGAGGGAGTAGCATGGGCATGGAAGACTAGCTGGTGTTAAAGAAGCAGAGTACTCAGCTGTAAAGTGTAAGTTGCATTCCCTCTAAAAAAATTAGCTGAGCTGAGTGTAGTAATCACAGCCTCATTTCTGGGAGCTGAAGAGGAAGAAGTCAAATCAAAGCAGAGCTGCTTTTTTTTTTTTTTTTTTTTTTTTTTTCTGGAGAAATAGAGAGGAGAAAAAAAAATGAGTAAGTGAATTCATTTAAGATTTTTTTAAAAGGTAATAGTCCTTTTCCTAGGTAACTCCTTTTCCTAGAAGGAAAAGTGCTTTTGGTGTGTTATGAAGTTGTTTCTTGCACATTGAGGAGGATTACAAAGGAGCCCAGGATCCCCCACAGCCAGCTAGCCCAGACTTTTCCTGTGGGTTTGTGAGAGAGCAATGACAGTACCAGAAAAGCAGTTTCTGATTTTAGATCTTGCAACTAAAATCTTCATGTGTTTGTGGTTTACCAGAAGCATGAGGAAATAATCAGTTCAAAGATGCTGGAGATGACAAAACAGCTCCCAGTTACAAGGGGATTGCTCCTTCCATATCTGGATTTCAGGTTACCCATGCTTTAACTGCAATTTAGTCACAGGGCGACTTCTCTCTTTCCCTTCCCCTTCCCCTTCCCCTTCCCCTTCCCC
>JAAWXA010000006.1:25743741-25759485 GCA_038090715.1 Florisuga fusca
CTTCATCATCATCATCATCATCTTCTTCCTCAATATATAATCACATATATTATTATATATTATTATATCCTTATCATTCTATTATATCTGTCTTCATTTCAACCCTTAGGACTTCTTTCCTGTTCCCAATTCCTTCTCCCAGGTGTGGTTAGATGGCACAACTGTCCAAACTGCAGCATTTCCCCAGCATCTTCACCTTTGTTCCCATGGAAAGGATTTCAGGCCAACACCTTCCTGTGATTACAAAACCCCTCATCTCTGTGCCCGGAGTCTCCCTGCCATCCCTGGTGTTTCCCTGGATGCAGCTCTTCAGGCCTCTGCTCTTTGAGCTTTGTGTTCTGATGTGTTCTGTCCCTTCTGCATTCCCCCTGGTACACTCAATTCATTCGCTGTGGCAATCCTGAGTGGGTGACAACTTATTTATTCAACACTTGTGTTACTAGAAGTTTATTGTAAGTGGTATGGATAGTAACTTTCTGTGACTGAGACTCACATTCCTGTTGGTAGAAGTGTGTTCCCTTGGTAATGACTTCACCAGTCTTCTGGCTGACATTTCCAGGCCAGTTGTCCACACCAAACTTGGATGTATAAACATGATATATATTGGGCTGAAGTGGTTTTCACAGGTGCTCTCCCCTTCTCAGTGGCCAGGGTGGACATGGGCCTGCTTGCAGATGAATTATTGCTTGTTAAGAGGGAGAATGTTTTCTGTAGGACCTCTGAGTCCTTTGGTCTAGAACACAGAAGTTCTTTGGTTGGTGAGTGAGGATATTGCTGTCACAGAAAGGATGCTTTGATGGTTAAAACTGTTGAGTGCTCTGTCCTTGCCATGGGATTCATCTGTGACATTAAGCAGGTAATTTACCCAAATTTATCATGGGTGGCCATTGTCTGTCTCCCCCTCTTTTTCTAGCTTCCTGAATTTATGCCAACTAATTTATGGAAGTTGTGGGTCCTCATGGTCACAAACGAAATCAGAGGGGGCTGTCCTTGGCATATGGAAGTTCCCTGAACACGATGAAATCCTAGGCATACCAAATTAACAGATATCTCTGGCTGTCTTCTGTCTACCACAGTACTCTCCTATAAAACAGTGTATGGTCATAGGGATTGCTGCTTCACCTCACACAGGAACTTTGAAGATTCCTCTAATGAAGAGGAGTGCTTGCTTTGCGAGATGCCCCAGAAACCAATTAATAATTCAGTCTTTTAAACACGGTTTAAACTCAGTACAGTAAATAAGACTTGAGACAACATACTAGAGAATGAGGAAAAGCATAAAAAATGCATAGCTGCTCATTAAAAGAACATAATCTATTCCATGCCCCAAAAAGGTGGACAAGAACTGTGCAATTCAGTCACTAATTACTACACCAGAATGCTGATATGTAAGGCAGACAAATGAAAGCTATATTCTGTATTTTGTGACTCCTGAGTATTTGGCTTTGCAAATGTAGTAATATCTTTTTAACATACTATTTGGTGTACAATAGATAAAAATGCTAATAGTGTTGCTGATGAAAATGTTGCTCTGCAGAGGGCCACTGCTGGTGGGAGGGTCACTTCAAGTCCTGGATAAATCCCCATTTTATAAAAGCAAAGAAATAATAAACGTTAAAGTGCCCAGAAAAACAATCCCATATTTTAATCCCTCAGCAACCTTCCTAAAATACAAAAGGACACTTCTTAATGAGGCAAACACAACCAAAACTGAAGCACAGATTCCAGATGAGGGTTCAGCCAAAATAAAAACAAAAAGATTTTCAGCTTATTTTCAAACCACTACAATCCAGGATCTTATTTTACATTATTATCCTACAATCCAGGATCCTTTCCAGGATCTCCTGTAAAGGAGAATTACAATTCTCCTTTAAAAACATATCTGGAAGTGAGAAGGGCTGCTAAATTTTAGGAAAACTTGTTTTATTACATAGAAGCTATAAAGGCTAGAGGGGAGAAAATGTTTAAAAACATGTTTATGTCAAAAAGGAGATTTTTACCTTATCTGCAAAACAGCTATTGCAACCTTTTAATGCAAGAGCAGCACAGAGACAATGCAGAGGTTATGAGGCTGGTTTTGTTTCAATATGGCAGGTTTTGGAAAGACAGGTGCAGTGACTTCCCATTTGATCAAAAGTTGCAGCTTTTACAAGGACTTAAAATGTTTTAATTGTATAATAAACAACAGTATAGTAAAGCTGAGCTTTGTGACAAAAATCTTGAGACATCTGACTGTACTGGTAGTTGTTCAGGAGTGTAGATGCCTGTTGCTCTGAGTGCTGACATGGAGACTGTCAACAACCATTCCACATAAACCAAAATAACCCTCAGGTTCACAGGATAACCATGCTGGAGGTCTCTCATCCTCCATGCTGCCCAAAGCAGGGTGAGTTATGAGATCAGACCAGGTTGCTTGGGGTTTTTCAGAGCTCAGGGGTTTTCTCTTGAAAATGTCCAAAGCTGGATAAAGACTGAAGACTGGAAAACCCCTTCACATAACCACGACTGTCCTCAGGATGCAAAGCTTTTTCCTGGTATCCAAGCCAGAACTTCTCTTCTTTCAGACTATGCCCATGTATTTTTTTTAGAAAACATGATTTAATTGGATTTTAAGTATTACACATGACTCCTTATCGATAACATTTTAAATAAATAGGTAGTTTCAGCTACAGCTCACTGATATTAAAAGTGGTTTTAGTATGGAGTAGTAACTTTGTATGATTAGGCTGCTCCAGATTCCAAACAAAATTGTAAGACTGAAATAGAAAAATTACTGGATGATAAAATACATTTTATTAGCATCATAAATACAAATGATGAACAATGCAGGTATTCCCAAATAAGAATAAAACTCAGCAAAATGAATCTAAATAAAAAACTAAACAAGTTCAAACTAAACAAGATTTGCACAAGCTTGTCTTGCACACACCTTGAAGAAATATTATAGATGGCTGCAATCAAAAGATTCATCTGCAGTTTCCATATGATACCATCATTTTATGACTGGCATTTAGTGTTAATAGCTCATGGATACAGACATATATTGAAGAATATTAACAATATCCCACCTAATGACCCTGTGATTTTAATATTCTGTGTCTCAGCATGTCTGTGCTGTGAGAGACATTCTTCTTGTGAACAAGCTTCTCCCAGGGCCATTCAAAAGGTTTGTCACGTTACTAGTTTGGTGACAGAAGACATACCCAGCACTAAGTGCTGAGTAAATAAATCAAAAAAAGAGTGCAGTACTACAAGGAAGGAGGCATTCCTTCATATGTTCTAACTTTCCTTACTCATCCATTTGCCATTAGGCAGCAGGTCAGGGCTCGAGTGAAGCACATGCAGGACATGTAGGGCAGAAAAATTCCCTCTGTGGAGTACATACTTTCCCCACCATCCATTTCTCCGAGTAAAATCTGAGTCAGAACATTCCACTGTTTCGGGCTGTTTCTTTATAAAGCTGCAGGACAAACAATGGCTGAAACACAGTAAGATGTGACCACCTAAACTGAGCTGCTACGGATGCTCCTGGTCCTACCACAACAGTCTTGTCCAGGAAAAACTAGGTACAAATAGTACAACACAAGGGGATCTACACTGAGAAGATGAATACATGCTTCAGAAGTAAAACTAAGTGCCAACAACGTCAAGAAGTTTATGTTAAGCACTGCACTGTAACCACATGCCCTGGAATGAATTACTGAGCTGTTTAGATGGTCACGCTAATGTTTTTACTTATGAGTTCTTACCTGTAGAGGTATGGTCTCATAATTACTGTAATTACAAGGCTTATGAGTCTCATCACTCAAATCACCTTGCTCCCTCAAGACATTCTCCAAATTGCTATCTGTCTGATTCCCACACACTAAAAAGGTATTTTTGGAGTAAAGTTTCTACGCTTTGAAACACCAACCCAGACAGTCAGAGGAAAGAAATATGCAGCTTAACCATTCAGCCCCCTCCACGATCACAGATTTCCTTCCTCAGCCTCTGCCATGACATCCACCACTGACATGCAGAAACCCCCTGGTGCCAGCACACCACAACATGTACAATCAGGTTTTGGTGGCAAGTTAGTGTAGATTGCATAGGTTACATAGTGAAAACTACTGTGCTTAATTTTCTTAACTGGTGTTTGATTTAATGGGAGTTAATTGAGACAAGGGATGGCAATGAAGGAATACTTATGTTTAATGCCACTCTTGATATTCCTAGTTGCACCAGCTACAATACCAAGAGCTACACCAAGGGCTCTACTAGCAAATGTACACAGGATTGAGGCTGCTGAATATTTCTTGGCTTTGTTTCTTTTTTTTTTTTTTTTTTTTTTTTTTTTTTTCCTTAAAAGTTGTAGCATCATAGAATGGCTTGGTCTGGAAGGGAGAGATAAAGGTCTTCTCATCCAACTCCTCCACAATGAGCAGGGACATGTTCAACTAGATGAGGTTGCTCCAAGCCTCATACAACCTGCACTTGAATATTCCTAGGAATGGGGCATCTGCCACCTCTCCGGGCAACAGGCTCCAGTGTCTCATGACCTTCATAGTAAAAAAATTTCCTAAATTTTATCCAGCCTAAATCTACACTTTTCCAGATTAGAACTGTTGCCCCTTGTCCCGTTGCCACAGGACCCACATTTCTTTTACACCCCCTCCAAGAACTGATGGGCCACAGCCATGTCTCTCCAGAGCATTATCTTCTCCAGGCTGAACAGCTTCAACTCTCTCAGCCTGTGTCTATAACAGAGCTGCTCTGTTCCTTTGATCATCTTCATGGACATCCTCTGGACAGGTCTTATCCTTCTTCTCTTGGGGGCCCCAGAACAGGACACAGTACTAAAGGTGGGGTCTTAGGGAGAATTACCTCCCTTGACCTGATGGCCACCCTTTTTGATGGAGCCCAGGATATGGTTGGCTTTCTGGGCTCTGAGTGCACATTGCTAGCTGATGTCCAGTTCTTCATCAACCAACCTCCCCCCCAGTCCTTTTCCTCAGGGCTCTTTCCAATCCCTTTGGCCCCCAGCTGCTGTTGATACTGGAGGTTGCCCTAGCCCATGTGCAAGACCTTGAATTTGGCCTTGTTGAAGTTGATGAGATTTCCCTGGGCCCACTGGTCCAGCCTGTCCAGGTTCCTCTGGATGTCATCCCTTCCCTCTAGGGAACCAACCACATCACACAAACATGCAAACTTGCTGAGGGTGCACTCGATCCCACTGTCTGTGCCACTGATATCGAAGATACTCAATAGTATTGGTCCCAGTAAAAACCCATAGGGAATACCCCTGGTTACTGGTTTCTACTTGGATGCTGAGCCATCCAGCCAGTTTTTTATCCATCTTGGAGTCAAGCCCATTTCTCTGCAATTTAGCAGCAAAATCTGACTCTAGTTCAGCATCGCATAGAGCTAAATAGTTCCCCTGGCTATCATGACAGAAATTATTTAGAATGCAAAAGAAATCTTCTATCCTACAGGGAATAGCTGTATGCTTAATTTTGAAAGTTCAGAATTGCCTTATGGCTAAAAATGTGAATGTGTGAAATCTGAAATTTGTGGAGATGGTGGCTGTTTAGCCCCAAAATACTAAAAGAAAAACAGGAGAAAATGTACAAAGGAACATTTAGAAATGTATCCTCTTTCACAGTCCTGAAGAATTATAAAAGATTATTGTCTTTTGAAAGAATACTGGGTAAATTTTGTATGTAAATTCAATTATTAAAGATATTTTAATTCTGTTTTAAGGGCCTAATTACTGCCTCATTGAAACTAATGTGGAGGGGCATCCAATAAAGAGACAGTGTGCTATAAATAGAAATCCCAACTACAGGGCTGCCACTGGAGTGCTCATGATAATGCGTAAGCCAAACAAGCAGATAAATTAAAGAAAGTTCAATAAATGAAATGTAGGGTAATATAACTTCCACTCTTTCAGATTTATATCGCATTTATGAGTGACTTTATATCATGCACAGTACAGTTATAGTTAAATCTGATTTGTGGCAACCTGAGCTTTATAAATGTCAGCCCTTTAGCCTTTTCTGGATTGAGTTGTAGATACTCCATTTCATGGAGTACTAAATGTTCTCTGAAAAAGAACACTAGTTACAGAAGTAACATTGGCTTCTTAGAAGCAGCCAAGGGACTTGAGGGTAATGTGGGTTAGTTCAGACCTTTCATCTTTAATAAATCCAAATATGGTAAATCTTAAGGTATTTTTTGATTAAGCCATTCTTAAAAAGCCTTGCAATTTTAATAAACTCATATTATCTCCAGTAGGCCTTTATGTGGTGATATAACCAATAATAATAAAACAATAGGGAGCTAAATCTGGACTTACCTTGTTATTGTTGTATTCACTGGGACTGTGAATATGGTTAGAGAACAAGGCCATTAAAATACCATTTTACAACTTCCTATTTCCAATTGTACTGAGCCATCTTACATTTTGTTTCAGATACCAATATGAAAAAATAAAAAAAATCATGAAGGAAATGAACATCACTTGCTAGGAAAACCCTCCTTAAGCTCAGTTAAGTGTTCTTCTTTTCACTTATTTAATATCATGTCTCAAAATCCTTCAATTCCAGTGGTCTTATTATCTCATCATCCTGCCTTCGATTCCCTTTTACTCTAAACAATAATGTACATTTTCATAATAATTACAGTTTGATTTTCTATACACCCATGTTTTCACTTGAGTGTTTGAAAGGGCCTTAAGCACTATTGAGTTAATCTTCAAAGCACCTATTACATTATCATCCTCATCCTCATTCTGCAGCTAGCTGAAAAGACCAGCAAGAAGCAAGTAACCTGTCAAAGGTAGCAGAGAGAGGTAGTGGCAGAGATGTGAGCAAATTTGAGCTGAAAATGGGTAACACCATTCTCATCAGTAGCCCCCAGTAACCCTCCAGTTGATAAAACAGGATACAGCAGCTGCTTCTCAACTTCTGGATATCTGCAAAGAGCAGGTAAAATGTTCCAGGATGCTAACCACCACTTTTAGCTGCTTCTGTGGCACTTTTCTAAGCACTTATCCTAAAAAAAGGAACCAGACAGACAACACAAGTGCAGTTGAAAGCATAAATGAAAATTATTTTTACATAAAATACATCCATTCATAAAGCCCTGTTGTTAGACTGTGGGCAGGTAAGGGGGCAACAAAAGTTACAAAGTGTGGGGACAAAGGGGAACAAAGAGAAAGTGACCTGGATTTGTGTAAACTTTCTGGATGGCAGATGAAACCAGGGCTGGGAAAACACATCTCTCTGTTTCATTTCTGCTGGGTGGGTCTCATTTGCATCTGTGCTTGGGGGTACATTCCACTATTGTTACATATGAAATTACTACCTCTCTGGCCTCTAAATTACAAATCACACACAATATGTATACACCGTACCTTAGGGAGCCACAATTTAAATTCAAGTCTTATTTTGGCTCAGCTTCTTGAATTTGGCTGTTTTCGTTAAAATTCCTAGGAAAAGAAATCTCTCTTAAACATGATTTAATTTGATTCATATCCAGTTAACTCTCAGCTATCTGTGGACAATATGTGCCAGATGTGGCGAATTCTGGTACGGAGCTAAATGTAAGCTGAATGCTTGTAAGTTACATTTTAGCTATGTATCTGCTAAACCTCCCTATAAATCAGTGTCAGCTCTGTGCAGATCCAGCCATGATGTTTTAGAATTGTCCTCCAGCTACAAGGAACACGGGATGTGGTTGCTTTTCTGATTTTGCATGGACTTATCTGGCTGAGGCTGAAATGGAGCTAGTAAATCGGGCCAGAAGGAACTTGATTCCTTCTCCTTTGCACTGTGCATCTCTGTGTTTGGGGAAGCCATGATGTATCTGCAGCATGGATTTGACCCGCAGCATTTTGGAGCACTGTACAAAGGCACTTGAGAAGTTCTGCAGAAGCTATTTCACCTCCAGTTCTGGGCCTGTGCTGGCTACCCTGAATCTCAGCTCCTTCCAAGCGTGGTCAAATTGATGCTTTCAGCCACGTGCCACAGTACCTGTAATATCCAGGTTTGTCATTCTTCAGGTGTGGCAGCCCCACCATTACACCATCTGATGGAGAGTAATTGCTGGACTAAATTAATTCTGACTTACCTTCATCAGCTTCAGCAGAGTAACACAGGAGGTGAATTTAGCCCGTGGATTTCATTGTTATGTTAAGAAGCTGTCAGTGCTGTGTACAGATGAGGGGAGCTGACACTGATGAGCTGGTGAAGCTAAAGTGTGCTGCTTCACAGTGTTATTAAATAAATCATTCCAATTTCAGTGACAGTCTGCTCTTCATCCTCTTGTCTTCCTGACTTTCTTTGACTCCTAACTGTATTATTTACCTTGTGAAAATGCTGCATGTGGCTGAAGTACAATGGCTGAAGCTCAGGACTGGAAGTGGTTTGGATAACCTCTACCCCTTCCCTGCATGAAACATTCCAGCTCAGTGTAACTGTGTTGTAGGTAAATATAGCTCCAGTGAACGAAGGGGAGTTACAGACTCTTATGCCAGGGTAAATTTGGTCAACTGGGTCAGTGCATTTGGGAATCGTAGACAAGAAGTCAGAAATTACAAGGTGAGTATCGGAGGGGGGTGGTGGTGGTGTGTGTTTAAAAAAAGAGTACTGAGACTTCAGGGTAACTTATTCTGGAATTCTACTGACAGCAGTTTGGAGGACTGGACGTCGACAGATCTCTTTTTTCACATTCATTTCTGTGGTGCCAGTCATCAACAGCTTCAGGGTCAGGGAACTATTCCAGCACCATTCAAAGTATCATCTTCCTTGATACATGCAATGATTTTATGCAGCCACGCTGCAAGTTAAACTGTCTGAATAAATGTAACGTTTTCTGGGAAAAAAATAATATCACAAGCTGGATTTGATAATGTCTTCATAATTTAGCAGCTGATTTGAATTTTAAGGGTCTGGCAAATTTCTGAAGTGCAATAATTCAACAGAGTGAAAAAAAGCCTTTGCCTTGTTCAAATAAGGATAAACAAAATCACGGGAGTAATTTTTTTACTTATGTTAGTTAAGAGGGAATTTTCTGAAGTCTAGTATAGAGGTGATACTTTAGCATGTCTGTTTTGAATGGCAGGACCTTTCTGTGGTGTAAAGAAAATCTTTTTCATTAGCACTTCATAATCAATTGAATGGTCAATTTCTTGCTACACATGTCATCATTTTATCAGGATGGCTTCAGAATTTTTCCAACCCTGGCAGGTGATACTTGCATATGTATTTCAGGTAGCAAGAATTTTCTTTGTTAGTCCAAACTGATGAAGAAACAAACTCACTAGACTGACTCCTAAACTCTCCATTAGTGGATATTATATTCTTCCACTAGGGTTCTAAAAAATCGTATTTGCATGTCCTCATGAAAACCTCATCACTGGCTGGTGACATTTTTAGCTCGCATTCTTAAGTATTCAGTGCATTTATAATTTTGGGAGCAAGTCTGGAAAACAGGACTCAGAACAATAAAAGAGGGTGTCTTAGGAATCAACCTTATTCTCAGTTTCTGCTGTATGATAAAAGAAATGCGATTTTAAAAAGGATTATAATGTTCTTATCATGCTGAGGAAGCTCACTTGCTGGATTTTTCACAAATGGGAAGATACTAAAATGTTAATTGAGAGGCCACGATCTTATGTTGATGAACATAACAAAGTACCTTACATCAAACTAGATAAATACTTTTTTTTTTCCGTTTCCGTGACAGGCACTTCCAAATAAGAACAGGTACCTATGCCATTCAGAAGGCTGGACACTGCAGCTGTTTGGAGAATAAGAAGGAAGGACAGACATGTCTGAGAAGTACCAAGTGAGGCATACAGGGGGTGGATTCAGCAGCTATGAGAGAAAACTGGCAACAGAAAGCAAAAACCTAAGGGACAGCCTGGTTGGTGAGACCAAGGGTCATGGCAGCTGACTGCTCCGCCTCTTCTAACAGCAGCAGGAAGTGCCATTTCAGGAAAACAAGAAAGCCTAGCCCCTTTTCTACAACTCCACTACCTGGCTACAACAACTGTTGTATTTAGAATGCCAGAGGGTAATAAAAAGTTAAAAGTCTTACCTTCAGGAAGGAAAAGCCTGAGGGAGAGCTGTACAGTCACCACGTGTATCTGCCCTGGAACTCACTGAGAACCAGATCTATGGTTGCCAATGCAGGTGCAAACCCTTCCAGTTCCTTGCTGCACACAGTCATACAAGGTTTGGGAATGCCCTGAACTGGACACCTTCAGCCTTAGCATGGGAAGAGGCCAATGCACTTGACCCTCAGCTTGAAACACTGCAAGAGACATGAGATGAGGTTGTCAGGAAAGACAGGAAAGGGACACACCAGACAGCGTGCACAATTCTCACTCCATCTGATTGCAGTTTTATTCATTGCTTTCTCTGTTGCACATTAACTTCAAGTTATATGGTTTAGGATCTTTCTTTCTGCACTTCACTTAGCCTATATCTGAAAAAGTGGCTTTGAACTGGCAACAGGATAGGATGACCATCATCAGGCTATGTGCCTCCACTTACAGCAAATTTAAGAACATTTTTTTCCATGTCAGTTTGCAGATTTCTTAGAGAACTATGTCCAATCTGTCCTTCATAAACTTGCACAGGTGTTAACAGGCATCCTTTCTGACAGCATAAATCAGTTTAGTTTCAGTACTGAAGGGCCATGTTCCCATCCCAGCAAATGTTCTTGAGGGTACAGAAGTGCAGAGTCACATCCTTGGCTTTTACCTAGCTGACATCAAAGGTCATTTTCACAGCACCAGTGTGAGTGGCTTCAATCAGCCAAATGCACACTCCAGTTCTGCTGTTCCAGTGATAGGTTTGTAACTGATTTTCCCCTTGGGATCCATGGACTTTGCGAAGGATTTTAGGATCCTTAATAGGAGAAATTAGTTGTTACTAAAATAACAGGGAGCAGCGATGCTCCACGGGTAACAGCATTACTGGGAAGGACCTCACTTAGTCTGTGGGCACTGGGGTTCATTACTCTGGTGTCACAGACCTTGCTGTATTTCCTGCATTGCTGTTCAAAACACTGTTTCCCTATCATTCATCACACCTTTACTGAGCTAGATCATGTCTCTCTTTTGGCTGCCACAACATTTTAAGGAGAAACTAGGGGCATCTGCAGGCCCTTAGTATCTCCTGTGCTACCCAGGGCCTCACTCAACTACAAAAGCACGAACCTCTGAAAGCCACTTTTTTCACTCTTTGGGACCACAAGGGGGAAAACAGGGTTTCACAAAGTCAAATGAACCTCAAGAAACAATGTAATTCCTGGAAAGATATCTATGATCATCCCCAGAAACCCTGGAATCAAACACATGGATGCTATACCTCCCCAGGGTACAGGATGCTGTGTGCATACAATGCTGTGGCATGAGTAACACACGTTGAGTCAAGCTTGCTGGGATACAACACGCACTGAACTACACATTTCAACAGCCACACCTCTGGTGATGTTACTGGGTCCCAAAGCAAGAAAAGCATTTGGTATGGACTGGAAAACAGCTTTGAAGCTGTTTTTTAATTTCAGCCAAAGCAAATTAGGGCAGCTACAAGAGAAAGCTGGATTCCAAGACAGCCTGAAATGAGGAAAAGTGGTTTTATGTCTCCTTGCCTGTCTTTCACTTAGCTGCAGAGTCAGTACAGGTGAGGCTGTATTCATCCTGCCATTTGTGTTGCAAGCAGAGCATATTATGGCTTGCACCTCTACAAAACCTGTTAAGAACAAAGCACAAACAGTTGCAGCTGTAACTCCCCTCCCTGGGATGAGGGTGCAGACCTACAGCCAGGAATCTGCCATGACAGACAAGATCACCTCTTGATGCTCTTTCCTGTAGGATAATTCTTCAGGAGCTGCACATTGGCCAGATTGATCACAAAGAGGTGCCCAAGTACATCATCTTAGTAAATGTGACTGGGGGTGATGATTTCCACCAGATTAATTAAAAACCTGTATTTGTTTAAAGTAACGTTTTATGCATGTTGGTGGAATTTTAATTCTTGTCACTATTCCTTTGGTCAAAAGTATCTGCCTTGCGTCTTCCTTATCAGGAATTAATCTCTGATTTTGACCACTGATCAGTAATGTGTGATACCTGCTTCTAAGTGTATTACTTTTTGCTTGGCTTCTCAGTGGACAATTTCTTCATATATTTTTCTTTGCAAAATTGTTCATGGAGGGTGCAAGCTTCTTTTATTTTTTTTTTCCTCAGTTTTGCATATTTCCTGTTGTTGAATTACTGTATGAATAAATGTACAGCGTGTCATTCTTCATACATGAGGAAATTCCCTCTCATCCTTCAATTCAGCCTCCTTAAATAACAGAGGTCTTAATGTTCACAGTAAATCCTCAAGTTAAGGTCTGAGTCTTTCCCCTACACAGGCAGATGATAATCAGTTTGCTCTTGCCTGTCATTTCCTATCCAGCTAGCTCCCCTCTTGCCCTTTCTACCTATCATCTGAAGAAAATATTCTCAAAATGCAGTTTTTGCATGTTACACTATGTCATTTTGGATTAATTATATTTTGTAGGATTCAAGAATGTTTTCCTGTCATCAATATCTGTCCTGACAGATTATTTCATATGCTAATTTTATACGTGGGCCTGCAGACCTATACCAGATGAATAACTGGAATAAGTTACTTTGGGTCTTAGCAATAGGCTTTATTTACCTTATATGTGTAAAATGAATCTTAGTTCTGGTCTAGATAGGGTCCTGAACAAAAATATTTCCCACATTGTACATAAGAATCCTCCCTTAGCAGGTACAATTTCCTGTCTACATAGAGATACACAGTATTTCTGTTACAATTTTTCTAAGTGTTTCAGACCTTAACTTCTGTAACATAAAGGGTTAATCATGCTCATCATGAGGAAACCAGGAAGACCTGAAAGAAGATATTCAGGTCAACTGTTTATTAATTTCAACAATATACCATTATTTATCACTGTATATCTCCAGTTTCAGGCCCATAAATGATATTGCCTGTTTGTGATACCCCGAGAGTATGGCTAGTGGCTACACACTAAAAATTACCACTGCTTTTGAGATCCTAGTTACAGGATGCCCTTGATTTTTACAGGGGCTGTGTACACACACTTTTGCATAACATAAATGGACCTGAATATATGGAAACTATGGCTTAGTTTTCTGGAAACTTATAGTCACAGCAACTCCTTTGCTAACTTCAGTGCAATATCAGGGCCCTATCAGCCACTTTTTAAACGTGCTATGTCTTAAACCAAATGATTCTTTCCTAAGAAAATCCAGAGAGACAGTAACAAAGCTAAAATTAGAAATCAGGAGCTGCAGCTTCCAAGGCAATGCACATTTTTTCAATATCACAGGCATTTTCTGTTAGCAAAAATGGCTTACAGAATTTATTCCACAATGTAAAAATCTTCCTTTAAAACTCAGGTTTGGCTGACAACATGGTGTTTATTTACCAAAATTCAAGACCCCAATATTTATAAGAAACAGTGCAGAACAATATAAATAATTAATTCTGATGATTAAATAATGACTTGAGAATCATAAATTTTAGTTATAATGACATCACCCAAGGCATGCAACTGCTTTCAAAAATAATATATGGAGTCAAAATAGTAATCTGTGGAGGTACCGTAATCTGTTCAAAGTATATCACACAATTCATCTTTCTCCAGAATACCTTCATGAAACAAAACTTTGCTTATCTAAACCTAATATTGAAGGCTAGAGACTTAGAACATTATCTTTAAAAATGAATCATGGTACATATTTGAAGAACTAAGCCGCTAACAGCCAAAAGCTAGAAAATGGAATTTTGTGAACAAAGAGAAATAATTTACCCCAGAAGTATTCCAGCAAGAAGCTTTGGCCCTTCTGAGGTCTTTACACCCAGCAAATTACAAGCAAATTGGGAATGGTGCAAATTGGAGAGCATCACATTATAAGGAGCTGGAGCAAAGCATCATTTTTTGTGGAGGCTCCCCACTGGAGCAGCATGTTCTCCAAAGCTGATGGGACAGCTCTTGTTTACTCTAAACACAGCAGCTGTAAAACCCTCTGTAACAGCAGTTTACAGCTAAATATGTAAAGACAGTATTTTATGTTCCATGTAAGCCTATGCAAATATTATGCATTCTGCACATATTACAGCTTTAGTCATGCCAGGCAAGGCCTTACTACTGAAAAAACGTATGGTTTGATAGAATCATGAATTGAAGAATAATTCTTCTAACACTTGTGTAGCACGAGTTTCTGTGCACCTAACAAATTCTCAGAGGTAGAAGTAATTATAAAGACCACACAGCTGGGCAACAAAATGAAGACTGAAATCCACCTTGGGTACCTCCAGGAAATGGCTCAAGAGGACCTTTTGTTGACACTCAGCCATTTCTTCCTATTTTCACCCAAACAACTGTATAACCATGTTGGATCATGCTTCTGCTTACCCCCTTGTGTTACATTACAGGACAGTGCTTGGGTGACTCAGACATTTTAGTTTCATTTTCATTTCCCTTGCAGAGGGACCTGGACAGACTGGAGAGTTGAGCTGATTCCAGTGGGATGAGGTTCAACACGGCCAAGTGCCGGGTCCTGCACTTTGGCCACAACAAACCCATGGGGAGCTCCAGGCTGGGCAGAGAGTGGCAGAAAGGGACCTGGGAGTCTGGATTGACAGGAAGGTGAACATGAGCCAGCAGTGTGCCCAAGTGGCCAAGAAGGCCAATGGCATCCTGGCCTGTATCAGGAACAGCATCACCAGCAGGTCCAAGGAAGTGATTCTTCCCCTGTACTCAGCCCTGGTGAGGCCACACCTCGAGTCCTGTGTCCAGTTCTTGGCCTCTCAGTTCAGGAAGATTGAGGTGCTGGAGCAGGTCCAGAGAAGAGCAAGGAGGCTGTGAAGGGATCCAGCACAAGTCCTGTGAGGAAGGGCTGAGGGAGCTGGGGGTGTTCAGCCTGGAGGAGGCTCAGGGGAGACCTCGTCACTCCCTACAACTACCTGAAAGGAGGTTGGAGCCAGGGGGGGGTCAGGATCTTCTCACAGGCAGATATCAGTAAGACAAGAGGACTTAAAGCTTAAGTCCATGCCCTCTTGTCTGCTAGGGGAGATTTATGTTAGATATTAGGAAAAAATTCTTTACAGAGAGGGTGATCAGACATTGGAATGGGCTGCCCAGGGAGGTGGTGGATTCTCCATCCCTGGAGGTTTTTAAGAAGCGAATGTGGCACTGAGTGCCATGGTCTGGGAACCACCGTGGTAGTGGATCAAGGGTTGGACTTGAATATTCATTTCAGAGGTGGTTTCCAACCCGGATGATTCTGTGATTCTATGTTACTATCTCCCACCTTCAGGGAGAAGCAACAATGTTAAGATATCGTAGGGAGAGAAAGGCAAGTCAGCCTGCAAAACCAGCTATAAACATTACATGAGGACGTATTCGGATAGAACCGGCACTGCTGCCGTTCTGGAAGCAGCCTCATCTACCTCAGGTTCACGGTTTTTTTGGGGACGAGTGAAGGGGGCTGAGGGCAAGAGCCTTCCCATGCTCCCTGCTGAAAACGCCCGCAACTCTCCGCCTCACACACCGCCTCACACAGCCAACATGAAGCCTCAGCAGGCGGTGACAGCCACTCCGGCACCCCCGGCCCCCTCAGCTCCAGCTTCCCGCCCGCGCTGCCTCCCCCGCGCCTGCGCAGCCTCCTCCCGCCTTCCTCCCGCCGCGGGAGGG
>JAAWXA010000006.1:25759502-26031909 GCA_038090715.1 Florisuga fusca
CCCAGGGGGTGGGCTGGTTGGGCTGGGGTCTGCTCCTCACTTCGTTGGGGTTTGTTGTGGGAAGAAAGGGAGACCTGCTGCAGAGGTGCCCTTAGCCTGGTGTCTGTTCATAGCCCTGAATCACATCGCTGTGCTGGAATGGTGAGGATTCTGCTCATAACGTGTAGCTGGCAGAGGTTTGCAGTCCCATCGTCTGGACTGGGAAATGGGAGAACCTCAGAAGCATCCACAGGGTTGGGTTTCCACATTTCCTATTCTCTTGACATCCATGTAGCACGAACAGATGAGCAGGGCCTTAGGTTAACTGCTGTTGAAAACATGTTTTCAAATATGCCATAAGCAGGCAGAATGATGCTGGGATTTAGGGCAAAATCCTGAAAAATAACGAACATGCTAGGAAGGGTGTTCTTTGTATTTCTTGTTAAGAAAAGGTCTTGTCTAGATGTGGTAGCTCCTGACTACGTGGTGCTGCAGCGAACCGTGGTTTCCATGAACATTGAATGTGATGCATTCTCTTTGAAAGAGGGAGAAAAAGTAAAGCTGTCCGCATTCTCTGAGTGCATTTTTCTGTTACCTTTAAGAATCCAGAAGGAAATGTGCTCATCTGAAGCACCCACCAGCCCCCTGAAGCCACATTGTTGGGCAGCTGGGAGCAGGAAGAGCTGTGCCAGCTGGACTCTGGTGGTGGTGGTTGTGGGGTCTGGATCCACAAGCAGATTTGCTGAGCTTTTATGGAGCGGTTCAGTTCTCAAAGGGAAAGGTGTTAATGCTCGTGGGAGGAGCCCAAAAGTGGATTCAGGTTTCCGGTTGCTGGTTGGACCATACTGCTAAGGAAACACGTTGAAATGGCAGTACAGAATTGCCCAGCTGTGGCTCCCCGATATAATGAAGACAATGCTGCACTGGAGCAAATCTAGTGAAGGGACAGCAATATGTTTAAGAGTATTTGATGTGAGAGGCAAGGCTGAGAGTGCTGGCACTCTTCAGCCTGCAGAAGGGAAAAGGTCAGTGGGATCTTATAAATGTGTATAAATACCTGATGGGAGGAAAGAAAGATGATGGAGCAAGACTTAAGTACTTATGCAGTGAAAGCAGAAGATGTAATGAGCACAAACAGATAATTTTTTTCATTTAAACAGAAGAAAAATTATTTATTGCTATGATAATTGAACACTGGGACAGGTTCCCTGGAGAAGGTTGTAGCATCTCCATCCTTGGAGATAATCAAAGCCTACGTGAAAATGGTCCCAAGCAACTTGCTCTAGTTAACACTACTGTGGGCAGGGGGATTAAACTAGAGAGTTTGCAGAGGTCTCTTCCAGCCTCAGCTGCTCTGTTTATCTATGATTCTCTAATAAACTTTTTTTTTTCAGTGATTTGATATTTTACTATTCAGTGCTATATATCAGTCGGGGTTTTTACTGTTCATTGTATCTGTCAGTACTAACATTTCGTTTTCTCTGCAGGTGTCAGGTAGCATGGCAAGTGAAGAGAACTTCTTTTTGGAAGAAAAAAAGTTCAAGCAGTACTGTGAAGAATTCATTAATCATTCACAGCAGATAGGAGATGGTTGGGAGTGGAGAACTAGCAAGGTGAGTTTTAATAATCACAGTGTTAATTTTTAGATTCCATTGCTGGCCTTTCTGAGCTGCTGACAACTACCAGAAGCTGGTGTTTACATAAGATGAAATAAATGACATTTTACACATCTGGTCCAAGACCTAATCACACATAGACAGTTTATATGAGGATTTAGGTAGTACATCTATTGAATAGGGTTCATGAATCCAGACTGCTGGAGTGGTCTGGTGCAACTTGTTGTATATCAAAGGGGTAAGGTTAACTGAGATAGTTTCTGTGTTGATCAGAAAAATGTCCTCAAAGGCATTACATAATTTTCATTTTCAGAATTCCCAATGATGGGGAAACAGTCACAGCTCTCAACAACCTTCTGAATCATTTGATATGCTTAAAATTGAATTAAAAAAAAAAAAAAAAAAAAAAAAAAAGAGGGCCTTTCTTTCATCAGAACTCTCGTGAGAAAGCAACTGAAGTTGCTTTTTTGATACTTTTAGATTCAGATCAATTCATCCCTTAACCCTGTCAGTGGAAAAACGGAACATGTTGAGCTCCTCGACTTTGACATGTTTCCCAATATTTGAATCTTTCTTCTGGATCTCTGAATCCAGTGTATAAATCCCCTTTTGTTAATTTTTGAGCAAAACTATACAATGAATGTTCTATCACTAGGAAATTCAAACCTTCCTACTCTGGGCATGTTCTGGTGGTTGCATGTCTGAGGATCACTCTAACCTTTTTATCTGAAATAGCACATAGACTTTGTTCTAGATTTGAAATATTGTATTGAAATATGAGTTAGTTGCATGCAGCCAGTAGAATTGATCAAGCCTCATTATTTGCTGCTTCCCCATGACTTCCAAACCTCAACAATAAAAAATATATATTGTTCCAGGTCATTAATGAAAATTCTAAGTAGCCTGGAGACAAGGCTAGGCTCACAGGACTCTATGAATTACTTCTGTTATGATTATTCCCCCTTTAAAGTTACATTTGAAAATTAACATTTTTTTCATCCTTTGGTGTGGGATTATTTTATTTTGTCTATAGAATCAACAGTTATCTTATGAAGTCTGAGCATATATTGACTGCTGTTTACCAGCCAAACATGTCCTTTTAAGTTACCTTGACAAATTCTGTTTTTCTTAAAAAGCAACTGCATTTACTGTATATGTTTCTTTATTTACTAAATTCTATATGACAGCTCTTATTTTGCTTGGGATGATGTCAAACTAGTATGTGCATAGTTAGTCAAATTATTCAATGTATAAAAATACATTGATGCATGCCAGCTATTTCCAGAGTTCACAGAAACTTCCTTGGTGCTTGGCAGTTCTTATATGCTGATTAAAAATACCTAATGGAGCCACTTCATGCTGAAATTAAAACTTCATAGTCGTTGTGGCTTACGGCTATGTAACTGGTATTTATTCTAAAGTAACAGCAGAAATATTCCAAATACTTGATTTTTCTACTTCAAATGCTTCTCTTATTTTTGATTTGGTAATAAGTTCACACTGGTTTAGGTTGGGCTTTTTTGTCACTTTTTTTTTTGAGAGGTGAGCAATGTTTAGTTTGTTCTCTTACTTTGCTCTCAATAGTGGATTGTCTGGGATACTCACTGTTAGCTGTGTATTTTTTCTACTTCTCTAGCTTTTTTTATTATTAGTTTTTACTTTATTGTAGTTTTACTTCAGTGGCTCTGGTGGTTTCCCATACTTCTTGAATCTAAGGGACATAAATCATGCTTGTACCATTTTGAAATACATGAAGTCCCACAATAAATCTCTAATTACGTAAGTAATTATACATTAGTATTTTTAACCCTGTCATCACAAATGAAACAGAATTTTAGGAAGAAGCAGGATCTTGGTCTTAGATGCATTTAGACCTTTTTTCGTTTGTTTGGTTTTTTTTTAAAAAAAAAAAAAAAAAAAAAAAAGAGTGCAAATATTAGCCAAGTGTTACAATGAACCTTTTCTAACAGGCAACCATTTGATACTTCAGATTTCAGTCCAAGGCTCTATTTGTGAGGATTTATTCAACAAAGAAAGATGCCCTGAGCTGCTGTTGGGAATTTAATACATGGGTCAAAGTTTGAACTTTCTGTGAAATAAGAAGCTTTGCTGGGAATAGCAGAATGAGATGGATTTTTGTTCTCACATATAAAAAAATTGTGAGATTTTTTTTTTTTTTAAATTTTTTTTTTTTTAGTGGGTCTGCTTGGTGACTTTGTGATTTCAGTGTGTGATAAAAACCTGGCCACTGAGACCATTTATAGTATGTTATCTGGGAAGGAAGCTTTTTGTTAACAAGATGTCTCAATGCCTTGTTGCTGCTTTTTTTTTTTTTTTTTTTTTTTTTTATTCCTCATTCCATACTCATGTGAATAGAACCATTGATAGCAATAAGACCACACAAGTAAACCAGGCTTGTAGAACTGTGTTGTGTTCCTGTGCTTTCTGTAGAGATTAAATTTAGATGATGAAATAGTTGTTTTTGTGGGTCTGGCTTTGGAGGCCTAAGCTCAGATGGCCCAAGCAGAGCTCTGTATTTATAGCTGAAAGTGACATGTTCTAAACAGTGTTATTTTTATAATACATTTTTTTTCTCAGAAGAAATCTGTGAAAGAGTCAAGATCACCTCTACTATAGAACCTGATGAAGCTGTACATGGTGCTATTACTAGAAATGGACAGTTAAATGTTGTCAGTGAAGTGTGCTGCTTGCCCTGTTCTGTTGGATTAATCTGGGTAACCATATCAAAGGCTCTATCACTTCACATTTGCTTGTGATACTCACAGGACAGCTGGAGTAGAAATGGACTCCCTCTCCACATGAATGTGATCAAAGTCCCTACTGAAGTATTGATTTACCTTTACAGGGGCAGAAGTGTACAAAATACATACAGAGAGTGCAAGTGGAGGGATGCTTCCCTGCCCTGCCCCCTTTTCTCTTGTCTCTGACATGCAGCTATCAAATGGAGAGACTGCTACCTCTTTATTTCCAGCTATCCATGAATTCTTTTCATGACACTGAAATACTATAGACTGCAAAGTCTGTGGAGCTTGGCTCCTTTCTGCTGACAGGAAGAACTGGTTCAGGGAGATGAATGCTATATCCAAACCCTTCTCTGGCAAAGCTCATTGTGCCTTGGGGCATTTTACCTCTGTGGGTGGCTGTAATACTTTCTTTACTTTCTCTTAGGGGGATAAATACCAATTGAAGTTGCTTTGCTCTTGCTGATGCTTGCAAGAAGCTCCACAAGGAGAGACCTGGAATGTTAAGAGTGAGAGGAGTGTCTTTTGTATCATGCAGTTTGGCTTAAATTTTCTGTCACCGTTGTCTGAGTGATTGATTCTTCACTGCACAGGATGCAGTTGGTTCTGCAGCCAGGACATCCAGCAAGATGTGGTGGATTCATGCTTGATGAGAGTTAGGGAGAAAAAAGCATGCAGTAGGAGAAGTTACGAGTGAGATAATTGCTCATAATATATGAGTCATGCCATATTCATGGGCAAAAGCACATGTAAGGATTTTCATTTTCATCAGATGTGAAACTTAATAAGAACAAAGTAAACAAATAGCCCATAGCAGGTTTTGGAGGTGCATGCATTCTACAGTGTCCTTGAAAAGAGAGAATTAGTGTGTCAGAATGAAACCTCTGTGTATTTAAAGGTCAGAATACATGAAATAAACTGTTAGTAATGACAGATTACCAAAGAGCGAAATTATAGTTAAATGTGTGGCCTTGTCAAGCAATTTAATGCTGCATTAATGAATTTTGTAGAGACTGTTTGGTTAGAATCCTTTTTCATCAGATATTGCGCATATAATTTGTGTTTGTCTAAAATAAAAAGTAATGAAACAGCTAATAAAACCTCAATTTATTTGTTTCTTTTGAGAAATAAGTTCTTAACATGCAACTACTGTCCTTTGTGTTCTGCATACTCTCCCTCTCTTTCATAGGGTATGCTTTCCAGTGTTATTAAACTTTTTCTCCTTTTATTTCTAATTAAAAAAAAAAAAAAAAAAAAAAAAAAAAAAAAAAGAAAAAAAAAAAGAAAGAAAGAAATATGTGCAGATTAGTCTGGTAAAAAAGAGGGAAAAGCTCCTAAAACCTTTCCCTGCCACTCTCAAATTGCCCTTTGGAGCAGTAGACTGTGTGGCCGGGGAAGGAGAATGATAAAGAGGGAGCTGGGAGAAGGTCCAGCTTTGTTTTCTCTTACACTCAGAGGTGATCAAGAGAAGGGAATCATAGAATCAGCCGGGTTGGAAAGGACCTCTGGGATCATCAGGTCAAAAATTGTGACTCTCTACACATAAGTTCTGAAGTGGGTTTGTTGTTTTTTTTTTTCATGACTCTAAGAAAGCTAGAGGGGGAATGGAGCAAAACCAAGTCAATCTACCAAGAACTGTCAAGTTTATACTGGCACGAGTGCATTGCTTGAATAGGTTTAAATTGTTAAAGGCTGCTCATCTTTTTATGACTTTAGTGCACTGTGTCTCAGTTCTTTGGTGCTCATCCCGATCTCCAGGTAGAGGCTGTCCAATTAGTAGCTATATTAATTTTTATGTTTATTGTTCAGGTCTTTAAATTCCTTTACTATCAAGAATGAGTGTAAACTACCTGTGAGAAAATACTGAAAAGCAGTGCAGTCAACAGTGCCTATAAAAAGACCTGGACCTTACACCTAAATACCACGCTCTGTTTATTTTCTAGAACAGTGACAACATTTAGCATTTTGGTTACAGAAAATTTTTTTTTCTTATTTTCTGAACACAGGACCTTGGTGATGGTTACCTTAGTAAAACACATTTCCAAATAAGAAACAGGAACATCCCACCAGATCTCAAGGAGAAAAATAATGATAACACTGAACAAGCATTTTTTGCACATGTTGAAGTAAGTACAGATTTTAGACTTTTGTGTATATAAAATAAACCATGAAGAGGATTTTTAAATATACTGTGCTCTTAATTTAAGTCCCTCCAAAAAGGTTTTAAAATCTTAAATTACTGATTGTTCTCATTGAGATGTACCTGCTGTATTGGTGATGAAAATTGTGTGGAAATGGAAAAGCTCAAGCATCATGTATGTATATATTTTTCTTATGAAAGGGTAATATTTATTTGCACATAGATTCACTAAAAAATATTTTTTGTGGAAAAAGATCAGAAACCAAAGGTTAGTTTAAGAGTAATTATTAGTTAAAAAAATGGAAAAAACTTTGAGGTTAATATTAATTCGAAGTGGTATGTGCTGATAATTAAGTTGTGTATGAAAATTTTGTGGTTAATACATACTATTCTATGGTGGAATTAACTTAAAATACTGAGCAATTTTTTGAAACTCGTTGTGGGAAGTAAAATAGATTTACTATTTTCGGAGAATAAACTTCTTTCTTCCAGAAAATGAAAACCCTTCTATAAATTTAGGAACAACTGATCTGAATAATTACTTGCTTGGTTGGTTCTGCATTAGACCTCCAGGTTATTGAGTAGTTAAGATATGAATTGCAGAAATTCACTCCCTTGTTATGTTGTTACCATAAATATAAAAAGAAATGCTGGGTTAAAATTGATTGAAAACAAGGTATGCTATGTATTATAAACTGGAATAGGTGAACATGGTATATTTTCCAGTTACCTTTTCTGCAATAATTGCTTTTCATTTTTCATTGGCACAGTTCTTTTTGTTTTGTTTGTTTGTTTTCCCAACGGAGATGCTGGTACAGGGTCTGAAATGACTGTTCATTTGGCCTGGTTTCTGGAGGAAATGTCACTTAAAACAGTCGTGCTGTTTTTTAGTCTGTCATGTAGTTGTTTCTACTAGGTTTTGAGTTCACCTGTGTTTCAGAAGGTATTTGTTTTTTAAAATTCTGGGGAAGCAGGACATTTACTGGCAGGTAGTGGTTTTCATCTTTGTTCTGTCTGCCTGATCAGTGCAAGTAGAGAGCTGGACTGAAGCATCACCTTGGATCCTCAGGGTGCCATGGGGAAGAGCTAGGGTTCACATGATGTGTAAGTTGGAAACAAGGCATGGTTCTATTACCAATAAAACAACTTGTTCAATCCACTAAGAAAAAAGAAAGGACATTTTACAACCTTATTGCTGATAGACCAGCTTTGATATAAATTGAAATCCATATAATTGCAATCCATATAGTCTTTAGAATCATTGAGTTGCATTTATTTGCCAAGTAGCAACTGTAAGCATAGCATGTCAGTAGTCTGAAGGGTAGCTGAAGCATTTGAAGTTTTCCTTTAAATTCTGGTAGTTCTTAAAATCAGTGCTTTAGAGATTTTGTACTTAATTGTCACTCTGACAGTGTTTGAATACTTCAGTCCTGACTTGAAAGAACAGGTTACTGTTTATATTGAAAACTGTTTATGACAATTGCAACTCTTTTTTTTTGGTAATGAATCGATTCTTCATAACAGAGTGTGTTTTAAAAGAATATGTGAAAAACTGTTGAGTCCTTTGTCTGGAAAGATGTGTCAGCTGTAGAATAAGTATCAGAACACAAAAAAGCTCCAGGTTTTCCATTTTATGGAAACACAAAAAAGCTTCAGAGTCTACAACACACTGACACAGGGTCCTCCTAATACACTGAAATATGATTCCAGGCCAAACTGTGGTTTATCAAGGTACCTATACTGATAATTCCTTCTTGAAATATTGTGAAAGATTTCTGTTTGGGATCATAGACATGCCTATGTTGGAAGGGACCTTGAACACGTGCTGGTCCTCTAAGGGAAGGAGACATTGTTCATGTTGTATAGTAGCAGTATAGCTGAAGAGTGAAGGAAGATAAAGGTCTTAGAAAATTATGTAGGTTATAAGATGTGAGGCTATGGATAAGAAAAAAATTGAGTTTCCTCTCTAAAATATTCACTATCTAATAGAGATTTTGTCAGATTTATATTCTTCATTGAACTAGAGTGTAAATTTATTTAATTTATTTAATCTAGAAAATGGGAGAAGCACACCACTAAGTTGGAGAACGAAATTTGCTATGGATATATAGAGTAAAACTATATATTTTGCACTTAGGAGGAAAATGGAAGTGGTGACTGTAGAGGGGATAAATTTGCTCAAACATAGCAGTGCATATAGAGGACGCATGTTCTTTTCCACAGTGTTGAATGTGAGAGCCTCATTGCAGTGTTCTAACAGTCTGTTATTTACATTTGTCTCAGTAGAATTACATGCACCAATAAATCACATAGTGTTATGGGCTTACTATAGTCTCATTCAGTAAGTTCTTGAAATACATTCTGATGAACAGAGTTCAGCAAAAGTTGTGATCTTGGTAGAATTTGGTAAGGTTTCTACTGGTTTTATGCCTTCAGTATTTAGCATTTTTAAAATAAAAAACTGTACAACTTTTATTTTTATAATTTGAAGTCTAAATGGGCCTTAGGTAAGAATTTTATTTTGGAAAAACTGTGGCCATTGACAATTTCATAAATCACAATTTTGAGTTTCAGAATTATTGTTGTGTTATATTCTTTTCTACATTGTATCTCTGCTATTTGTGTCTTACTGATTTATTTCCATCTGATCATCTCCAGAGGTTTGGTAAGGTAAGACACACAGTTTTATGTAAGATAGTTAATCTGGAACAGCAGGAAGGGAAAAATTAGGAAATTAGGGTCCAAGTAAACAATATCCATTGTTAGAAAGAACCAGTGATGACAAAAAGACAAAGAAAAAAATTATATTGTAGTATATGAACATGATGACCATGAGCAAAGCAATGTGCCCTGGTGGCCAAGAAGGCCAGTGGCATCCTGGGGTGCATGAGAAGGGGGTGGTCAGTAGGTCAAGAGAGGTTCTCCTCCCCCTCTCCCTGGTGAGGCCACGTCTGGAATGTTGTGTCCAGTTCTGGGCCCCTCAGTTGAAGAAGGACAGAGAGTCCAGCCCAGAGCCACAAAGATGATTAAAGGAACATCTCAAGTGGAACATTTCTCTTAAGAGTAAAGGCTGAGGGAGCTGGGTCTCTTCAGCTTGGAGAAGAGGAGAATGAGGGGTGACCTCAGTAATGTTTATAAATATGTAAAGGGTGAGTGTCAGGAGGACAGAGCCAGGCTCTTCTCAGTGATGACCAACAATAAGACAAAGGGCAGTGGGTGCAAGTGGGAGCATAAGAGGTTCCATGTAAACAGAAGTTAAATCCTTTTTCACTGTGAGGGTGACAGAGCACTGGCACAGGCTGCCCAGGGTTGTGGAGTCTCCTTCTCTGGAGACATTCAAACCCCACCTGGATGTGTTCCTGTGTGACCTCCTGTAGGTGACCCTGCTCTGGCAGGGGGGTTGGACTCAATGATCTCCTAAGATCCCTTCCAACCCCTCACTTTCTGTGATTCTGTGATACAACAGGGCATAAAAGACCACAAGATTTTCTTCCCCTGTTCCCAGGAATCCAGTTCAGAGATTACAAATAGAACATTAGTTTTGGCAGGCATGGTGAAAATTAGGGGTAAAATTAGAAGACAAATTTTGAAGCTGGAGGGAAATACAGGAAAGTTATCCATGGTAAGGCTATAACTCCTGTTTAAGTAATTAAACCAAAGATGCATCAGTGAAGAAATGATGTTGAATAAATCACTGAATACATCCTGCTGTAGCAAAGAGTACAATTAGGACGTTGAAACTCTAGAGATGCAAAATTATTACTGTTCTGTTCTTTTTTAATCTGTGAAGAGATTCTGATGTATAATGATACAGTGCAGGAAATAACAGAATAGCTGAAGTAACTTCATTTAAATAGGAAATCAATTATCAGTTATAACAGTATCAAAAATGTGCTAATCTTACAGGATCTCCAGGAACCTTATCAAATTATTTGAAAGGTTTATTTCAGCTCATTGGTGATATGAACAGTTAATGTTTCCAAATTTCCATCTCATTGCCTCATACCTAAATATTTGGAGCCTTCCTGGTCAAGGAGAGATGAATAAGTGTTTACTGTGGTCTTTTCTGCAGAGCAGTCTGTGTTATGTGGTATGCTTGCTTCCATTTACTTACACAAGCTGTGTTTTCATCTGAAAACCAGGAATAAAATTCTGTGTAGGTTTCTTTCTGCTTATTTTAGATATGTGCAATATAGAGCTTGTCACTTAAATCTTTTTTTCAGCATGAAGAGGTAAAAAAGCATTTTGGGATATAAATCAGTTAACCTATTTTAGGTGTCTTCTCTAGGAGAAGATGAGTCTAAAAGTGTCTGCCTTTCTTCAGTGAAGATCAAGGGAAGCTAAATGGTTACCCTGGATGTAGATGTCTGCATTTTGTCATGTGAATCTTGCAACAAAATACAGATCTGAACTCATTAAATGCGATGGTAATTTTTGTTGATGTCATCACTGAAGCTGAGATTTCACTTTGAACCTAAAATGTATACTTAGTTGGGGACTGTATTTTGTAAAATATCAGCACAGGAAAAAAGAAAAGGAAAAAAAGGACCTGAGGATTAAGTGTTTGAGCAACTAACGTTGGCTTAAACTTTAATTGAAGTGCTTGTGCAGTGGAACACTGTGTCCTTTGTGGTACTGGGAGTCAGCACTGGCAGTCACAGTGAGTAATGGATCCACATGTGCTGGTATGCCAAAGCACCTCCATTTTTGGAGGAGACAGGGGTCCAAGTCACTGTATTGCATCTCTTGATGGAACTTAAGACTTGCACAGAGTTCCATGCATTGCAGGTACTGTGAGATGCTAAGGACTGGCAGCAAGTTGCTGTCATTGCAGGCAGCATGCTCTGCAGGATGAGCAGGAATACAGCAGGAGCTAAGGACAGGTTTGGGAGCTACTGTGCTGTGCTGCAGCAAGTTCAAATGTTACCTAGTGTGGAGCAGGTTTTACGTTTTATGGAACTAGAAGGCTTCTGCTATGTACATAATGGTTAATTGATGTTTTCTTCAGCTTATTGGTAAGCCTGCAGAATTCAGTCCGTCTCCTTGTTATCCTTTCACATGTCAGTGAACCTTTCATATCTGCTAGTTTCCAGACACACTCTTGCTAGTTCCTGGGCTGTCCTAGGCAGTTGAGGAATTACCTTATGAACTCATGAGGACTCTGCTGGGTGCTGGGGGCTGTTAGAGGGCTCACAGCTTTAAGTGGGCAGTGTATGAGGTTTGGGGTTTTTTTAACTCTATATTGAAGTGACTCTTAACACAAGCTTAGATGAAGGTAAATGTAAAAAAGGATTTATATCCACATGGGCACATTAGCACTCTAAAGCAAGGTATCTGAAGACAGGTAGGCTTAAATGCTAGTATCTTCTTAGAGCAGCTGAAAAACCTTTCTGTCTTTATACTTGACAGTAAATGAGTTGTTGAGCTGTTTATCTGAGTGCCTGGGGATCCTGTTTTATGCAGACCCTCCTATCTTTTTCCATGTGCCAGCTTGCTAGGAGAAGATTGAGAGTGTTCCTCTGAAATGCCAGTCTCTAATTTCTGTGGATTTAGTTCAATCAAGATGTTTAACATCCAGCTCAGTAAACAGAAAGTACTAATGACATTGTGCCTAACCATAAACAAATTTTTGACCAAGTTTGTGGAGGGCACCTCTAAACAGTGAGATTAGATTAAATCCCTAGGAAATGAACTGAAGAGTTTGTGAATCTTTTGGAGTGTCTTCTGGTAGAATGAAAAATAGGATGAAGTGCTACACAAGGAACTGATACAAATACACAGTGCCATTTGAAAATTTTTAAGTTGCATCTTTGTTCTGGTTGAATTTGTATTGAATCAATTGTTGTCTTTGTGTGCTGTCCTGACTTTATGCCAGATGGATGTCATATATACTTTTCTGTAGACAGCATAAATCTTGTGTAACCAACATACTGTGCTCTGGCTAATTCAACAAAAAATCTTCAGTGTATATTCTTTCTTGATCCAAATCAAATCTGTCCTGTCAGGAGATCTGTCAGGGTCTATATCAATGAGATGGAACTGTGTCATCTTTTGTATAACTCAAATGTGGAAACATATTTCAAATATTTCTGTATCGACAATGTTGTATTACCCAGATTTATAAAAGAGATTAATTTAAGTTGTTTATTGCAAGCTCTTAATTGGGACTAGATGCAGTGATGGCCAGATGTGGGAAGTAATAAATTTGATGAACTTAACCTTGGCTTGATTTTGAGGGATACTGTGACACGGGTATGGTATCTTGACTGTGTGAAGCAGTAGCTTCTGCTTCCACTGAAAATAGAATTTTACCCTTCTGTATTTGTGGGGCTTTTTCCCTTTTCAATCAACCTTCATTTTTTTTTCCAGTCTAAATAAATCATAGTGAACAGAATGGATTTTCCTCTCTGCATCTGAAACTATACAAATGCTGCAAAGTCATATTTCACTTACTTTGTTATCAGCCCAGGTAGCCAACTGCACTGAAATGATGCCTGTCATTCTAGACCTTGATGTCTATCATCATCTCACTACATGTTTTATTAAGTACTATGTAGATACATTTTAGCAAGGAGAGAACAATTAAATCTATTATTATGTGTATTGTTGATAAAGTGAAAAATACTGTAAAACATTAAAAAATGAAGATAGTCCTCCTGTCTCAAAGAGCTTATGTTATAAAAGAGTAAAATAGGAAAATCTGGATTCACTTTGTGTTCTTTTTGTTTGTTATTCAAATAGCTCAAGGGAAGCAATAACTTGGAGTAATAAATCTCTGTGTGTGGTTTGTCTCTGCTCCCCTGGGTATTGCAGAAGAAATGAGTCAGTGTGGACCCATTTCTGAAGCTCGAGCCATTGCTGCTTTATGAAGGAGTGGGCAGGTTGGGAATGTTGAAGGTCTGTCAGTACCTGATGTTGCCTTTGGAAAATGAGCACTGAGCTTCACAAATATGTTGATTAAGTTATATGTTTACTTTTACGTGGACTCCACCTTTGCTGGCAGATGTTCATTAGTGTTAATGCAGATCTGCCTGACTGAGAATGTGGGAATGAGTCTGACATCTTTCTTGGACTTTGTAATACTATGTGGCTTGCTGTTCAGTTTATAACAACTAGAAAATTTTGATTGTTAGTAATTATTAATTTTTTTTTTTTTTTTTTTTTTTTTTTTTTTTTTTTTGTGCAAAAGTAAGTAAGTTGAACTCAGTGTCAACATTTGCATAACCACAGTATTTGTTGGATGGTTAAAACATGTGAAGTGAAAATGCAGCAAACAGTACTTAAGGAGAAAAATGTAAATACGTTAATGGAATCCAGCACTCACTGCAGAAAATAATAAAAAGGCCTTAGTAAAGAGGGAGAAAATCAAGTGTCACATACTCACCTAAACCATCAGTTTGTAAGGAATTACCTGAGCTTAAGAGCAGTGTGGTTGCTCAGAAATAGGTGGATTTACCTCTCGTCTTTTAGATAGTTTTCCTGTTGCTCTGAGAAGGGAAGTAAATCATGCTCCATCTGTATTCAACCTAAAATATGTTCCCTTGAAAAACTCATGTGGAAGCCTTTGGTAGCTTTGATAGGAAGGAAGTATTCTAGTTTCAGTTTGTCTGGAATCTGCTCAGACCCTTTTCATCACACTTCCTATTCCAATTCCATTAGGTTTCCCAGGAGTGAGCTCTGCCTTTGGTGCTGCTGCCCAAAATGTTGCTTGTGAGCTTGAACTGGGCAACAGTGTGTGTTTGTGCCCCATAATCTTCTGTTTGCCAGGCCAGCTTTTGGCCCCATATTCCAAATTCCTTAATGCTTCATTGTCTAGCATATGCACCAGCAGCCTTTTCAAATGCCAGATCACAGAAAGGAAACCCAAACTACTCATGGAAATCTGTAAAAAATAGATCAAGAAACCACTTATTCTAAGGAGATCTAAAGGGCATTGCAAAATGGAACGAAGATACTTGTGATTTTGCTTAAAAATGTATTAATCTGAAAGTGGGATTAGCTGTTATTAAGCCACAAGAAAAAACCCCGGTGTGGATTTTATTAACTGTGTTCTACATGAGAAAACTCGGCAGAAGAATTACATTGTTTAGAAATATCAAGGCTGGAAGAAACTTCGGTGTAGACAGTACATCCTTCCCTGAGCTGGAGAAAACTCAGTAAAGGAAGAATGATGTGACTGAAGTGATTTGAACCCCTGATACATCCTGCTTCTGGACTCCTCCATTAATGGAATGTCACAGTCCTCATGAAGAGGCTAAAATGCTTTTGCTCCTGTAGAGTTCTGGAGACATGGGAAGCTTTTGTCTCCCATGCACAGACCTTTGTAAATCATTTTATGTGTGTCACTTTAGTATCCTGGCAAATCTTGTCAACAGAAGTTACATTTAGTTTTCAGCAGCTTTGATGACATGCTGTTGGCTTGACTGGCTTTGTGGGTGGTGGGACTCTGATCTTAATTCTCTATCTTACACATTCTTTGATTGCTGTTCTGTTTCACCCAGTAGGATGTGCTTAAGAAGTTTTCACAAACCTTAGAAATTACATCAAAGCAAAGACAAACTAATTATGAAGGTTTTTGGATAACTGGAGAAGCACACTGTAAGACCTCCAAAAGTAATTTTTTTTTTGTTTAGATGTTACTGTACAGTGGTTTCAACACTTAATATGCTGTCTTAGTATTCAGAGTTATTGCTTAAAATTGGCACATAAATGCTACATTGAAGTCAGGAAAAGATGGTCTAATTCAGATTTGGTAACTGAATGTGACACTTTAGTCAGGGTAGTATAGTTGAAGGCATGGTATAATACCAGCAGAATATCTTCTGCAATAAATGAACCTCCAGTTCCTGTGGAGCACACATTGAGACTGTGGTAAGTAAATATGGTTTTCCCAGAATCTCAGCTTTGAGAAACTGGTAATACCACAGACAAAATTATTTATAAGCTCCCTCATTTGGCCCAGTGATCCTGTATTACAGGTATTATTAAAATAAGTATTATTGTTTTGTTTTTATTTAGTGCATGGCATCTAGAAAGTTGTTTTGTAAAATCTATGTAAGCATTTTTAGCACATATAGACAAAAATTTCAGGCTTAAGTTATTAAGCCTTTTTAATCCTTTAAGTTAAAATCTAATTAAATTAATGTTAAGTTTATTTTAACCTCATAAATGTACAGTGTGTCTTTTTATGTATGTATTTTTAATAAATTAATTCATTATTATGAAATTGTAAAAAAAAAGAAAAAAAAAATGGTGGCACAGTGGACTTCAACAACGGCGGTCTCTACTTGGTTAATTAGGCAGCCTCATTTACCTTAAAACTGTGTGTGACTGCATATACAGCAGAAGTATCAGACCTAAGTAGGCCACTCATTCAGATAGTTACCTACCTGGGCTATGTTTTTCATCTCTCACTTTGCCTTTTTTTCAAATCTTTTTTTAAAAAATCTTTTTCCAAGGGTTGATGGCTTTTGCATCAAATGTTTTCATAGCTACATACTTGGCATGCCTTGACACCCAGGCAGAATATCCAAAGATCTCAGCTTCTGCAGCTTTCTCAGTGAGAAGGGCTTGTGAGAAATTAAAATCTGCCTTTCTGTGTTCAATTGAAAGATACTACTGTAGTAGTCTTCATAAGGAGAACTGCTTCAAAAATAGACTCTTCTTGTTTGTTGACTTGCTGTTTAAAAAAAGTTCATGATATGGTTGGTTGTTCTTACAGTATATTGTTATTCTCCCCTTTATTTCCCTAAAAAAAAAAATAATTCAAATTTATCTACTGTAACTTATCAGCAATGCTTCTGGTGGCACATATGGCCACACCATTGCATCCTATTACATTATTTAATACATGAAAACCAGTGTGTACTGCAACATAGTACTATTGTGACATTACCTGAGCAGGGGTGTACTGGAGGATAACTGGAATGAAGAGTTTTAGGGGAGCATATCAGAAGGATACAATGATTCTTCCATTACCTTTATAGTAGATACCAAACACTTCCCTGGTTATACTCCAAAACTATATCATTCAGAAGTTGAGAGAGGGCCTACACTACAGTGTTTTACTCAGTACATGGGGACAGGAATGTGGTTAAAAGCTAAATAAGATGCATAAAATACCCACCTGTATTACACTGAATTTTACTCTCACAGTTTGCTTTATCTCTGATTTTCATATTTTTAAGACTGCACACTTTGCTATTCAGTAGGACATGATACATATTGGTGATAGTTTTCAGAATTTTATTAATCACTGAGATATGCAAAACACAAATGGATGATGCTGAGAGCATGGACATTGAAACTGACAGTGATGTTAAATATAATAGGAAGATTAACATTAAAATTATTACATTCCAAAAAATGTTCCATCTTCATGTATGTTTGGGATAATCTGGCCTTAAAAAGATAAAGGAAACAGATTTTGGAGCAATATAAATACTTTTGAAATTAATTGATGCAGAATTGTATTTTGGTTTGGCCTGTTTAGGGCATGGAGGGTGTAAGAGAGCCTCCCAAATTGTGAGCAGTGTTTTGAAAGCCTGAGTTTTAAAGTCTTGCTTCTGTTATGTGGCCACACATCTAAGTTAGTGGTGGTGGCAAATTGGATGGATGGATAGATGGATGGATCAAGAAGGCTCCCAGCACCCTGGGTGGCATTGCTGCACCAGTGTGCTGTGGGGGATCTGCTGTGCCAGGTGTAGATGAATTTGCTCTCCCAGAGTGGTGAGGGAGTCCTGAGGGAGATGGTGACACTTTAATCACAATCTCAGCATTTGGCTGCCTCTGGGGGCAGTCTGATGGTGTGTTGTCCTAACTCCAGGCAGAGCATTGTCTTTTTTTCCAGACTGTATTTTTCAGATGTTTATGACCTTATCTCATGAACAAGAAACATGACACTATAGTATTTGTCAGTGCTGTTTTACCAGAAATGAAACAAAATCACAATCTAGTCATTTATTAGCATTTTACTTTATATAGTGAACCTCAAAATACTTCATGTCAGTCTCACATGTATGCTGTCCTTTGTTTCTTTTAATTAAACTGTGCTGGTGCAGTATTGTGCTCTGATTTTCTAGGGACAGTGCTCATCTGTATTGGAGTGTCATGGCCTGGCTTCACAAACAAAGATGTCAGAAGGGCTCTCCCCACACTTGCTGATGGCTGAAAAGGCCCATGTGGGACAGGCTTTGGGGTTGCAAAAGGCCCAGCAGAAAGTCTCCTGTGAGGGGACAGCCAGGGCACAGCTCTTTCTGTGCTGTCTTTAACACACCTCTAGAGGCAGGTGTGTGCCTTTGTCTCTTTGTCTTTGATCACATCAGCAGATGCCCACTGACTGCAGCTAGCCAACTGGGTAGGGGTGGAGATGAGCTTTGGTTGGGCCACCTTTTCTAGGCCCCTTGTGTGGAGCAAGCAGTGCTCCCCTTGAAAAAGGCTGCTTGGTCACTCAGGATGATGCTGAACAAGATTGTTATCTCCTGGGTCAGTCTCGAGCGACCAAAGTCCTGAGGCTCCTGCATGCAGGGTTGGGTCTGCAGCTTCCATGGACCTTTCCCCTGGTGCTTCGACCCTCACCTGTCCCTGCAGGGGCTTTACAAGTGGGGGTTCACCCTTTGAGCCTGAGCAGTGGATTTTTTGGGTGAGGCACAGCATGCACAGAACTGTCCCCACCCTTTACTCCTGAGGTTCATCTGCCAGGGCCCAGCAAGCTTGGATGGTGACAGCCAAGTCCTCAGGACGCAGGTTTAGTTTGGGTTTCCTTCTCTGAGATGGATGGCCTTACAGAGCTAAATGAGCTCCATCTGCCCAGGTTTGGAGTTAGAGTTGTCCTTGTCTTAGGATGGTTTCCTGAAGGCTACTGAGCCCATCCTGCCCATGGACACACTTTGTCTGACCCTTCAGTTGTCACCTCTCTGGCATGGGAGACCCTCCTGGAGGCACATGCCACCCCCAGCATAGCTCCCAACTTCACAAGGGCATGCAAGCTCCTCCCCCATGACAAGGGGGTGCCCATGGAGGGTGTATTGGAGTAATACACTTAAGTTGGCCAAGTGCCTATAATTTGTAACTGTTATATGATTGATCTTCCAGTTTGTTTGGCTTATTCACCTGCAATGTATGGGTCATAGTGGCTTGGAGTGAATATTGCAGATTTAGGGCAGTGTGAGCAGTGGTTTTCTGAGAACCAAGCAGTGGCCAAACTTCCACACGTTGCTGCTTTGTACAAAATTCCAGTGTTAAACCCTTATATTTTGTTTATTTTTGTTTCTGAAAAATATTTTAGTTCTCTTAAAAAAAAAAAAAAAAAAGAAAAAAAAGAGAGTCTTAAGTAATGGCCCCTTTGGCTGTATTTAGTTGTGTAGTGTAGACTGCAGCAGGAAAATGAGAGGATTGTGCTGTGGGAGGGGGGGAGCAGGGCTATGCCAGACCTGACTCTCTGCCCTGGGGGTGTTGAGGTTAGACCACCTCAGTTGTACCCCTGAAACTTTATATCAGAAATGTAAGCACCAAGACTGTCATGACAGTTTAGAGTGTGTACCATCTCCAAACATGCTGATCATTGCTGTAACTGCAAGGTTAGCTCATAGTATTGATCCTGGCTTCTGGTTTGTTTACCCACCTTAAGTTTCCCTAATCATTGTTACTGCTGTTTTAGCTGTGAGGTCTAACTGTGAGCTTTGTTTACTCCTCAACACCATCTTACCATCATTGTCTCTGAACTGTTCACATGGGTCACTCACAAGATGTGTGGAACAATCCTTTCCTGCCCTTTGTCACAAAGAACAGTTATTATTTCCTCCTCTGCAAAAAGGTGCAGTCCTGTACTTTTTTTCCTAGGTGCAACTAAATAGCCTGGAAGGAAAATATGTGCTAGAGTTATAAAATGTTTTGTTGTCAATAACCTGTCTTTCCTGTACAGACATACACACAATGTGTAGACAATACATTCTTACCTTTTAGGAGTCAAGTCTTAGTATATGTCCTTTTAAAATGTAGATATAAAAATGGACTGATACTCAACGTGGTGCCGCAAAGCAGAATGTTAAAAATTAGTGCTAATGTGATTATGAGCACTCCAATTTCAGAACTGTTACTCTAGTTTACAGCAGAAATTAATTTGGTTCTGTAAATATATATGAACAACTCTTTTCCTGAATGAGCAAGGCACTGTACCTTTGATACAAAGCAGATTCTTCTACCTTGAACTCAGCTTGTAAATGTTGAACTGAGCTTGTAAATGTTGTGTTACCTTTCTGCTCTGGTTTGCCAGGGACTAATTCAGACATTGCTTAGAGATGCTTATTGACGATTTAAATAAGACACTCTCAGTTCTACTGTATACAAGATACTGAAAGCACATCCCAAGTAAGGGGAACGTGGTTCTAATGCTCATATATTTCTGGGGACAGGAGAACATACTGCTTAACATAAGTATTTTCCTCAATGGGTAACTTTCTCATCATGATGAGCTGTGCTTGTAGCAATTAAAATAAGTAATTTGAATTGTCTCAGCTGTCTCTTACCATTTTGTTCAGGAAAAGAATGTGATGTCATATAGTAAGTAATTTTTAAGTTTTCTTTCTGAAAAAAGAAACAAAGAAGTGTGGAAACTCTTTGGGATCATGAGCTACACATTTCTGTGAGATAAGTGATTAACTAAAATGCAGAAAGGCAAACAGCTCTAGCAGAGAAGAGAGAAAGCTGTGGCTTGTAAGAGGCTAAAGACATACTGTAGGAGATAGGGTGTGCTTTATAATCTAAGCTTTGTGTCCATCTAGTGATTTTTGTAATATCATTAATATTTATTTCCATCTATATTTTGTATTTTTCCCTATTTGACAGCTTGCCAATAAAATTTCTTTCCCAGACATCTGAACTGAGCTTGCAGACTGACAGGGAACAAAAAAACACCTTCAAAGGAAAGCACATAAAAAAGCTTAGAAATCACCAGAAAGTGTTAACGGCTCTGTTGGCTGTTACACAATGGGATGCAGGAATTGCAATAATGTTCTTCTTCCATCTGGTGCCTGCAAACTTGCTGTTTTTGAAGGCATTCATTGCTGTGGCAAACTGTTTACTTATTCATTCACGTGTAGCTGCCCGTTATTCTTTGGAAAAGACTTGGGTTGAAATCAACTCAGTTCTTTGTTAAAGAAGTGCTCAGTGTCAAACATATTACAAGAAGATGTCAGTCCAAATGCAAATATCATCAAATTTCAAAGCATCTCCACATATTTATATAAAGAGAATGCACTGTGAAGGTGTAGTCCCAGGAGTGAGGATCTTGACTGACAATACTCAAAGGAAAATCATGCATTATCTGTGCCAAAATGTCTGTCTTAGACTGGAATTTCAATTTCCGTTTTAAATTTCCTGGCTTGTGTTAGCTAACATCCCAGCCTAAAAATTCTTTCTTTTCTTAGAATCTCTCTAGTTATTTTCTTTGTTACATCTGGACTGCGTAACTTGCAGAGCTTTGTGGTAGCTACTGACTGGAAGGAAGCTGTCATGCTGAGAGGGAAGAATGGTTTAGTTAAAGGATGGGGAAGAGCTGGAGCTGGTGCTTTTCATGTCCATTAGCAAAGGGAGGCAAGTTTGGAGCATGGCTCTCCATTTCTCTACCTTGGTTGACAGTTGGGTTAGTATCAGTGTTGCCATTTTTGTCACTTTATTGTAGAACAAGGACCATCCTAGGTCCTCTTGAGGAATATTTGAGGAAATGTGGGCCTCAACCAGCTCTCAGGGTTAGTATTTACAGCTTTCATAGGATAAGCTTCAGAGTTCAGTTGGAGGAAAGTAACTGAAGACAGAGAAAGGACACATTTTTTGGCAGAATTGAAGAAAAAGGAATTGGTATTTAATTTCTGAGCACAAGCCAGTTAAAAATGCCCTCCTCTGAAATAGCCATCTTCATGTTGCAAGTCTTTGGTGGTAAGTTTGTACCAAGACAAGCCTTTGGGGTTAGAAACACATTCTGCTCTTGCAGAACATAAATTAGTATCTTCATTCCCCCAATAGTAAGCCAATAAATGAACTTATTAAGGCTTTTCCTTAAAGAACTGTAGGAATTCTTAGCATTCTGCCCATTTTAGTTAAATGTCATGCAATAACATGCATTTATGTAAATCTTGTCTTCCTTTCAGAAATGGTGAGCCAAGAGGGAATGAATTGAGACTACATGGGAAATGTTCGTTTTAGCATATGGAAGCTTTAAAATGCTTTACTACGTAACTTTGTATTTTTTTACATTTTCTTGATGGATTTTATGTTCTTTCTATTGATGGAATTGTGATAACTGTAGTGGCTGCATTACTAACTTCCAGCTACTGATCTGGAGAGCACTCATGAAGAAGGAGTGGTTTGTAGCTGTTAGAACATCACTGATGTTCATTCACTATTGATATGTTACTTGTAAGAGAGAAAAAAAAATCAATATTTCATGGAAAGGAGAAGGCTCAATTAAACACAACTCATTTTTTGTTATAGCTAATGAGAGAAGTTTGCAGAAATAATCTGTAATTGGTAGGATGGAAGTACTGCAGAAAAAAATTGGGGGGGTATAAGCAATGTACAGATATATCAGAATGACAATCTGTGCAGACAGTGTGGTTATGAAAGTTTCTTTAAAGTATCTGTTCTCCCTACACAGTTTTAAAATCTTCAGATCTTACAATTCATTATTATAACATTGACATTTCTGTTTCAGTCAGTTACAGTGGGTTTTTTAAAAATTTGTTTTGATTTCAGAACAAATAAAGCTGAACCTTCACTCACAGTTGTGAACGAGGTAAGGTTTATGCTGAGGTCATCTCCTAAGGGTTTCAGTATCAATGACATTTAGGATGAAAGCATGAGTCTGATAGGCAGTAGTAAGGGAAGGCCAGTAGTTGTGAGTAACTTTTTTTTGACTAATTTCTTTTGGAAGTGGTCTTAAGAGGTCATACTGTCTGTCTGCCAACACCAGCACAGTGTGCTTTTGAAGTTGTTGGCCAAGATCAGTCACATCTGGCAGTGGTCATTCATATTGTGGTGATGCAATGCTAATGAACTAATGAGCTTGCAATACCAGTCAGGAAGATAGAGAAGAAAAAGCCCTGGTCATAACTCAAAGGACACATTTCCGCCCAAGGATGAAGAAAAGGGGAGGGAGGGAAGCTATAGTGAGATACTAAGGTTTATTTAGCCTGTGTCTTCATGAGTACTGTGGTTAAGAGCAGTAGTGTAATTTGGAAGCAAAGCTCCCAACTGTCTCCACTTACTGTCAGTTGGTTGGTGTGATGCATATGAACTAGATGACTTTTGGAAGAAGCTGAACTAGGAGATCTGTTTAAGGTACATAACTGCGTGGGCACCACCTCCTAATGGAGGTGTAGGGGCCCAAACCAATGACTGATGTTAATGTGTAGCTTTCAACATCTAGTTGGTCTTTCAGCTCAGAGAATCAGACTGGCTCCAGTCAGTGGTAAAATCTTGGAGCTGCATGTAGTATAGGTTTTGTGGTCTGAATCAAGTATTGATGCCCTTGATCTCTTCATGTAGTGCTCTATTATTTGCTCATGCAGGTGTAGTAGGTGGTTAGTGTACCAGCACTTGTGCCTAGTAAAGTAGTCCTCTGAAAATAAGTTTTTGAGTAGTCAGTGGAGAGCAGTTATGTTCTTTTGAATATCTCTAAATAAAGTTCTTGTCTGCTTGAATTTATGCAGCAGTTATGCAGACATGATCTCCTTTGGAAGACCTTCAAAGCCAATTATTTCTTTACTTACAAAGTTCAAACTTTAGCCCTGAATCTGAATTAATGAATTGGAATTAAGTGTCTAGGTTAAGCAAACTGAATTCTCTCTTTACAGCTTTGTTGGTTCTTTAGTTTGTGAAAATTTTGTTTTCCCTCCTTTACACACTGCTTAGTCAAATCCACACTTTTGGGGTGTTAGCACATGATACTGGTCATGTTAGAAGTGTGTCAATGTGTGTCAGAAGAATTAGTTAAGCATCATTAAAGATCAGCCAATTTTTGGTATCTGGGCCATATTATTTTCAGCAATTGCTAGAAGCAAAGTGTAGGTTTCTGAGTTAACCTAATACTCAGCAGTGTAGAGTCCTTTGTGTGTCTTTAGTGGAAGCTTCTGAGGACATGATGCTTGTGGAAATCAGACCACATAGGTACTTAAAGTAGAAAGTAATTCTATTCCATTGCTAATCAATGGAAGTTTCTGATTTTGAGGGTTTTGCCCAAGATTTAGAAGCTAAGACAAGGTAACTGTCTTGAGTAGTTATGCAAATTTCCAAGAATGAACATGAGAGCAAGAAAAAGATAACTATATGAAATCTGAAATCCTAGGTAGGATGAATGGAATACTTTTAAGTATATACTTTGTAAGGTCCTTGTGCTGCAACAGTGTCACAATGTGTTTAACTAGTCCAGTGATTAAGATGTAGAAATGCAGTTCAAGAACAATTGAATAGAGTATGCAGTCAAAATTTTGATCGCATGGTCTGGTATTAGCTAGAATTATTTAGCTCTCAAAGGTGCTACAATTGCAGCCATTTAAATACAAATGTAAATGGTAGAAACTCATGAGATTAAAAAATATTTTAATTTGCTGTCTGTTGTTAAATGCTTATTTTCACGTTAACCAGGTTTTCCCCACACTTTGAAAGGCTAAAAATCCTCCCATTTAACATCAGTTTTTGTGTAAACCATAACTGCATAAATGTGAATTTTAAGAAAACTACTAAACATTGGAAAGATGAGAATACAAAAGCTCTGTTATAGTAAGAGTTAGCAAGGTATACTCTCCTTTGGATTGTATTAGAACTGTTTTGATCTGATTTTCTTGATATGTGTTTTTGTCTCTGCCTTGGTCTCTATTTACAAATTCTTCCATCAGTGGAATGGTGTAAACCACATTTGAGTAAGGTAGAGCTTTTTAAAGGTAAGGAGGCTCCTGTAAGTTTCTTGGAATTAAATGGCTAATTGGAGGACAGAGTCCATAGAAGTTCTTTGCCTAAGGGAAAACTTGCAGTGTGTGCTGGTAACTTAGTGTGTGCCAGAGAATCCACATGACAAAGACCTTATGAATACTCCCATCTGAAGGAAAAGCCTTCCTTTTACCTAAAACTCAGTTTACCACAAGATGCAAATCTGAAGGAAACAAAAATCAATCAGACAAAACATTTCAAACTAATTCAAGGTAATTCTGTGTTTACAATATTTAACAAGCAACTTGATGAGTAATTTCAAAATGTTTTGTCATGTGGATTTGATGGAATATGAAAAAACAAACATGAGTTGATTAAAGAAATACGCTTACATAAATAAAGATTGGGTGTTTTTTTATTATTGGCTTTTTCCCTCTTTCCTGAAGCACTGATGTTGTGGGAAGAATTTGACCAGCTGTGAGTAAAGTCTCCCAGCAGCCTTGTAGCTCTTTTAGAATGTGCTGGGTATATGGATGTTATAGCATTGCATTATTTGGTGAAGCCTACTAACATACCTTTCGTGGATGCCACATCTGTCCCTGTAAAGGGAAGCGTTAAATGTCTGAACTGTAAAACTGTGTTGAACCTTTCTGGTAGCATTTTTGATCCAACATTGTATAACTATTCTGGACTTGCTTACTCTCCTAAATTTCTGGGCATACACAACTCTATCCAGAGCTGCTCTGTGTGTATGTGTGCCAAAACAAACCCATAATCTGTGCTGGAAGCCCAGTGATTACACCAAGTTTTATTATCCAATTGTTCATATATGCAAAAATCCTTAACAGTTTGAGGGAAAGTACTGGACAGACTGTATTGGTGCTGTTTAGTGCTAGGTGTCTCTTATACTTACAGTAGATGGCCATCTTTGAAAGCAAGATGTAGTGGAAATTGGGAATTTGGAATGGAATTTTTGGAATTCAATATGAGGAATAATTACTTTCTCTGTCGTTTTGCATATTTGAAGATTATTTTTTTCTGATCAGTTTCATAATTTTGTAGCTGTAGTATGGCATGGGCATTGGTTGCTGTAACATTTCAGAGTGAGGATATATTAAAATTCTGCCCTCTTTCACGGAATTTAATGTAAGGACTTGCTGTACTGTGAACTATATCTGATTCTGCTTTACAGATCAGTCTTAGTAGGCAGACGTGAAGCTTTTTAGTATCCAAGTTTTTGAATGAAAATGAATCATTTATTACTGATAAAGGTATTTCTAAATCATGTTTTCAAACACTGTAGCTAGTCTGAAGTCCTTTTAGGTTGAGCTTCTTGAGCACCTGGAATAGTCTGGCAATCCATAGTCTAGACAAGATATTTTTTGCCAATGTTAATCAGATTTGTTTCGTTAGACTTTATTTACTACTGCATCTGCTTATCCAGGTTTTTCATGTTTTCTACTAACATTACTTATTTTCTTTATTTCTGCACAAAAAGAGCATTCTGCTACCACAGTAGAGTCTCACTACAGAATTTTATTTCAAACCCATCTCTAGACAAACCTCAGAAAATAGCTAGACTTTAATGATTTTTTTTTTTAAAGTCTTCTTTCAGATAGCTGCCTAGATACTACTGTGGTGGAAATACTGATAAAAATGAAGAAACAGAAAAATAACGAGTGAGTTTGCTGCTGCTGTCTTTCAGTTAAGGCATTTCTTCAGCTGAAATCCCTGTTGTAATCTGATGCATTTACTGCTGTGGATGGTATCCTCACAGTATTTTATTTAGCCGGTTCTTTCAGATTTTGTCTATTAGTATTCTTTTAAACCATATCTGAGAGATAACTTCTACCTAGTTTTCAAAGGCAGCCCTTTATCGTAGATCCTAAATAGGTGTAAACATCAATTTTGTAAAAGTCTCCTGTACTGACAGCTGGTTAGGCTGTAGATGGTACCAGTGAATAGTACCTCTTTTTTCAGTCAGGTTTACAAATCTTGCGGTGGTGAGTTGTTCTTTTATGTGTGTGAAATCCTTCATAAAGGACAGCACTCTTCAAAGTTGTAAATAATATGTACTTAAAAAGCATAATCAGTTTAGTTTAGTGGTTGAAGAACATTTAATACAGGTACATGTATTAGTACATGAGTAATAACCAAAAAGTGCTTAAGCAAATCAAATCAAAATCAAGTGCCTTGAAAATTTTTAAAGAGTGATTAATAAGAACTGAATACTTAACACTTTGAACTGAATTTACTGATAACATGTAGACACACAAGGAGTGAATGGATGGAAAGAAAAGAGTGTTAAGAGTAGGAGGCATGTGAGCTGATGCCATACTTGGGTGTGGAAGGGGATGGGCCCATTCTAGTCAGTTAGAGACTAATTTTAAAGCAGTTGCAGACTGACAGAAGTTAAATTACAAATAGTTTCATTGTCAGCATAAGGAGAGCAGAATGGTGGCTTTTTCTCTCCCTTCTTTTTTCTTTCTATTTTTTGATCTGTCTTTTAAACTTTCCCCAGCTGATATAAAAGAACAGGCATTAAATATATCTCTGCTACAGTTAAAATACAGTTATATTTATCCGGTACTGAAATAATTTCTTTCCTTAAACAATAATTTATTAAAATGCTAGAAATTAAAAACCTGAATTACATTCTGTGAAACATATTGAAGTGGCCAATGGCAGATAACAGTGAGAGTGGGGGAACCCCTTGCAAAAGGTTTCTCCTGCTACATGCGCACAGTTCACAGCTTTGTATTGTAGGCTGCAAATAGCAGAAAAAAAAGAAAGCATTTTTCAGATGTTTCAAGCATGGCTGTAACAAGGAAATAACTGAGGTTGCAAGCTGTTTTTCAGGGACCTTCTGTTCATTCTCTTTTTGAAGGAGTTTTAAGTGTTTAATGCGGGAGGCAGAGTAGCTATTATTCATGCGATGCTTTGTTCGACATAATTAACCTCATGGAGAAGTAGGATGTTAACTCTGGCAGAGTACCATACTAATATGGCTGGGTTCTCTCTGGTACCTGAGCCATCTCTCTAGAAGTTCTGAACACACCTTTGCTGAAACAGATGATTCATTCTGATAATGTATGGAAACTAAACAATACAATAAAATGACTGTGTACACTAAAAATAGTTTCCATCTGTCCATACTTTCCCTAATTGTGTTCAGTAGTGTGTTATTCCCTAAATCTTATTGTAAACAGGAATACGTATAATCCTTTCCCCTTAATTTCCATCTTCCCCATTGCTGCATTTTACAATGTTTTTCTTGAGTTTTTTAAGTAAAGTCAGAAAAACAGTGATTGTATCCATAGTATGTGGAAGAGTACAGAAGCTTACAGAAAACGTCTCTCCAAAAATAGGTTAGGAGAAATACTTATTATGGAACTAGAAATCAGTTCTGGAGGATTTACACATTTTTAAGTTAAAACAACACTTGAAACGAGAATTTTTTACCAAGTCTTACATATGTAACAGCTGATGGATTTTTTTTCAGCAGTTTTGTTTCTTAACGAGCAAGACCTGAAACTTAGGTTTGGTTTTACCATGTAGTAAGAGATTACAGATAGCTGGCCTTAGAAACAAGCTTAAATGGGTGTATTATTAATTGGTTTGGATTAAAATAAATAAATGGACAAATTAAATGACCAGGTAAGTGGTCATGAATTTCCATTTTCAGTAAGGATGATTTCAGAGGAGGAGGATGGCTAATGAGAATGGGTGTGTATATAGACAGAAATCATTTAGATGAAGAGGGAATCAGAATCTGAGGTTGTGAAGTAGAAGGTAAGAGAGAACTGCTACCCTAGAATTCCAGTCAGGAATCTGTCTTGGTGAATTATAATGTTGGAATGCAAAAAGAGAAGTAGTTATAGGCTTATTCAAGGTCTTTGATTAAATTCTTAAGAAGAAATTAGAAAAGGTTGAAAATGGAAATAGAAAGATTGCACGTTAGGTATACAGAAAATAATGGATATACTGAACCATTACCTATTATTTGTCAAAATAGCTGTTTTGTTGGAGAGAGAATATTCAGTACTTTTCATTCCACGTGGAGTTTAGTGAAACTTTTTTATATTAACAGCACCTGGGAAAACAAAGCTGAGTGATAGTACCACAAAAATTCATCCTTGGACAAATCTTTTATTTTAACTAGTAATTGTACAGGAAATAGGAGAGGGTTAATTAAATTTGCTGATGGCAAGGTATCTGGAGGCATTTGCAGCACAGGAGAAGATAAGAAATTCCTGTGGAAAAAACCCAAGGATCTTGAGGACTGGCATAGAAGAAACATAATGAACTTCAGTGGTGTGAAGTGTAAGGTCATGTATTAGGGGAGTAAGGATGAGATAATTGTGTTTCAGAAGTTTGTGGCTCATTAGATGGAAGATGAGATGGATTAGGTGGATAAAGAAATTTGTGTTTTAGTTGGTAGTAGAATTGCTGTGAGCTGCTAATGGGCATGAATGAAATAAAGGCAGTTTTAGAGCCTGTCTGGGTGCTGTCCTCCATTGAGAACTCGTGTGTCACGCTGTATGTTTAATTTCAGTTACTCCCACTCCCCAAAAGGAATCGAGGAAAAAAAGGAATTAAAAAAATAGTAGATTTGTTATGATGATTGGGAAAAACCTATCTTACAAGAAAGGTCCAGAAGAATTAATCTTGTTCAGCTGAGAAAAAAAAAAAAAAAGCAAACAGCAAAGCCTGAAAGTTAAGATGATTTGTCTTAGTTTATAGGTTGGGGGGAAAGTTTGAAATGCCATAGAACAAATCAGCTATTTAAATTAAACTAACTGGAACTGGAATTAAAAGTTGTAGACTGAACTTGGATAAACTTGCACTTGAACCAGAAAAGAGAGAGATGCTGAAATGGCATTTCAAAAGAAACAGTAGTATCCTGAAGCCAGTTAGTTTTCAGAAAAAAATGTATAAATTTAGTAAGAGGCATTATATGTTTGATACCAGTGATAAAGAGATACAGAATTAAAGACCCAGAATGTCCCTTGCCCTCCTATTTCATACACAATTACTATTCATTTAATGTCATTCATGACCATGATAAGAGACACACATTTAGAGTTAATACCTTTGTTGATTGATTGATCTGTCTGTGTATCTATCTCGTCTGCCTGTCTGTCAATCTCAGGTTTTGCAAGGCTGCTTGGAGGGTCAGGAAATTAGAGAAGAGATTGCACAAGAATGAATATTTTCCTCTGTAAAGCGAGACCCTTATCTTTACATTATGTGTGTGAGAAATTTTCACTTTTTGCCCTAGATAAAAGGTACTCAAAAAAATCATTTTGAGAAAATACAATTGTCAGACTCCCTCAGATTTCATTCTGTGTCCCAAGTTCCATTTTCCTGTGAAGTTTAGCTAGGAATTTCTCCTTCTTTTATGTCCTTTCCATAACAAATTAGAGAGATACTTTACCTTTGTGTCAGAGGAAACAGAAGGAAGAAAATACAAGAAGTTCATTAAGAATTAGGCTGACAACACAATGCCAGCATTTTCTCCAAATTTTTTTGAATTCTGCTTCATCACTGAAACTCTGGTGCAGCGTGAGGAATGCCTGTCCTAGGTTAAGCTTTCAAAACAAAATGAGGAAATAATTTGGCTTGGTTAGAGGAAGTGGGATGAGAATTTGTGGGTGAGATTGTGAGTGTGGTCACCCTTCAGATGTGTGAGAAAGGTGGCAGTGCTGTTTGCTGTTATTGGACTGTGTATAGGAACATGGAGAGAAAGTCTGGGGTAAGCAGGCAGTCATTGGTATGGACTAAGAGTGTTTCCTGCTAAAATTTGCTTAATGATGACACACATTGCTCTTTTTTTCTCCCAAAGGCTGAACAGGGAACTTCTTTGCTTCCATGGTTGAGACCTGATACTGCTGCTCAGGAGTACTAATAATCCTTGGCAGTACCAATGGGCTTCATGTGTCCTGTGTCCACTTTGTAGCAAACATTAAAAATTAAGAATTGCGATGGGACTAGGATGAACAAATAAATCCCCTTTGTTGTTTTTGTTTTATTTTCCTCTGACATTGGAAATACTAGTTGGCATAACCATTTGTAGTGTCTCAGTCTGAAAACTACATTCTTACCTGATAAAAGGAACCTGGAAGTGGCAACAAAGAGGATGAGACATCCTCAGGAAAGAGTGGAGAGGGCACTGTTCTGAGCAGCCTCAGTGTGAAAACCTGGTCCCTGCTCTTGCAGCTTAGCTTTAAAGCTGAGCTCTGATAGATTGAAAAGGGAGCATGCTGCAAAGTTAGTAACTTTTTGTAGCTGGGCACCTTTGTATCTGAGCTTTGCCTTGAAGCAGAGAAACACTCAGGAAGCTAAAAATGCAATTTTAAATGCAAAACAATTTTAGATTATCATAGAATCATAGAATAGTTTGGTTGGGAAGGAACCTTAAAAATAATCATCTAGTTCCACTGGATCAGGTTGCTCCATGGTGAGACTGGTTGGCCTTGGAATGCTTCCAGGGACAGGGCAGCCACAGCTCCTCTGGGCAGCCTGTGCCAATGTCTCACCCCCCTCATAATGAAGAATTTCTTCCTAATATCTAAACTAAATCTATCCACTTTCAGTTTAAAGCCATTACCCATTGTCCAGTCACTCCATAGTCTTGCAAAGAGTCCCTCTGCAGCTTCCTTGTAGGCCTTCCTCAGGTGCTGGAAGGCTGCTCCATGGTCTCCCTAGAGCCTTCTCTTCTCCAGGCTGAGACACTCCAACTTTTTCAGCCTGTCTTTGTAGTAAAGGTGCTCCAGCTCTCTGATCATCTTCATGGCCCTCCTCTGGATTTAGTCCAGCAGGCCCATGTCCTTCTGTGTGTCCATAGCTTTAGATTTTTACCTTTTCCTTGAGTAATCTTGTTTCCAGTTTTGTTACCAAGAACACAATATTTTTCTTTCCTAGGTGAAAACTGTTCTCTTTTGTAAAGAAAATGTTGTTACGGTGTTAAAAATTAACAGAACTGACAGACAGGCTTCTCCTCAGAAGATGTATCTGAGGAAATCAGCATGCAAAGCTGGCAAGCAACAGGGAACTACAACTGGGGAAAAGGATGGGATTTTTTTGAGTTGTGCATGAGTCCTGCCAACTGGAGGGCTCCATGTGCACCTGGTATCAGATGCTGACTGGCAGGAAAACATCCTGTCAGGCAAGGTACAGGTGGAGTAAAGCAGAGCCCTGGGCAGATTGTTCAACACTTCTGCACACTTTCAGCTTCAGAAAGGCACTTTTTACCCAACCTTTACAAATGACTGGTAATTGGTAGCTGTGCTAGGAGTTAAGCACATGTACTATTAAATGGTCCATATTACTTACCTTCTAGTGGCTGAAAGTGCAGTCGCTTGGAAAAAGAACAACTGTTTTTGAAAGTGCTGTTTTACATATCTGTGCTGGAGGCTTGCTGTAGTGAAATAGAGGAATTTTGAATATTAACATTGTTCTTCCCTGGCCCTTGTTCTCAACCCCAACCATCTTCATAACTTGGTTCAAGCCTATTATTTAACTTTCATGTTAGAAAAATGAGCCAATGCATAGTAAAGAGTTTGAGGTGAATACTTTTTTGATGATGATAAAATGAAGACTGTAGAAGTAATCTACAAATGTGTTGAATTTTCATTTTCTTTTTTCTAAACCACAAGACCATTCTGCTCTTTTTCAGAAATACCATCTTCACTTCTATTTCATTTTTAATACACAGCTGCTCAGCAGCCTTTATCTCCATGTTAGATCTAAGGCCAGTAGTTCTGAATTTGTGTAGGCACTGGTTAATTGCTCCATATTGGTGTTCTCCCCCTAATGTACCTCGAAGACTCAGGAGGATCCCCGTGAGACAAAGCTGCAGCACAAATAAGGTTTGTGTATTTTCCATGCAGACTTGTGGGAAGCTGATCCTTTGGTCAGGTGTGCCTGTCCAAGCATGTCCATGCAGTAACAAGTATGCATGAGGATACACCATCTGTATAGTCAGTGTTTTACTAGAGGTTTGTACTGTAAAAACCCCGCTAACCTTGATTATAGAATTATGGTTTTGTATGAGAAAATCTAATATTAAAGTGCTCTATTTAGGTTAATTTTGTCTGAGTGACTCAGACAGTTCCCAATTGTGATTGGCAATCAATAGCAATAATATGAGCACTAAGTCATGTTTCTTCATCAAAATGACAAGCCTCAGAGCAGACAGTATAATTGTTTGCTTTTCTGCACAGATAGAGACATGATTGTTCTGCTTTTTTCTAAAGAATGAGTTAATGGGGGCTGAGGATATTAATATCTGAAGTACCAGAGACAAAGACTTATGTAAGAACATGGAAGTGTAAATATAAAACAGAATGGGCATTTTAAAAGTCATGCTAAGTATTAGCAGCAGTAGCTAATGACAGGTATTTTATAAATACTATAGAAATTAGAAACAGAGTAGAGCTTCTCTAAATGGCATCTCAGGGAGGCTTGTTAACATGAAAGTAGAACAACTAGTTACATACATGCCTACCTTTTACTTTTGGAAGTAAAATAACTTACAAAGCTGCCTCTGCTCAGCAGTGTCTAACCTTAAACTGAAAATAAAATATTGATTTTTTAAAAATTCGTGATATGGCATAGGATTTTTTTTGACTACATTTTTTTTTAATTACATAGAGAATTAAGGGTCACTATTTCATTTCAATTTTTTAGTTCTCAAAGTTATATATTTCTGTCTAGCATCTGACTTGGTTTTTTTATGTGTTCCAAATGGCATATGTCTGATGGCTCAGTTATACATATATTACTCAATATGGACAATATAAGTGATTCCTTCAGTTACCAGTGTGATTAAGAGGTAACCAGAAAAAGCTGGTTATTTGGGGAGGGATATCAAAGGGGTGAAATCTGCAGGAATCCTGGTCAAAGTTACATTGATTCTCACTATGAAGTTTCAAGACTGTCAGGAGGAGGAGTGGGGCAAGGAGACTTAATGATTTTGAGGTGGAGCTAGCAGCTTTAAGAGAATATGTGATGTATAATTGCTGTGCAGGGCTGGTACTAGTCTTGGTGCTGTATTCTCTTCTGGTGTTCATGATCCTCAAACTCACCTTTCAAGTGTTTCAGATAAACTATGGGCAGGAGCTGTATTGAACATTTACATGCATTGGAAAACCTTCCTCTCAGGAAAGCCCAACATGCTAGGCTAACAGATTTCAGGTATTCTGCATTTATTTCTACATTTTGTCCTTTTTATTCCATATTAAATGGAATTTTGTAAAACTGTGTCGTGTATCAAAAATATTGCTCAATTGCAGCTATGAACCAGGGTAAAATGAAACAAAGACAATATACCATAGTTTGTCAGTGTATTTCCCAGTTTTGGAAAGCTGATCCCAGCCCTTTTTTACATGCATATGTCATTCTTCCTTTTTAAGGAAACAGATCTATATTTAGTTGTTATAAAATTTGTGTTTCTTTTTTTCTTTCCCATTTTACTCTTTTGTCCAAAGATTGTGTTAAGAATTGAGATTTTTCTATTACTGTTTTATGTAAAAAAATTAAGATTCTTTACCATGAGGAACAACTGTATGATTGAAGGAAATGCTGACAGGAAAACATGGGAAGAGCACTTTAGTGAGAATATCTAAAACTATGTTTTAAGTATGCTTTCAGTGCCTACTTCTGTGATTAATCCATATTTGAGTAGAAGGAAAATTTGTGAATGTGTTAACCATCTCAGTGCTTAAATTATACTTCTAAGTTAAAAATACAAGCATGTCTTGCATCTGCTTTTTCTTTGGCATCAGATCCTGTGCCTGGTTTACTCTGTAAGTTTCTTACTAGCATGGTAAGACTTGCTTTAGAGGCACAGCCTTACAGTTTTCCTTGGTTGCATCTAGTAACAGTCTTGCACCATCTGAAGAAATTCCCGAATCTTGGTGTTATGAGGTTCAAGTATTACTGCATTTTGTTCTGCTGAAAATCAAGATTTTACCTTCGATGACGTAGGGGCATCCAAAGCTCTTTGTCTAATAGTTCATGGAGCCAATCAGCAGTATTTTTGTTCTTTCAGAGTGCCAGTCAGCAGTATTTTTGTTCTTAAACTTAGGTATTTAGTGCAGAAAGTTATGATTCTTAAGTTATTTCTTAGATTTTTTTCAAAGCACAGTTCTGACAGTGTCTGAAACTCTGAAGGTCCCAGGATATGTTATAAGGTCATCTGAGACATGGTTATGTTAGTACTGTCCTGTGGCTAAGGGTGGCAGCGAAGTTTGATGAACCATTAATCATTGTTCGTACTGATTTCAATTTTAAAATTAAACAGCTGCAAAGAGGAGTTTCTAAACGTGTTCATATTTTACTACTGAATGATTACAGCTTCCTATTACTTGGTCTTCATTTTGGAGTGCTTGGTTTTGAAAACAAAAGCATCTTCAGTGTGTCTTGTGTATTGTGCTGCCATCCCATGTTCTAAGGATTGCTGATGTTCATAAATGGTTTACCTACCAGAGCTTTAGAATTGGTTTTGAAGTTATTTTGCTAAAATAATAAGTTGTAAGGTAGATAATTACAGTTTCGAGTGTTTGGAAATACACAGCATTTTGGCACTAGGAATCAGAATAATTAAATTATATTCTCAGTTCTGTTGAGAATTTACCATACAAGCTTGATCAAAGCACTTCACCTTTCTGTCTCAGTTTTCACAGAGCAGCTTGTGTTTGTAGAGGCTGGAAGTTAACAAAATAAAATAACCTTATAAAAGACTAATCTTCATGCAGACTATCCAGTGAACTTTGTAATGCCACCTTGTATTCAAAAACCCCTTGTAATAAATATCCAATAAAACTACTAAGGCAAGACCCTTGCCATGAATTAATCCCTCATTGCATTGTAATGTTTACTCGCCTTTCAGTTATTCACATCTTAAAACCAGGAATTTTAGCACTTTGCCTCTCCCTTGGTCTTGCTGACATATTACTGAAAATTTTGCCACCTAACTTTTTTTTTTAACTGGAACTGTAGGTTAAGCAAACACATTTCAATTTAAAAATAGAAAAAAAAAGTTACTTACGAGTAAGGGCTGTTTGTGAAAATATAAATTTCTGGACTGAGCTGTTTGTATTTATGTTCCAGAGGATCAACCTATACTTTAAAGTTAGAACAAACTGTATTTCACAATAGGACTGTATGTAAACAGTGTTAGTGCAATGGTTTATGTTGTTCTTCCATGTGACACATTAAAACATGTAGAATTAAGCAAGTGATAAATTTGACCCCATTTTTTGTGTTTTTATTGTCATCCAGTTTTAATTTTACAGTTTTCCCTCCATCAAGACGAGAGAAACATTCCATTGCCTAAATGAAACACTGTGTATGATGGGAAGAAATCCTACTGCATATTCTGTAGTAATGAGAGCATGTTTATCATTATGGCCTCCCCTGCTGCAGGTTGTTTTTTCGGCTTGAACAGCAACCATGTTTTTTATTTGACTGCAAACACACTGTATTGTAAGTAGTTATGCATTTCTCTTGTGACCCATATCTCTGAGCAGCTGGAGGACAATTCAAAATGAAGAACTAGAAATGGCATTAGTGGAGTACTAGAGGGCCAGCTTAGCCCCCTCTATCCTCAAATTTAGTTTGAAATACAACTTCCTGTTGGAGATCTGTTTCTCTAGTGGGAGTGAGAGGAAAGTACATTTTTTTTTTCTTACTGGATATATTCTAGTTGCTGAGAAGAGTGTAACGGGTTCCTGTGAACATTTATACTTAAGGGAAAAACAGGAATATTGTACAGGAATATTCTGTTGAAATACAGATGTTTTAAAAAGTTGTTTTATGAAAAATGTAAGAAGCTACTTGGAAGTGCCTCAACTTTATGGAAAATATGAGCTCTAACATCAGGCCATACCTGCAAAGTGCTGCTGTTGTAGGCAAAGTTCAAGAGGCATCATTAGCAGTATCTACAGTGGTGCTAGGTAGGACCATTCCTGGTCCCAAGCGAGCCAAACTTGGCTGATAAAACCACAGATTTATCCACCTTCTGCAGCATGTTAGAGGCTGCTGATACCAGTTCTTCATGTTGCTGTGCAGCTCATATGCTTTAGATGATACATGAGGCAGATCCATAGAGCTGATGGGTGCTTTAGCTGTAGACCTTAGAGACTGAGCTATTTCAAAGTTAGACCTTTGGTTTTATTTTAATTGTTATCAGTTGTTTTCAGAGGCAAAGAGCAAAACTCTTGTAACTGTATGCTTCTGCGTGGTCAGCTGCAATAAAGCTTCCACATTATGTCATGTAAATGCATATTTTGGCTCTTGAAGTACTTTCTCAGTATGGTCAGTATGGCCATGCATTACAAGCTTTATAAAAGGATTTGAAATGTCACTGATACCCAGATGAAATAAATGGATTTTCTTTGACTAGTTAAGTGGCTTTCTTCTTTCAGAGTTACAATTGCATCCAGGTTTTTAAATCTGCAGTTCCCTCTTGCTTAATGCTGCATGAATACTGTGGAATAGGTGAAGGTGTTAGAAAATTTTTTAATGGAATATTAATTTTCTACCAACAAAAATTTTCTTCAGGTATTTATTGTTCTAATTAGATGAATGGAAAGAAAGTATTTTACCTAGGATCAGTTTAGTCCTACTGGAAGTGTGACAATGTCTTAAACTTTTCTGAAAGTTTTTGTGGCTACAGTTCAACAGTATGCTGCATTGCCCAGCACAGCTGTGTTTTTTAGATCTTTCCCCATCAATGCTTTGTTACAGTAAAAAAAAAAAATTACTTTTAATGGTATAGTATTTCCTTTGACTGTGTGGCCATTTGAGTAGTGATATGTCAAACCGTGACACTTTGAATGCTTCAAGGTAGAGAGAGACTGGCTAAAAACCCTGTTTTATGGGTAAGAATCAGACATGCATTGGGTCATGCACACTCCTAGGATTATCAAATCAAATGTTCAGCTGATTTTAAGTGAATCAGTTCAGCAGATTTATATGGTAGACTTTAATTAGGAAATAATGACATTTTCTTTTTTAATATTTACCATCTCTAACAAGTAAGTTTTTGCTGTGTGAAAAATACTCTGATTAAACTGTTACATTGATTAAAGAAAAAGACAAATGTCAAAAACATGGGATTTCTTGTGGAATGGGAAGTGCAGTATTTGGTCAGCATTTTGAGTCCTCTTTTCTCTGTGTAGAAAACTAAAGTTGCAATTAGGAGAATGAGGAGCATTTGTCTTTTATTTTGTTGATACTGTTAATACTTCTGAGACAAAGAGTGAGAGCAGAGCTGAGATCAGCTTGCACAGTTATCTTGATGTGGCAACACTTGTGTTGTAAACTCCCATTTCCTTTTACAGTTTCTGTCTTCTGCTCTATTGACTGTGCTTCCCAGCTTCATATCATCAGCAAGATTTGTCAGCAATAATCTCTTGCTTTTGTGCTCAGGTTATTAAGGAATATTTTAACTAAGATGACTTTATAGACCAGTTTTAGAGGTACTTTGATACTTGAACGTCTCTTGGTTAAGAATTTTACTTTTTTGCTTATCCCATTGTTATCTCCCCCTTTTTTCAGCTTCTTGTGTACTACATTTTTAACATAATCCAAATCTTCCCCTATTTAAATAATTTCCCATCTGGCTCAGTATCAAACATTTTACTGAATCCAGACAGATTGAATATCCTGAATTTCCTTGTCTGCTAATTTAGTCATCTGACCAGAGAAAGATACCAGGTTAGTTTGGCATGATTTGCCCCCCCCTCCCTCCCCTTTCCTTAATGCAGATACTTCATTTGCTGTTTTGAATTCAAGCATTATCAGCATGATTAACTTAGGAAAAACCCTTGCTGTTGTGTCTGTGCCTTCATGTGTCTGTTCTCTTAAGCTGGACTTCTGTTCTGGTTCCCCCTCCTTGGCTCTCCTGACAGTGACCAAGATACATCTTGCTTATCTATCCTGGGATGAATCACAGAATCCTGGAATGGTGTGGGTTGGAAGGAACCTTAAAGATCATATAGTTCCACCCTCCCTGCATGGAGAGGGACACCTTCCTCTAGACCCGGTTGCTCTAAGCCTCATCCAGCCTGGCCTTGAACACTTCCAGGGATGGGACATCCACAACTTACCTGGCCAACCTGTTCCAGTGTCCCACCACAATCACACTGAAGAATTTCTTCCTAATATCTAACCTAAATTTACCGTCCCTTGTCCTGTTGCCTGATGTCCTTGAAAAATGTCCCTCCCAGGCTTTCCTGTAGTCTCCTTCAGGTATTGGAAGGCCACTGTAAGGTGTCCCTGGAGCCTTCTTCAGGCTGAACTAACCAAACTTTTTCATCCTTTCCTTCCAGCATATTGGCCACACCACACAGCTTGGTGTCACCAACAAGCTTATAGAGGATGCACTCAGTCCCACTGCCCACTTTGCTGACAAAGGTGTAAAACAGCACCAGTCCCAGTACTGACCCTTGAGGGACACCACTTGTCACTGGTCTCCATTGGACATGGAGGGAGTGTTACACTGTGCTTTCATCTCCTACCTTAATGCTCTAAAGGCACATACTGGTCACTGAGGCAAAACCTGAAACTTGGGGTCTGAGGAGGTTCCTTTGTTATTTTTCATCTGAACGTCAGTGTTACTATGTGTTGTACAACTTTTCCCCTTCTTCTCTTCCTGTCTGGTGTCAGCCTTTTGCCATTTGTAAGTGTACATTCATGAATTTTGGCAGTTGTCACTTTCTGCTTCTATCTTAGACTGCAAGGTGTAGCTTTTTTTCCTTGTCACTCTTCTATTCTCTATACATTTTTTTTTGCATACTCTTGGTATAATTCCTGAGGTAATTTTTTACTCACTTGAGTCTGCAGCTTTATCCTACACTGAGTTTTTTTCAGTGGTTCAAGGTGTATTATTTGGGAAGGTTTTCTATCTCTCTTTTAAATAAATTTAAGCCTTTTGCATATTCTAGTCTTTCACCTTTTTAACTTGGCTGCTTTAACTCATTATCACCCTCAATTCCTCAAATACTTAAAAAAATCTTAGCATAGGTTTTGAAGGGCCATGGACGGTTTTTGTCAACAGATGCTCAGTAGAGGAAGATCCACAGCAGACCTGTTCTGCCACCATCTACATATTGGAGTCCAAAACACACCTGTCAGTTCATCATACAAAGTTAAGTTGCATAGGATGTAAAATACCAACAGCCACTTCTTTAGTTTGCAGAATTCCTAGCTGATCCTTGAAAGCAGATCTCACTCTGGTCTTCTGTCCAGGGGATTGAAATTTCTCTGCCACTCTGAGAGTGGAGAGATTCCCACCTGATTGGCAGTCTTGCAGTTTAGTGTTTTTTGTGAGTTTCAGCAAGAGAGGGCACTCAAATAAGCTTGATATCATGTGTGCACCTATCTCTCTGTATTTGTACTTCTGTGTAATTGAGATCACTGAGTCAGATTTTTTTTTTATAAGCAGCTATCCCTTTATCATCTTGAAACTTTGTTAAGTCCACATAAAAATATTTTTTTTTGTTAGTGATTTTTTTAATGAAGAAATAATTCAAGTAGTGCATCTAAGTAAAAGTGAATCTTGCCAAAATTAGAACTGCAGTTCCTGGCAGTACTAATCTCTCTTAACAGTATGTGAAAGATTTCTATCTAAATAAAATCCTGTTGGCTCTATTTGTACTCTTATAGATCGTATTTTTATAATTCTTTACCGAGATGATTTTTCACCTAAGCTGACATATCTTCATCTGTGTTACTTGTATTTCTCTGTAGCATTCACAGCTGGTATGTAGGCACTTCATTGCCTGTGTTTTCTATCAGTGGGGAAGCTATGGTAATATCTTCCTCCAAGTCTTGCACCAGCCATCCAACAGAAGTCTCTGATTCTTCACATCTTGTCAGATTTCTTGAATCAGCACTGTGAGTGCTTCCTTTTGACCTCTCCCCATCTCCTGAAGAACTCTGTATTGAAATACAGCCTTTTCAATAACTGGCAGCGCTGGTTACTAGGATCATGTTTCCTCTCCACTAATGCTGGTTTTTTTTCTATTTTATTATTTTATTTTATTTTATTTTGCTTTTTCATTTTACTATTTCTTCGGTTGAAGAAATAGAGTGACAGAGAAATCTCTCACAATGCTTTTCTCCTGATTTCATCTTTTTAAACACTAACTATAGTGGACATGACTGTACACATGTGACAGGTGCTCAATTGATGTCTTTTTGTTGAGAGAAGTCAGTTTTGTGTGAGTGCTTACCAACAATAAAACATCCTCAAACTTTCAAAAGTCAGTTGGAAAGTTGTCTACCAGTCAATACTGGCTTCACTTTCCTTCCCTTGAGAAGTCAAATCCTGAAGAATCACAGAACTCCCACTGAAAGCTTAGCCTGGTGCAGTTGTCTCTGGGTCATTTCTGTAGCAAACTTGGACTTACGATTTGTCTTAGTATGAGGGACATGTGGTGGAATATCTCATGCTGTCTTGATCCAGGGCTTGGAAGTTGCATAGTGGGTTAAAAGAATGAAAAAATATGGTACTGCTGCTGACTCTGTCAAGGTGAAGAGTCCTTCAGGAAAAAATTCCCATCTGCTTTTAAAAAAATAATCTACATATCTAGAGTGAGATACACTCATGCTGCGCATAAGTGTGCAAATGTTTATGAAAAAATATGCGTTCACATAAAAAGCCAACATTTACCTTTTTTCTATTAATGGCATATAGTCCTGTACAATTCAACATATGAAAGGTTCTGGTACTTGGGAACGTATTCCCACAGCCATAAATTCTTGCTCTGCTCCTATATTGCTTCCAGATGCAGCAAAGTCAAAAATGCAGAGGTCCCCCTTTACCTGAAACATAAAGGAAAGGGGCTTCAGCAGTACTGTTTGAAATATCATATGTTCACCAGGCTTCTATTCTAGAATTATTTCTTCAGAGATTGCAGTTGAGTTGCAGCAACCTGTAAATCAAAAGCTAGGAAAAAATCATGGGAAGTGTGTCTTTGATTTTGGTGCAACACTACCATTCATAGCCTCTGCCTTATGAGTTAAGTTGTATAGGATGTTAAAAGTATATTTAATGTATTTTTAGTTGCTTTTTCTCCCCCTAAATTCTTTGTTTTGAACATGGCTGAAGTTTAATATTTAGAGAAGCATGCTCTTTGTTGATACTAGGTTAATTCCTTTACATAACCAGAAATATTTTCAGTAGTAAATATCTTGCTGTTTCTGTGGGACCCTATTTGGGGTACAGGCAGCAGCATGCAATACAATAAAAGGTTCTTTCAGCAAATGTTTAGGAAAATACTTTCCAAGAGATCTGCACGCGATTAGAATTACTGAGTGCTCTCTTCTTTGGCTTCCTGTTTTGGAGATAAATGCCTTTGGGACACTTGGAATATCTCAGTTTTGAAAAGCAAGAGCAATTTAACCAATTAAATACTTCATCGTCTTAGCTGTGATTTCAGTTAGTTTTAAATAGGAAGAAATATGAAATAGTCCCCGAGATGCTTTAATCAAATTGAAGGAGTAAATTAAGTCCAGTATCCAGAGTAGCTTTTGATTCTATGAACAAAGTGACACTCTGGCTCTTTGCACAAGCACAGAGTTGCTGCTCTTTCCTAAATTCTCATGCCCCATGCTTCTGATCCTGTTCTCTCCTGTTCCTTCCCAAGTTTTCTGCTGCTCCCAAAAGAGAAACATTTGAACGTTTTTTTGGAACGATTTCCTAGTTGCCTGAAGTATTTTACATAGCTTATATATAAAGTTTGAAGAAAAAGTTAGGTCTTGTTGAACAGTTGTACTCGGAACAATCTCATCAGGTCCCTCCACCTAATACTGAGCAATTCAACTCCAAGAATTATTCCCTAAATGAGATAAATTGTATTTATCAGCTCACCCATTATGTGGATCTTGCATCTGTGTAAAATTTCTATAGTAATGTTATAAATTAGCTTGGCAGAATGTAGCTATGTGCAGTGTGTGCCATTTCTTGGTTTTTGTAAAACTTATGCTACAGTGGTGTTGTCTGGTCATTGTATTTATGTAGTATTGTTGACCATTACAGGTGTTTTCCACCACATATTGCTGTTAAAATATTTGAGTATTCCTAATTCCATACTGAGCTTTCCTGCTGGATAAGACAAAGTTTTCATGAAGATGAAGGCTGTTAGAGGATTCACTCCAGACAGAAACATTGTAAATAATTCATACAAATTTTCTATTTGGCTTCTAAGAATTTTGAAGCAAATTCCAAATCCTTAGTTTTGCAGGATATCTGGCTTCATGGTGCAGTTGTGTTGAGTCCTGTAAAACCTAGTGGTGTATTTACATAGCTGAGATCCTTTCCAACTTGTGTGTTTTCTTTATTTTTCCACAGCAGTCGCTTAGCTGTATTACTCAGACGTAGGAATATAGCTTAGATGATGCCTTAACAGGCAATTTTTAATTGCAAGAATGTATTGCATTGTGTCATCTCATTTGAATTCTGTGAAATTTAGCTGCTTTTTGTCAAACTACAATTACTTCTTTGTAAAGCTTGCTAGCAGTTCCATTTGCATTGAGATCTATTATGTCCTGGATTAGTGGAAATTAATAGTATAATGTAATACAGCATGGCAGTTTTCATTTGAGATCACATTAATAAAAGAATTCATTTGGTGCTTCTTTTCCATCTACTATGAATGTCTCCAATATAAATTTGGGCTGGTTGTGATCAGTGACATTTGATAACATTATATTTATTGGTACTTAGAATTTTCTTACAAAGAAAGAAAAGGAAATATTTTATATTTAAAAATGGGCTGAAGAAGCTTTAACCTGCCCAAATCTGAATGCAGAGCTTTGCATTTCCTATATAACAATGACTGGAGAGCAGAAAGTAAGTACAAGCATTACATCTCACATTCAGAGCAAGTACAAGCTGAGCTTATTTGACTTGGTAGAGTCTGTCCCTTTTCCATGAAAAATATGGATGTATTATATTTAGTCATTTCAAAAAAAGAAAACATCACTGGATCCTAATATGCTACTGTTTTTTATTTAAATGTAGGAACAAATTAAGATTTAAATAATTTTTTTGTAAAATTAAAATAGTAAAATTTCTGAATAAAGATTATTTTGAATTTGAAATGGATTATATTTTAGTTTTCTCTCCTGTTATCTTAATAAGAGAATAATACATATGCTCTAGCCTTAATGTATAGCTATTTCAATTGGGTCTCTTATATTCAAATAAACTAGTTGTAATTAAGCTCTGTTGTTTATGATTATCTTTTTTTTTTTTACTTTTTGTGCTTATACAACATAGGTTATGGTTAAGCTTAGATTAGCATCTCAGGTAACTTTTTAAGTTGCATCATTATGACAGATACTAACTTAATCAGTTACTAATTCCTTTTCCAAGTAGGCACTTTTTAATTGCCAATTATTAAACTGACTGCAGTAAGTCACTGTCCCAGTGGCACTGCCTTTCTCTTACTGTCCTGGGTGGGCATCAGTGCAGGCATCACACAGTGAGCAGCTCCAGAACTGCACCATCTCTGCTTCCCCTTCAGCTGCTTTTAATTGTAACCTTTAACTTCAGATTTCTTGCTTCTGTAACGCCAGGTTTTGTGACAATGTGAGCATTTCTCTCTGTAATTTTTTCACCTGAATTACTGCGAAGCACTGTCAGTCTTGGCAGCATTTTCGTGTAGTTTCCCATCTGAGAAATTAATGAGGACTTGAGTTTGTCTTTTATAAAGTAAAGGTTTGTAGGCATTTGCTGTGATTCTCCACAATGAATTAAGTGTGGCCCAAACTGGGTTGCTGCTTAGATTCTCAAGGCAGAAATAATAACTAATCGTTGTTCCAAACAAAAAATAAAACTGACCTAAAATACAGCTGAACCTTTGTTAAAAATCTGTAAAAACTTTTTGTCTATTATAAAGCATATTATTAAAAAGCACAAAGCCCTGTCCTAGAAGTGTTTCCACTGGAAAAAAGAGAAAAAATCTCATGAATTACTACTTAACCTTGAAGCAGGAACTTTGCCCAATTGGTACAAATGTCAGATAATGACAGAGATAATAGGAAAATACTTCAGCTTGGATAGTTTGGTTTTATGTTTGTCTGGATAAAAATCAGTTATATAAAACTTTGCTTGTGTGTGAATTCTAATTTTTTTACTTCAGTTAACTATTGCAAACTAACTGCAACAACGTGTACTTGCACCGGGTTGTTCTGATTTTCATGGGCTTTGAAAACTCTCTGTACCCCTTAATCCTGAGGAAAAGTGTTGGTGAACTGGTTGTGGGTAGTGAAAGTGAATGCATCCCTACAGCTTGCAGATGAGGTTCCTCTGAAAGGTTTATGCCTGTAGCTCTGTGTGAACCTTTCTTTTAAGAATTCTGAGCAGTCTAGATTAGTCCATCGAGCCTCAGCTCATGGGCCATGTCTCTCCTGCTCCTTTGATTATCTTGCCTTGTTCCCTTCCTTTGCAAGCTTTTAACTGTTATTTACACCAGAAGAGATTTCCTAACTCTGTCTCACTGCTTCAGCCTTGCTCAGAACCAAGTCTTTCACTTCCTACATAATAAAAGAAGAAAGCGTTTATTCTGGGGGAGGACAGAAGCCACCAAATTCTGCATTTTATATGTGACAGCCTGGGAAGAATGGAAAGTTATTATGAAAGAATCCCCCACCTTTATGTGAAGAAAAAAATCAACTGTTCTTATAACATGGTCCATTGCTTCTTTTGCTTGAATAGATTTTGCTTTCATTTGTGTGGTAGTGGTTTTAAAGCAATGAAAAGACAAATCTAGTTTCCAGCTATTAGCAGTGGTTGTTAATGCATGAGGGACTACTGCAATTTTATATGCCATGTCTTTTTGTGGTGGAAGCCTTGGTTTTGGTGTTCCACTATGCCTTAAATGTCAAAAGGTGGTTATTGTTTGGTTTTTTGGTGTTTTTTTGTTTTGGCTTGGTTTTGGTTTTTTTGTTAGTAATTATAATGTTTTGTTAGTCCCTTTTTTGGGGGAAGAGGTGGGAAATAGTAATTCTAATAATGATTGGATGCTTAACAGTGTCATGGTCAGGGTGCACTCAGAAGATTTTCCTTTGGGAAATGAAGTATTTCAGAGATCTCTATGCCTGTAGGAATCCATTGCCTGTTTACATTAACTCACCTCTGGGTTTCTGCAGTGGTAGCATGGTGCCTTTTCAAAGTCACTGCACCTTTGAAAAGAATGCTCTTTGGTCATGGCATTTAGTAACATCTAATTGAAGAGCCACCTTCTTTCTCTGCTGTTGAGGGGATGCACTTAACCAGGTTCTTCACTTGGCTAAGTGAATTTGAAGAAATCCAGGATTGTGGGAAGTTTTTTTAGCTGCACACAGAAAAGAAATCCATCAGGTAACTTAATTGTTCTTTAGAGTTGTTCTCATCCTCGTACTATTCTCTGTGTGTGTTATGTGTGTTAATGATGGTGATTGTTGGTTTTCCCATATGTATTTCACATAAAAGAGCAGTTTATCAATGTATATAAAAATGCTGCACCTAGTGGCAAATACATTTGTACACTATTCCTCTTAAATTATTGAGGAAGGTGCCCACATTTTTATGCGTTTTTACAGACCATGATACAGTGGGCAAGTTTGAATAGAATCTATACATTTTAGCATAGAATGAATCTTTAACAGTGAGGAGAAGTTACTGACAGTCACATGCAAACTGGAATTCTCCTACTCTATTAAAATAATAAAACTCTTCATGTTCTGGGCTGGATTTGAGTTTCTTGCAAATCTTGGTTTGTTGGGGTCTTTTTTCCTCAGCATGTTGAGTTTTGCAAGGAGATTTTCTCCCATTTTTCTAGGCCTCCTTGCAGCTTCCAAGTAATACTTCATTTTGAAACTTGAATGCAGGCACTGTGTGTACAACCAGTTCGTCCTTAACCAGGCAAGCTCGTGTCTTCTCCTGCCATCCTGTGGCTCATAATGATCTGACCTGGTGTTGGGGATGAGGCTGCTCAGAGGTAGAGCTCTCCACCCTACCCACCAGTGAGGGTGACCACTGTGACTCCGTGCTGCCTTTTCAGTGTGGAAGGGGAAGGGAAGCTGGGATCTGGAGGCTCAAGGTCTGTGTAAGTGTGGGGGTTGACTCAAGACTCTGCACGGGAGGGACCAAAACCAGCAGCAAAATGACCTGCAGAGACTAGACCTGTGGGGGCTGCAGGCAAAAAAGTGAGACACGGTCCAAATAAATGCGGAGAACACCCAGGAGGAAGAATAAAGAGCACAGATACAATCTCACCGTGCTGCCGCACCCTCCACATTAAGCTCTGCTTCAGTTCTATCTGATGAACACTGTCCTACCATTCAGTTTGCATGTTCACATCTCCCTCTTTGCCAAAGGGAAAGTGTGGAACGGGGAGGGGATCTGCTCCCTGAAAGCTCTTGTGTTTCACACGGTAGCTCACAGTCCTCCCTGAAGAGAAACCCCACGCTGGAGGAACAGCAGCACGTTTGTTTTCAGCTTTAGAGGCTGAAATGAAATTAAGTATAAATGAATTCCAAGCAATGAAATCATATTTGCTTACTAATCTGGACTGCATCTCCTTTTTCCACCCCCCCTCACAACAAAACTAGCAGTACCAGTAACTGTGCCTGCGTCACCTCTTCCTCCCTTTCCTGCTCACAGACCACTCCTGCAGGAGAATTTCCCAGGAGGCTGGCCTGCAACAAGAGGAAATAGAGGTCAAGACAGCTCGAAAAAGAGATGAGGAACATGGGAATTAGGAGAAAGACAACAGTGACTTGAGATCCAAGAGAGACGCGCCTGCTGTTCTCTAAACTGCTTCTCTTAGCTTTTCCCCAAAAAAGGGCATTAGGGCCTGCTGCTGCATTTCAAAGAGAATCTGGGCTGAGCCAGGAAGGCTGGCTCAGCCGTTCCTTACCCATTTTTATCAGGTGATTCTGTCCCTTCCCAGTTTAGCCTGTCACTTCCCTGTCCCTTCCCTTTCCTTTGGAGCCCTCCCTCCAAAGGTGACCTGCCGTAACCCACACCTTCCTGCTGCTCCTCAGTCTTGGGACCACAGTTACTACTGAAGCATGTCAAAGCACACTATTAACTCTCTCTTACCATCAAATTAACTTGTTTCCAGAGGTTTTTAAGTTGCTTTCTTCATCAGGAGAAATAAAAATAGTAGAAATGCTTTATTTTGCCTTCAGAATGACATTGCTGTTCTATTTATTTAAATATTTTACCATTTTAAAAAGAACAAATCAACTTGTTTAGGGGATGCCTAAAGGTTGAGAACAATTTTTTATCAATTAAATTTAGTGGTAAATCAATTTAGATGAAACTAATGTAATTAATTAGGTAGTAGCTGCTTATCTTTTTGCAAATACATACATTTGCTTTTAAACATCTGCTCAACAGTCCATCATGGTAACATAAGAATGATTTTACATGAGAGCAATAGAGGAGCAGATGCTTCCTGATGACAACTTACCAATTTGTTTAGGAAACAGTCAGTGAGTCCTGGATTCACAGTTTTAACTTGAAGCATGGCAACCGTGTGAGCAAATTTGCAAAGCAGAAACAAAAAATTGAGAAATCAAATAACTTAATAGCATTTTTAATGTTTGCAGTTTGGACTGAGCCCCTTCTTTGTTAATGTTTTAACATTTTTTTTTTTTTAATGCAGATATGTCTGTTTTGTCTTTACAAGATCTGAGCAAAATTACAGATTTGTTTTGTAATGTATGTACATACATAAATATTTTGCAGCAGTTTTGAAATATGAAGTAAAAATGGATTTTGGTTTTGTCTAGTATAGTGACTAAAACAGCATTAGCTCAAAAAGAGAAAAACTGTACATAAAAAAGGAAAGTGGAACAATTAGTTGATGGAATAAGTTAAATGGGACATCATAAAACTCATAAAAATAAAATTCTGTGGCATTTTTTTCTGTAAGTTTTATATTTATGGCTTTATCCTTAGTTGGTTAAAGAGTGTAAAATAAATCTCTTCTTTTGGGCTGATACGAAACTCTGTGAGGCTGCATAGCTTTATTCAGCCATGCATAGATTTTTTAGATGTTTCAAAGATCATCTGAAATAACTGTACTTACTTTATTCATGTCATCAGCAGAGTTCATCTCATCAGCTAGAGAGATACCATCAGAACTTTCAGGCTCCAAAATGTACTTTCCCAGCACAAATGCTGTGCGTTCTACTTACAGAGACTGTAAAGCAGAGGATTACACATCGATGCTGTATCTTTTTATGTAAGAAGTCTTGAAACTGCTGTTTACCAAAAGTAAAGGGGATTATAAGTAGCCCTAAGAAGGATTCGGCTATGTGCCTTTATATGCAGATCACAAACACAGTGTGCCCACTGGTAACAAGAAACCACAGAAACAAAGATGGGACTATCAGAAGCATATTTGAATAGGTGTAGAAATTTGGCAGCAGAATGAAGTAAGTTTTGTTACAGAGGAGAAGAATGTCAGTTTAAAGCTTCTTTGACCTATGAATTCAGCTGAATGCTTAATTTTAGAAACTACCTAAACTATCAGTCAAAAAATCCAGGATAAGGGAAAAAAAAAAAACAGAAAAAAGAAAAAGAGTAAAGCAGCCTTCTCTTCTCTGCTGCCTCTTCTGCCATCCAACTATGTAAAGCTTCTCAAAAGGCCACTTCTGTATAAAATAACCTTTCTCTAGAAGTAATGGGATGTTTTGGTAAGTACCTCACTGTCTAGTGTCTGTCTAGTAATAGCAAAAATTCTTAACATTTTCCAGTGACCATCTCAAGGAGAATTAAAATTAGAAAGTTTCTCCTGTGCTTTCCTTTACCTAATGCAGCAGATGAAGATGGGATTTGTTTACCAGGTGAAATCCCTGCTAACTGAGCAAACTGAATTCCTAATGCTGAAATTCTTCCTAGCTTAGTGTATTGTTTTCTGAGAACATAAGTGGAGTTCTTATAAACAATGTTTTCTTTAAGGATAAACAAGTTTGAGTATTTCATTTTTGACTGAGTATTGACTTCTTTACCTAAGTGCTTGGAAGTAATAAAGAGTATAGTTCCTTTATCATTCAGTCTAAAGTCACCACAAATTAGATATCAGTACATATGTAAGGGTATTGGGTAATTTTAGCCTTACATACAGAAAGCAAGAGGTAGAAGCATGGGTATACATGCAGATTTTTTCTAGAACAGTAGTATTTAACACATGAGCAGGTAGTCTTATCATTTCCTGAAGGAGTATTTTTTAGGGCGAGGTAAGCTAGTGATAAAGCAATGGTCAAGTCCATATTATCTGATGAAATGTCAGTAGAGCAGTATGATTTTGATTCCAGGAGGTTGATCCAGAAGGGTTTTGTAAATTCTAATGCCGGTTCAGTTCTGAATGTGGACTCCTTACGTTTCTCACCCCTACAAACCTGAAAGCCAATCTCTTTTGCCACATGCATGCTGCTGTACTACCTCTTACTATCTCATGAAAGCATTGGAATTGGATCAGTTTTAAAGAAAGTTCAGACTACTATAATCTGTGATTTTTTTTTATTTTTTTTTTTAGTATTAGTGCCTCTGTATTCCACATCTCATCAGAGGGCATGATGTGTGTGAGCAGGAAAAGAACTTGCTAAGTCTGTCACATGTTTACATGGGAACCAGGAATGACATACCTGACTTTACCTGGCCCATAAGCAGATACAGTAATCATCATTGTTGTTCTGGCATGTTGTCTTTTTTGTCATTACACATACAGTTTTTAAAACTAGGTTAACACTGAGAACACTTTCATGCTTTCTAATAAGCTAAAAGTGACCACTCCTGCAGTTATCCCAGATTTCCCAGAAACCTTCTGTTCTGTAAGCATCTGTGTTTTTCTAGTTTAATGTCAAAAAATGTCTGGGCCCCTGAATCTGGGCTCTCCCTTCATGATCTTCTTCCATGTGCCTCGGCAGCATTGGGTTTTCAGTGTAGTAAATCTGGGGGAAATAACTTTTATGTGGGCTATTGAAAAAAGATTGGAAGTATTTTCTGTGCTGTAACTGTTACGCTTAATCAAATCTTGTATCTCTTTATAGATTGATTCATGGGAGAGGATATGAAACAAAAATGCAAAATCTCTTTAAATTTCTTGTGTGTTAGCCTAGTGTGGTATTCAACGGATGCTGGTTCTTCTCTTCTGCTCATTTTTTTTATTATTGTTATTTTGCTTGGGCAGAGACTGTAAGGCAATATTCACAGTTGGCAATAGTCAAGCTGTGAAACGCACACCCAACCTGTGGGGCATTATGGTTCCTTAGTTAATGCATGTAAGTTCAGGATTTTGAAAACCAAACAAGTCCACACCCATAATGTCTGGAAAGTTTCTTCTAACATTTAATTTTATTGGCATTATTAATTTAACGTTTCCATTTTCAGAGATGTTGAGTACTGACAGGTTTTAGAAAAGTCAAAACAACTGGGTGCTTAGCACTCTTTGTATATTAATTTGGAAAGTTATGTGCTGCAGCTGGGGTCTATCTCAATGCAGTAAGTGCTGTGTCCTCTGATTGATTTCAAATTTACAATAAGCTTTATTACTTTACACCTGAAATACATATTAAAAGGAAAAAAAAAGTCTCGATTTTAGAAGAACTATTAGTAAAATCAACCTCTGTCAAAAAGCCTTTAAAGAAAATAGAACAGAGAATTTTTGATGGATAAATCTGATTTGTCATTTGGCAAACAAAACCAGATTATTTAAGGATGGGCTTTTTAAATTGTCTGTGCTGAATGTATATAGAGATGCAGCAGTAGTCAGCGTATTGTACCAATTTTTGTGCCATAAAGATTTTAGAGGGCTTTTGTCTGTTGTGTACAAAAGCAGCCTGCACTTAGGAAGACCTCAGTTCTGCAACTGCTTCCACATAGTTCACAGTCTGTGGAAGTGAGTCTGTAAGATATCTTTGTTGGTGTTGGACTTTTCTGATTTTCCTGCCAGTATTGATCTAAAAATTCCTTCAGGAATTCAAATGAGTAATGCTATGAAAGGGGTGATTGCTGTTACTTCTGTTCTGTATATTTATTTATTGAATTTATTACTGTAGCAGTAATTACTTTTCTCTTGATACAAATGCAAAAGTTGCTGTATTACTGTGTTCCTGTTTGTCTTTTTAGGAGCCTTTGGATGATTCTCAAGTAGCTGGAGTTGGTGCAACAGAAGAAGTGATTCGCTATGAATATCACGTCTTGTATTCCAGCAGCTACCAAGTACCTGTGCTTTATTTTAGGGCATGCTTTTTAGGTAAGACCAATATTCTTTTAGTTAAAGGGAAGAATAATATGTTGGATGCAATAGATGTTAAAACCACAGCTTTTGTATTAAATCGAGGAACAGATTAATGATCATATGTAATAAGAACATAAGAGATGAGACTGTTTGCCAGTGAATTTTGTAATGCTCCAACACAGGGCTTCAGGACCTTGGAGTAGATGATATCATCTCATCCTGAAGGAGACTGATCTTTGGCTTCTGGCATCTTGCCTGTGGTTGACTAAAACTGCTGGTCATTTTTCTTTTTCTTTAAATGAATATGTAAACTTAAAGCTGCAGGTTTGAAATTGGCTAAAAATAAGTGGACATAATTAGAGTGCTTCAGTAGAATTACATTTCTTTATTTGAAACCTGAATTCAAGCCACAAGACTGGGGTTAAAATGTGTATGTCATTTTCTATCTGAATTTACTGCTTAAAACTAATGAAATAATACCAATAAGATATTAACCTTTTTCTCCCTATTAAAACTGATTCTTCAAACACTAGCTGATCCTCTTTCCTCCCTAATCTATACATCTGGTTACCCCTTACTCTATTGCTATAGCCACTGTGATTTCACTCACCATCCTGTCAGGAAGGAAAGAGGAACACACAGCCTCCCTCCAAGGCCATTGTTAGTGTCACTTATTTAATCAGCAAACACAGAGTGATCACACTGCAGCACTGGCTGTGCTCTGCTCTGTTCCTCTCTGCCTGAAGTCTCTGTACCTTGGGCGGAGGGATGGAAATCTTAAAGTCATTTCATTCAGTCTCCAGCATGGTAGCATCAGCATCTTTTGTGTTTTGAATAATCTCCTAACTTTATCTAGATAAAGATGTCTGAATGTTGCCAGTGATATCTTTTCCTTTTTAATTAAAAAGTAGCTTAAGCTGCTTTGAATGTGTTCCGTAGATTTAATCACTCTCTGTCTTATATTGTTTAATGGTTTCTAATTTTGCAGTGTTAGCATTTTAAAAGGCACTTTAGATTTAAAATTGAAGAACAAATTCTCACAGACTCCCTGGTGGAAAGATTTTAGTCTGAGGTGCAGTTTCAGAAATGGATAATTTGGGGTAAATTTTCAAACAGGGATGTAGGGAATTGGGGACATTGCTCTGCCTTTACCACCAACAGAACTCATTTGCACACATCCTGCTGCAGTTTTATTTCTAGAATTATTACAGGCATTTACAAGTGTGCAATGTTTTGCCTTTAAACTTGTTCTATGGACAAGAAGATAAAGTTCTGTTGTAAGATACAGGTAAACCTATTTGTGGTCCTGAAAAATGTCATCTTCTTTAGCTGCATTAATAGTGCACTGTCTCTACAGAAGAGGTTGGGAGATGCTGCAGGTAGAGGAAATAGGACACTATTTCCACTGTACTGTACTTTCATATAATTAGTATTCACCATAAGCAGTTAATCACCAGAGAAGAGCTCCCAGAGACAAAACAAGTTGTTTAGCTTGTCAGCATCAGGGAATCGGAGGTGTTGAAACATGACTCCTTATAGCTGGAAGTGGATATTACAGCAGCTAGTGGATGATCTAATGCACAATCATAGTATTATGTGCCAACAGCTCCCCTTGCAGTACAAAACTGTAATTGTTCCTGCAAGTGCAATTATGTCTTAAAACACTTCTTGGGAACCTTTCACAAAGGAAAACAAGGACTTTTTGTAGGTAATTTCGAAAGTCACTTGTGTTCTCCAGCATTTAACATTCTCTTTTAGCATTTAACATTCAGTGACTCTTCAAGAGAGACAGATGCAAAATTCTGGCAGTTGTTACTCTTCCTATAATGCTTTCATCTAGTACACTGATTTTAATTATGGATAGCTTACTTTTGAAAATGAAAATCTCCCTCATCCCTGCAAGTTATTTGCCAGCCTGGACTCTGCTGTCTGAGGTCCCAACATGGGGTTTTTAGAAATGTGCAGATGACAGTCACTCACAAGCACTTGAGATATCTGAGCAAAGTATCTTTTATCTTTTCCTGAGCTTGCTATCAGGAAGACTTCAGGTAAAGCCCTGAGATTTTTGTCCTTTGAGGTAATATTCTCTATGTGATAGGTCCCTCACCTTGTTTCTCAGACAACTAGTACTATTAGCCTCATTCCTCATCTGAGATAATGAAGGAAGAATGTTCTGAGACCTACCTCCATTTCCCAGTCTCAATTCCTACCATTTTTTGCAGCTTCAGCAACAGAATCAGTTCCTCACAAGCCTCTTGTGAGCTGTTCATGGTTTCCCTGCAATCCTGTCCATGCTGATCCTCATGTTAATTAGAGCTTGTTGCAGGAGGTGAAGGTGAGCTGTAACCCTTCCAGTGTTTCAACAGCCCTGCCCCATCTTGCCTTCCCCAGCAGCAGAGCACAAGAGTTTGAATTTAAAACTCAGCTTCCTCTCTGGTGGTATGTTAAAGGAGCCATTACACCTCGAGGCCTGCCTCAGAAATAATGATTCTTCTCTTCAACCTGACTAAGCAGTTTTGCTTGTTTCACAGTGTTAATTCCCTCAGTTTGTATGTTGTGATAACAACTGGTGTCAGTCTGTCCAATCTGCTTTTTTCCAAACAGACTCTTTAAAAACTTTTCTAGAACAACTGAACCTTGCCTTTCTCCCATGCTATTTGAGTCCAGTTTTCTTTGACTTGGCCTCTCAAAGTCTCTCCTAGGAAAAAGACTGCCAGTAGATTTGGGGAGTTTCCCACAATCCCACATCACTGGGGAGATTTCCCTGTGATGTTTAGGGTAGCTGGTATCTTCAGCAGCTTGTGGCAGAGAGGACATCCATTTTTCTCTCCTCAGTGCTAGAACTTGTGCTCAAACATTATAGACCTTCCTGCAGAAAGACAAAAGTTGAATTGTGTCTTTATCCTTGTTGCAGTCTAAATTGTGTGAAATAGCTTATTTTCTGGAATAGTTTTTCTGGTCACATGAAGTTTGATATCTAAGTCACTGCAAGGTAAGGGTTTGAAATTTTAGGTGCAACAGAAGTAAGATACTTTGAGAGACAACTCAACTTTTTGGTAGTTTCTGGGATAGATTTACAGGGGGGATCTTGTTCTGTGGAAGGGCAAATACTTTAGCTGCAAATAATTAAGCATGATCACTCTGTCTGGAAAGATGTTGGGGAAGATCTTTTTAGGCTAGGTGTATATACTTAAGAAACATTTTCCATTACTTCTTTATACTTCCCACATGGCATACTTTCCTAAATTCAGACCTACTGAAGTCCCAGTTGGTGTCAGGAGCTCAAGGCAGTGGTCCTGAATGCCTTAATCTAAGAGGATTAGGTGTAATTTTTCCAAAATCAGTCTTAGACATGCCATACCATTCAGAAATGGAAGCCCTTCTTTCTTTTCCTGGGTTCTGAGAGTACCAAATAGGTATTTGAAGAAATGCATGAACCCCTGCTGCTATCTGATGTCAGCAATTAGCCCTCTTAGAGACAGATGGTATAGGCAATTAGCCTTCCCCTTCAGTGCTGGCATCAGCCAGATGGGCTGGGCTAGGTCCAGTAAGCTTTCTTTAATCAGCAGAGTATTTTCCCCTTTTCTTACTTCTAAATATGTCAAGGAACTTTATTTTTTTACTGAACTATCATTGTCTGAAGCCATACTTTAATAAACCTCTTATACCAACAGTGAGGTAGCAGCAACACAATCACAATCACAATCAGAGGTGGGCACAGGCATCATTCAGGAGTCATCCTGCATATGGAGAAAAGAATGGCTTGTCTCAGACTACTCATTTTTCCAACAGAAGTAGAGGAAGGCTCATGAGTGGTGGCTATGCACTGGAAAGAGAGCAGAGCTAATTGAAGTCAGTAAGTATTGCAGTTCCTCTAGAAAAGAGAAGGAATGTGATTTTCATGTTGACCTGTTCAAAAATGTTACTGGCTCTCTGACATGTAGATAGATGCTAATCAGTGGTTAGAGAGAGGGAACTTGTAAGATAATGTAAATTCCTCCAGCCCTGAAGGCATGACTTTCATTCTGTGTTGGGCCTGACAGATGCACTTTCCAGGTCTTGCTCCCTGAACTCAAAAGATTGTAACCACTATGTCCTTGCTCAGAAAAATAGCTCCTCTTAAGACCACGTCCCATATGAACTGATTTTATCATGTCTTTGGACATAAACAAAAGTGAATAATTAGTATAATCAGATACTCTCCTAAGCTGTGAGGGTATTTTTTCTTTCGTGGCAACGGTTTCTGAAGAGTGCAAAACCCTAATATTTATTTGGAAAGTATGACAGAATGAAGCCTCTAAACAATTCGTGCACTGTTTCATCACAAGTGTCAAATAATCTTTAATTAGAAATCTAAGAAATTATTTAAAGTCCTCAGTAAACATGCAGAAAACAGAATACAGCGACTTGGGAATCATGAAAATTTTCTCTGAAGTTGTACATGAAATTTGTATGCCTAAAGAATTTCTGCTCTTTGCAGAAATTAAGGTGCCAAGTCAGCTGGGAGCTGCAACTGCTAAGTTTCAATGCCACACACCTTGCTCCTGTGAGAAGGCACTGAGCCATTTGATTTTTAAGTTTGTTTTTTTGTGGTGACATAAACTAATTAACTCCAAGTGGACCATCAAGAAGGTTTTCTCAGGAAATCTGCTATATCGTAAATAATACAAATCTGAGTTTGGCATAGAGAGGCTGTAGTTCTTGACAACTGTTAAGGCAGATAAACTATCTGGTTCCAGCCCATAGTTAGTAAATGGCAGAGGACAGAACCCATACTTAGGTCTTCTTGACACCTGTTCTTTGTCTCCTTTCTCTCAACAGAAGTCTTACTTGGTTACTTGTCAGGTTGTTTTGGCCTTTCTTGCTGGGCAGATGTCAAGTGTTTTGTATCAGAGTCTGCATTTCACAGGGGCTGGGTTAGTACTGGTGAGCTGATGATCTGTTGTGTGCCAGACCAGTGGCATTTACAGGCATGGAGATCCAGACAAAAGTACATTAAATCTTTCCTGATTCACAAGCAGCTATTTCCTTTCACTCTCTGGAATTATTTATTGAGCTGAATTATACAAAATGTGCATATAACCACAAACTTCCACTTCTCTCTGCACACCTGCTCCCAGCTAGACTCGGGATAAAGCTTGGGGACAACCTGCAAGCACCTGAGCAGCTGTGCTCTTGTGGGTAGAGGATGAGTAAGTTGTACTGCTGGCTGAATCTGGAGCCTTCACTTCCCTCTCTTGCTGATGCTGCTGTTTCCTTCTTTTTCTGACTTAACTTTTTGAGTTCAGCTCCATCACAGGAAAGAATGGGGCAGGAAGCAGAGAGGCTGCTTGGCTCTGCAAGGTGGCACACTGGCCCTGTGTTGCTAGTGGCAACAGTGACAGGATGCTCTGTCAGCCCAGCTGGGTATTGGTGGTCTTAGTGAGCTGCAGGAATGTGAGCTAAACATATTAATACTGGAAGCCTTAGGAAAAAGGAGTCTAAAAGTGCCTGAAGAGTACAGATGTGTGTTTTGTGCAAATCTGGGAGCTTGCAAATGAAATTAATTCTCTTACAGTGTCCTAAGCAGATGACCACATAAATTGAGGAGTTTTAAAATATAGAGTAGACCTTCATCCAGATTACCTGAAATGACTCCTTCTAGCAGTCATTTTAACATCTCAATGTAGCTATTTAATTATATTTTACATTTTTATATTTTATTATTTTATTTTAATATTGAGAGAAAACTCCTTCAGTGGACTTTATGGTCTTCATTGCACAAAGAGGATGGGGAAACTGCCCATCCGCCCCATCTCTTTTTGTAAGGATGTTGTGGTTCCCAGCTATGTAGCTGACACATCTGTTTTGATATTGGTAACTTTCTCTCCATGCAGCATCTGGCCTCCCATCTTCTGAGCTAGTCAATTAAATAAGAATTTAACTGGTACAAGAATTTACAGGAACACAGTGTTTGGAAGCATGTAGGAAAGCTTACTTGGTTTAAAAAAACACAATTCAAATTCATTGAAAACTTAGTGGAATATATTAAAGCAGTGCAGAAAATTCAAAATGTAGGGAAATCTAAGTCCAAGCATATTTCACTACATAGGTACATCATCAGACTGCCTAGATCAGGTTTTTGTTCCTATGTGAAACATTGTAATTAGTCTATTAACTATTTAAGTAATTACTGATTGTCATTTCACTCATATGTGAAGTCCATGAGGTGAAGACAAAACTAAATTTTAACTGTAATATGATTAATGCTTCAATAATATTTGATCGTTTCTGTGAATTACATTAATGGTTTGAGCAATCCATTCCATGTGTATGATCTGAATTTACAAGTGTTAGTATGAAAATTCACAGGTACAAAAAAAGTGTACCGAACAAAATCTAGAGTGGCAAATTGAATTTTGTCTGAAAACACGTTTTGTTCTAGATTATATGTTTGCACTTTTTATGGATTGTCTCTGCAGGTTGAACAGAAAACAGAAAATGGCAAGTACACATGGCTTCTCATATTACCTGCACACAGATGATCTGAGCATAATTACATCCTTCTGAAGTTAATCTGTGCTTTTATAACAGATTTCTGAGCAAATGTTAGACCATCTCCATCATCTCTGCTACCTGCCATCTTAGGACAGAGGGCATGATGGTCTAACAAGTCTCACATTCATGAGGATTCCACAGCATAGCTGGTTAAGATGCTGCTACCCCTTCAGATACTTTTTTTTGCCACATGGTTCTCCTATATGCTGCTCATATAACTCCAGTGCTTTTTTTTATAAATATGTGCAGAAAATAAGATAAAACAGAGGCGGTAGGCAGCTGGTGTTAATTTATATCTAAACATGATATTCAAATGTTAATTGGGTGAATAAATCTTGTTCATTTTACAGACATAAAAATGTCAGTAGAATAAAACTATTTATCACAGAAAAATGTTTTCTGACACTTAATAAATGCCAAGATGAAGCTGATTATGAAAGTATATCACAGCATTCTATTGTTGTTTTCTAAAAACAAATATTTGCTAAAAAATGACATGCTTATTTTCTAAGTGCTTTACAGTAGTACCTTGGCGTAATTCTAGTATCACAACTAAAAACTTGATGCAGAAATGCTAAATAAATGCAGCTCCAGAAAAAAAGTATGGGCATGTTGGTTGCCAAAATTCAGTAAACTTTTGTTTGCAGAATTATTTTCCTTAGATTTTTTCCTCTCTTTACTATGAGTTGCACGTAATTATATGACACAAGTTTAATGATATTATTTTGTCATTTAAAATCTATGTTATTCAAGTGTTGTTTTATCAAAATTACTTTAATTTCACAACTTACAACTAGAACAAGAAGTTGTTACTCTCAGGTAACAAAGAAGGCAGCTGAGCAGGGAATTAAGGTAGTTTCATATACCCCTTCAGTCAGGATTTGAGCAATCCTGTCTTGGAGTTACAGGGGCAGGGAGTGGCTCAGTCTCATTTTGCTGTTACTTCTTCCATTTTTCTTCCAGATAGCCAGTATTTTCAGATTTACTTTCACTATGTTGTATGAAAAATGCAGCATGCTTAAGAGCTTTCACTGTTGGTGTTTCTCTCCCTGATCACAGATGGAAGACCTTTAACTCTGGATGAAATATGGAAAAGTGTTCATGCATGTTACCAGCCTCGTCTGCTGGAGGGGCCCTGGGACACTATTACACAGCAGGTGGGAAACCACTGGTCCTTTACAAAACTGATGAATGCAATGTATGTCTGAATCTTCAATGGCCTTATTCCCCTCCTGGACATAAGTATAATTTATAGAAGTCCAACTGAAGTTGTGCTGAGACAGTTACCAACCATAGTCCTGAATTTTGAAGAATACATAGGTGTCACCATTTAAGACTTTTCCCCTTGCAAATACTTTTACAAAGCCGGTCCTGAGAAAGTCAGTCAGTTTCTGAGTAGTCACAAATTTGAGTAAATACAAGCAGACTTATTTATATAAGTAAAATATTTTAGAGCAACATTTCATAAAATGTCTGCTAATCAAATATCAACAGAAAAAAAAAGTTCTAACCTCCAATTTTAAATAGACTTGCAATCCTTAGGAGAAGGAGATAAAATTGGTCTGAGTAAAACAACTTATTTTCAACTAATGTCCTTAGGAATCAGTAGTCAGTGTATGCCATGTTTTACAAGAAGCAGCAGATGAGTAAACTTTGGTATCACTGCATTCTTTTAGAGGTATTCAGATTGCTTTTGTTTAAAGTGGTTTTACAGTCACCACCTCATTTCAGCAATTATTCCCAGACTTGTGATGATGGCTCTGTTAAAAACAGTCACACTTGTTCAAGGAAGATGTTCAGAGATGAGTCAGTTGCTCTGGTTTCTTCCCTCAGCTCCAAGTCTCCATTGCAAGTTTGGACGAAAAAAAGGAAACTCTCCAGGTGTGAACTTTTTTATCAGCAGACAAAGATATTAATGTGTCCTTTCTTCCCCTCCTTTCCTTCCTTGAATGTCTGGTCTTAGCTGTTTCTAGGTACACAGTTCTCTTAACAACAGCAACTGGCACAATAGGGATGTAACCTCTGCTGGGTTCTACAGGTGTTTCCTTAATTCAACTAATACAAGTTAACTACAGGATGCCTATTGAGTAGGTGGTACTCAATCATGTCAACACAAGCAGCGTTTATGTTTTTGCAGCCATAGACTTTTATTTATATTATAATAGCTGCCTGGAGAACTGAACAAGCATTGGTTTTCTGATGTTTGCTGTGAATATCTGAGTTCCAGCTGTGAGTCTGCTGAATCTTGTAATACATGCTTTTACATAAAGCATTAGCTACCCAACTTTTCTGCTGCAGAATGACAATGTGAAAATCAGGTTTTGATAGAAGAATGTAGTATTGTAGCAGATAGCTGATTTTCTGCACAAGAGTGTGTTGCAGTTCAGATTTTTCAGTAAAGTTTTGTGATGTATGGCCAAAGTTTCAGATTTGTCACTGTTTCTGCACAGAGAGCCAGAGGATTCAAGTAACTTTGCCTTCACTGCATCCACCTTCTTGCATTCTTCCTGGACCAGTAACCCTGAGGTCACATTAGGTTCTTTAGAGGCTGACATCTCTGGTATTTCCTTGCTGAGCTGTTCTGGGCTTGTGTACTGTTTATATTGCCACCAGCAAAACTGTGCAGGAGAATCTGCAACGTGCACTCTGGAGGTGCTGTGCCTCCCCTGTGCTCATGTTATACTGTGGCCTGAAGCCACATTCAATCTCCTCTGTAGAAAGCAGAATCTTTCTGCTTGTCTGAAAAGCACTGCAGGAACCGACAGCTCTGTATAGGTAATAAATCCTTATGCAATTTTACTGAGAATAAAGTGTTAACAGTATGTTTGAAATGTGTAAAATCAGAGTGGTGGAAACCAAAAGGAAAACCAGGTCACTCCCACCCAGAGATTATTTTTGCTTCTTGAGGAACAGGAAAGTAAAACTGTCCTGCATCTAATAACTAGAGATGTGTCTGAGAAACATAGACACAAAAACTTGCAGAAACAGATTTTGGGGTGATAAAATATTGGAGTGCTGAACATGTTGTCTCTGTGACACCTCTCCAGAGGCAGGTCAGCCAGTGTGAGTCCAGTGACAAACAGAAACCAAGATGTAAAGAAGAACATTTTAGAGAAATTAGCAAAGTTACAGCATCAAAATACTATTAACATAATATCCCATTAGAAAAAGGAGATTACAAGATAAGGTGAAGTCTTTATCCAAGGGTAATACAGATTGCTCCTCAAGCTGACAGCACAATACTGGAACTGCTGGCAGGTGGCAGGAGCCAGAGAAGTTCAGATCATCCATCAATTCCACTACACAATTTGGCATAACTTTGCTTTTTTTCTATGCCATTTGTACGTGTGCCTTCTCTCTGAAGACCATGTACCTGTGGCTGAAGGCCACTGAATTCCACTGACTCCAGTGAGGTTAGCATGCTTTACATCAGTACTGAGCTTGGTCCAGAAGCCTCAGCTGTGTTCCTAGGTTGCATTATGTACTTTCCCACATGGCTGCAAGAGAGAGCCTCCATGAAAGCAGCTTTAAGAGGTCTACAGCTTTAATTTTAGATGAAAAGAGAAAGGCACCAGGCAGTGCCTGGGTGCATTTGCTTATGGCCGTTCTGTCAAGTGATGAGACTAAGGAATGCCTGGTTTGTGGAAGTGTACATCTGTGGAGCTGAATCAGAGCAGGGGAAAGCACAAGTACAGTTAGCAGTGTCAGCACTCATATTTTCAGTTCCAGCAACCACTAGTGCAACAAACACATCCCCTGGTAAACTGAGAGATGTGAATACCAGTCCAAACATAAAACAACAGTAAAAATCACTGTATTCTCAAAGAAATTACAAAAGATAATAAAACCACACTGTAAACAATAATACTGTAAGCAAGGCTCAGAGAAACACAAGAGTTAGGTTTTTCCCCTTAAATGAATCAAGGTTCTGAATTGAAATATGGAGTTTCCTCTTCCTTTTCTGCTGACCCATTTTGTTATGTGGGTTAGGCTTTGCCTTCAGGGACACGGATTGTATAATGCAAATCACTAGGCAAACTCACCAAATCAGGCTTGAACTCTCAGTACACAAGAACAGCAGGGAGAAAACATTTAGAATTTTGCTCCAAAATAGATAAAAATTTTAAATTCTGCATGCAGTCGACCACTGGGAAGAAGAATTGAGATTACACCCATTCCTGCATTATGATACTTAACTTTTAACTATAACTGTTTTTTCACTTTAATTCAATAGTTGGCAGCTAGGAAGAGAAGGTCATACTGCTTTTTTTTTCCCTCTCAGATCCAGGATCTGACATTAATCATTTGAGACTTACATTCCATATATTTTATGAAATGTGCATGCCATGCCTCAGTACAGTTTTGATGCAACTACACTGGTAAAATGACTAGGATGAGGAACTGAGTTACTGCCTAAACTCCAAATAATTTATCTTTTTGGCAATTACATGGCCAAACCCAAAATTTATGTAAAATCTTTTTAGTTACTTTGATCATTGTGGAAAGTCACACTCATTTTCAGCGAAAGCTTCTTCAAATGTTTTACTGACTGGATTATTTTTATTGCAAAAAACAGAAATCAGCTAGTTATTGTCTCATAAATGATTTAATATGATAAGGTTGCATAGTATTTTATGATGATAATTGATAAATGGTGATGATTTAATTGCACTTCCTCTACTAATAATCTTAAAATGCTCAAATGAAGTTCCTGTGATTGGCTTTCTTCTGACTTAAATCTCCCTGGAGTTTTCAGTCATCCCTTTTCTACATCCGATGATAACTTGCTTTAGCTGTTTTAAATAATACAAATCAATTACAAGGCACAGCTGTTTAACAAAACTTCTAAATGTTGCTGCAGGTCTCTGTGGGTATTTCCTGATGGCTTATAATGACATCAATTTAGCACACCTGGTAAGATCTGTGTGAGCTGGAAGTAGCCTAATTCTGCAGTGACAGGAAAATTAAGGAGTATTTATGGGTTACTGTTGCATTTCAGAACTGTTGCCAGCTGTGATTTTAGCTTTTTACAGACTGAAAAATGGCATCATGGACATTGCATGTGCATCCCCTGAATAGTCTACTTGTAACTTGGTGAACACCTTTGAGCTTATGCTGTATTTCTCTACACATAACAATGTGTCTTAGGTTTTTTGAATTTATAGATGTTATAAATGTATTCTGTACAAGAAGCTCCCTTCCTTGTCTTTGTAGCCATTTCTAAACTGCAAAGGCTTTCCTCATTTTTCCTTCAGCTGGGTTTTCCCATTCATCTTGACTTAGGATGGAATCCCAGCCCTGCATTCCCCATACCACTGTGCTGTGTAACATCCCAGACTCCTCCAGCTGTTAGCCCTGGTGTGTTTCCTGACTGTATTGCTTTGCAAAAGTATTTATTAAGCCAGTTACCAATCAGCCTTAAGAGCAAATAAGTCATCTTGATGCTTGGAAAAGAGCAGGAGAAAACACAGGTATGTCAGATTGAAGGAAGTTGCAAATAAGATGAATGTAAAAATAACTCCATGGGTCTTGAAGATATTTCAATTAGTAGTAGAAAACCAAAGAACATACATTCTCCAAAGACTATCAAATGTATCCAGCTAAAAGGAAGTTATGGTAAATAGGAAGAAAACTCTAGAAAAAGAATGATGACCTATGTCATTGTGATAATGGATGGCAGTAAGAGACACGTATTTCTCTCACAAGTACACTGATATTCAGCAGAGGAGTCCAGTACAGTTTTAGGTAAAAAGATGATGGCCTTGTGTAAAACAGCTGAAACATAATGGTCCTTCTTAGTGTAACTGAACAGAAGATCTATGAAATTAAACTCCAGATACGAAGTTACATGAGGCATGGTTAAGTAGGCAGTGGTCCAAAAGTGCTGTGGTCACATGCTTAATGATTAAGTAATTTTAAAAGACAATAGGAAAAAGGTTCAAAAACAAAGAACAAATGGGAAGAAATTTTCCTTAATTTAAAGGTGAGCATATTTTACCATGTGTTAGTGCATGATTTAACAACCAGGAATTAAAAAAAAAACAAGGATATGTGAAGTTTATTTAATCAGTAAAGTCTAGTTTTCGCTTTTATCAGTTTGGAAATCTCTCCCAACATGAATGAGGGATGTGAAGCACCCATAATGTCCACATCCAGTTGAATCATTATTTTCTTCTGAAGGGAATGTGAATTGCTACAGGATTGATGATACAAACAGTCATGTTTTGGTGAGAGACCATAAGACCCAATTATTTCTCAGGCACATACTGAAATTTGTTTAAGAAAAGTAGAATATTTGTAAGATTGGAAAAAATGGGTAAAGACACTAGTATATTTCATCCTTTGCCCTGATGGATATTTTAAAGGTGTATACAAAGTAGAAAAACATTCCAGCCTCAGAATGCCATGTAGATCAATAATGGAACTGCTCTTCTAGGGAGTCAGGACATTAACTCTAAATCAAGCAGAAAAAAAATTGTAATCTAAGCCTCTTGTATTTCAGGTGAGTCCTCTGCTTGCTTGTAGAGTAAAAGGGAGGTATGTCTGCCTTCTTGTCTTTCTTTTTGGTGTGCTTGTGCAAGACCTGCTTTGCCAGGCATGCTCTGTGAATGCCAATAGGCTGCTTGCATTGTTCTCACAGATGCAGTCTGGGAGACATACCAGGGCATAGGCCATAGATTAATCAACTTTTCAAAATGCAGTTGTTCATGCACATGCCCAGTGACAGAAATTTGGTGTTGTTTTATTCTTTTTCAACTCAGAGAAACATGCATTTCTAAGGCTACAAGCTGAGTATGAATTTTATGAATTTTAGGTACAAGCCCTTGAATGTAAGTGACAAATTCCAGTTTTGATTCTTGTCACTTGTGCAAGTCTATGTCTTAGTTATTTTTTGTCCTGTGTGGAAGAAAACTAACAAGAGAAATTTAAAAGTTGATGGATGAACCTGATGACAGTCAGTACCAAGTACCACCAAAATTTTGTGTGTGGTGATGTTGTAAAGCTTGACCTTCACCTGAGAAAACAAAGTCATAAACACAATTGAGTATGTGTCCTAAGTCTTAATCAGTGCCTAGTGGTGGTGGAATGTATAATCAGATATCCAAGGAAACAAATTAAGACAACAAACCTGGCCCTTTTTAATCAAACCTGTTCAGATGCAGTTACTTCTGCTACTGAAATGTGACTCAGAGCTGTAAGTGCAGGGCACTTCCTCCAGCCAGAGGAGTGAACATGTTTCATGTATGATACCATAGAATCACAGAATGCCAGCTTGGGAGGACCTCAAGGATCATCTAGACCACCCTTTCTAGGTAAAACTACAGTTTAAATGAGATAGAACAGCACCCTGTCAAGCTGAGTCTTAAAACTGTCCAATGTACAGGAATCTGCCACTTCCCTTGGGAGATTATTCCAATATTTAATTGATCTCATGGTTAAAAATTTTCCTCTGGAGTTCAACTGGAGTGTCCCCAGAAATAGCTTTTCTTTTCCATGTGACTTCTTGTAAAAAGGGAGTCTCCATCTTCTTAGTAGCTTTATGTACTGGTACATGGTAAGAAAGTCTACACTAAGCCTTTTCTTCTTAAGGCTGAACAAGACCAGTTCTCTCAGGCTTTCCCCATATGGCAGATCTTGCAGTCTTCTGATGATTCCCTTGGCCCTTCTCTGGACCCTTTCCAGCCTGTCTGCATCTTTTTTATATGAACAACAATGTCGGCAAATACACTTTCCTTCAAAGTTTATTTCTTATTTGGTGTGTTTCTTCTGTTCTGTAACCTAAATATGAATTCTTAAATGTGGAGGATCATTATTTGTGTGGTGGTCTGTTAAAAATGTTCCACAGTGCTTCAATTCCTAGCTTAAAGGCTCACCTTCTGTAACTCTTAAAAAAGTGTGGACTTGTGAATACCAAGGCTAGTCAGGTGAGGAGCAAAGGTGATTCTGCTGGTTTCCTTCTGTGCTGTTCATGTGTCTTCAGCTGTAGGCTATTCAACCCGTGTTTGTGTCCTCGTCTACAATGAATGAGGCCATTTCCATTTACTAATATCACTTCTAGTATAAAAAGGAATGAGGTAGCAGCTCTGTCCCACAAAGTGCTGATGTTAACTTTTAGAATAGTAAATGATAAGGAATTCTTCTGTGTCCATTTTTTCTCAACATTCATTTCTCAGTTTCATCTGAAAGAGGTTTCCCTTCTTTCATTTGATACTTAGCAGGTAGTTGTACTGTAATTTCTGTTTTATGTCTGTTCTGTCCTAAACTACCCAAATAACAGCACAGAACTGCACTATTTGTATATTAATCTGGAATCAGTTGTTCTTCAATATCTAGGTAAGAGTCTGGAAGATGTATTGTTCATAGTACTTCAATAATCCTGTCCATTACATCACTTAATTTATAGCAGTGTTAACAGAAAAATCAATAAGCATTATTTCTAAAATGTCAGGGATGTTAATGGTGGGATTTAAAAAAGGAGAAAGATTCAAAATTCTGAACAGAACACATTGATATAGTGTTGTAGAGGCACATCTTGCTGAAATTGTGGTAGGAAGGATTTAAATCATTATGGCTCAGTCATCTTGAAAAATGTGTGTAGGTAGCTATTCTTAGACATACAAATCTTTCTTGCCATATTGTGGGATTTTGCTAAGTGGGGGATGCTGTGTACAGTGCATCTTAACAGAAGGTTGCTAAGATCACTCTTAAATCATTTTGAGTCAGATCAACAGTTGTTATGGATCCCCTGCTAATATTTTTGGAAAATAATTAGTACAATTTCCTGAGGAGAGGGAGTCTTACCAGTAAAGATTGGAGAGCTCTTTCATGGGGAAAATCTTAAGAATGGGTGGGTATTTATCTGCAACTAAAATTTTCTGTGGTGTATTGAACCTCTGTGGTTTAAACTAAGCAGTTGTGTTGCACGAGTTACCAAATGGGTTTTATTTTAAAACTAAGCATTAATTACTTATGTGTAGCTGCCCTACAGTTTAATCATCCTTTCCCAGTAAGACTTCATGGACATAAACCTAGTGCAACTAATTTCATAGAAGGAAAAGACCAAAGAGTGGACTAACACTATATAATGTAGGGTAAATATGGAAGCTTAATGGATAGTTACATGCTGAGATAAAAAGCAGTAGGAGGATCCTTGGTGGTTCCTGGGGTACAGTTCAGGAAAGACTGAAGGCCTGGTACTGTTTCTACTTAATTGATCAGTTATTCTGAAATGAAGTTTCAATAGTATTTTCCACACAAATTAATTAATTGAATGAATTACAGTGTAATAGTATTGATTCTCTTGATTATTTTCTACTTCTGTAGAAAAGCTGTTTCAGTGCTACAAACTGTGTTTACAAATAATTTATCTAGCAGGGGCTTTGCTTCCACAGAGCTTCCCAAGTAGAGTTCTTGTGGAAAAGGTTGCAATAGCATGTTCTTTCCCTGGGCTGCTGTTACCCTGCAGTGACCTCTGACGATTCACTGCTGGAAAGAAGGTGGTTACTGAATATTTGCACTTAGTGAACAGTTTTGTGAAAGATTTTAAAATACACAACATTGATTGCACAATATGAAGGAAGTGGGTATCTCATATGACACATTCGACTCCACTTGAAAGTCAACTGGAATGTTCACAAGGCATTGAAAACTCTGTAGCAATTTCCATTTTGGTTTTCTGCAGCAAAGGCTTTTGGTCAAGCTGTTTGGCAGATTTTTATTTTAATAAAAAAATCATTACAAGTGTCATTTAAATGGTAGTTAGTATCCGTATTAACAGAAAGCAATATATAGCTAAGCACCTGTGCTCTCAGGTTGTGAAAGCAGATGGTATCAGTAGTTCAAAACCATTTAGACAAATTCATGAAATCACTTGTCCATAAATGATGCAAAATTACCAGGCAGGAATGTGTCCTACATCATCCTTCATACAGCAGTTATGCTGGAGAAGTACAAGGGGAGTGAACTACAGAGAGAGGCCAGCCTCTTCAGTTCTCAAAACAGCCTTTCTGACTGCTGCTGTTGGAGACAGGATGCTGTGCTAGATGGACCATTGGTCCATTCCAGTCAGACACTTCTTAGATTATTAAGGCACTTTCAAAAAAGAAAGTGAACTTCTTCAGTTCAACCAAGGATATGAATTTACTCCATGTACTCAGGCTTGTATATGAAGCTGTATACAATCTCCAGGAACACCTGAAGCTGAAGGCCAACCAGAGCTCCCTTTTGGCTCTTCTTTTTGTGTATTTTATTTCTAATTGCACAAAAACCTGATTCAAGTGCAAGGAGAGAGACCACCAAAAATCCCCCTGCAGAGGGGAAATATGGCTCCTATAGAAACGACGTGTTAAAACTTCCATAAGGTGTATCTCCTCTCTGGTCTCAGAGGAGAGCTCAGCATTTCAGTCCTGTGTTGACCACAGTGATGTGATCAAAGTTTTTTCTAAACTGAATACTGCTTTCGTCAAAGCATTTAGCTGCAGTCTTGAAAAGGGCACTTCAGCCTTGCAGCTGCAATGTCCTTTTGGCATTTACTGCTGCCCACCCGTGTCACTTGCTGTTCTGGTGGATGCTCATCTCTGTTCAAATCTCTTGACTACCATATTTCTTGTAGAGATCTGTGAGTACCTTGGGCAAACTTCTGGCAGAGCTGGCTTTTAGGTAGTACAAAGTTTGTAGCATTATATTGAGGCTGTCAAGACAATTACCATGAGTATTGAGAGTCCTACTCTGTCCATGTCTAATGCTGGATTTTCAGTTCCAGTAGTGATTCAGAATACTTTGCCCAACAAATGTGGTTTCAGCTTAAAGGTAATATAAGATGCTTTGACTGCAGGGGGAAAGCATCAGTTGCTATAGGGAGAGATGAGGAACACATAAAATCTTCCCTTGGACTGAACTCAAAATGATGTTAAGTCACACTTCTATACATTGTTACCTCCTTATATTTGATATGGTTAAACTGGTGTTCTGATGCTCTGCTGTAGCAGAAATTTGCTTTCCATTCATTACCTTGTCTGTCTTCTGACTTTCACAGCTATCCATTGTACTACTTTCTTGATGAGCTGTAAAGAGGAAGTAAAAATATATGCCACCCAATTTGCTGACTACAAAATTTCAAACTTGAAAGTCTTATGGGATCTCTCTTCCCAATATCTTTCGTCCAGGAATTCCTGGGATTATAGAATGAATCCTTTTGGGGCACATTTGTCGAATTCCAGCATGGATTTTTTTTTTCTTCACTTAATGTTTTTTAATCAGAGTAGGAAATATGTTTCCAGAGTCTTTTCCATACTTCCACAGCTTGTTGGATCTTTCAGTTTTGCACCTTAGATGAATTTCTTAACTTAAGAACAGATTTTAAATAGTAATTAATTAAGACTATATGCTTCATAACTAAAATGGTGACAACTGAATTAATCATATTTTGGCAAGCAAGGAAGAAGAATCATCTGTTTATTTTCTTAGGAAAATGTCTGAGATGCCATTTCTTGACAATATAATTATGAACCTGTCAATTTTTAACTATAAAGTTTTCTTAAAGAATCCTAAATGCAACTTACATGCTTGTGAGAAGTTTCAGCTTTAGAAACATAGTACTGAGTGTCATCTAGGGCCTAGATTCCTCTTGTTCTTAAAGATTCAAATGTTATTATATCTATGTATTTTTATATATAAATATATTTAAATATAAGCACTCCTGGCTCTTCCTGATGAATGTTGTTCTTGTCCTGCATTATCTCTTAGGTATGCCTTTCAAGGATATTTTGCTAGCTGTTAAATAACTGTTCAAAAATAATGAAGTTATAAATTGTAAAAAAAGAGTCAATAACCCTTCAAAACTGTAAATATTCTAGAATCAGGCATATAAAGACTTTTTGAGGATGAAAGACAAAATAGGTGTTGGTCATCTGGTTATATTTTGTATTCTATATTACAACTATTACAGTAATAAGTCATCTCTGCACAAAAAGTGCATGTGAACATCAGATGTTATGGCAGTCTTCTCTGTTGTTACCATTGTCCTAGTTATAGAAATCACTATATGGACATTATGTTTTGACTGCATGTTAAATAAGAATGGCCTAAAGATGTAAACTAAAGCAGAAATTCTATTTAAACCCATTTCCATCTGCCACCCCTGAAAACACTTTGCTTCTGGCAAACTGTGACTTTCTAACTTGCACTGTGCATTATACAGTGAAGTAAAACTGTCTTCAGAGGTCATGGATAGAGGTATTGTTCCTCTTTTGGATGCACCCTGATAGTTCTGATAGCTTTAAAGATGGACGAGCAAGACTGGTGTTTTTCTGGCATCAAACCCTAGACATGGTCAGCTGTCACATTTAGCAGAAGCCACAGCTGTCAGCATGAGTAGCAGAGAGTTAGCAATACAGAAAGGTTATGTGCATGAAGGATGGTGGTCAGAGCTCTGTCTGAAGGAAAATACGGTTTTATTGCAAGGTGTAGACAAGAGGCATCATTCAGGCTGTGACATCAGCAGGTTTTTAAGTTGTCCTTAATAAAAAGAGCAATTTGAGGAGTGGTTGTTTCTTCAGAACCTGTGTTTCCACCTTTGTAGCAGTCATGGATTTGGAGCAGGAGGTACAGAGCAGTGGGAGGAGTGCATCTTTCATAAATTCTGGCTGTCTTAAGGGTTCTTCTGTTCACGTTGTAGGATCTGCCAAAGAACTCTGTTTTCCTCAGAAAAATTCAGCTGTTTGATTAGTTGCCTTTTCAGCTTGGACATCATATTTCATGTAAGAAGGATGGGATCCAGCTTAGTTGGCTGTCTTGGGTTAGTAGTAGTAAAAATATTAATAAAAACTTGTTACTAAAGTTAATGGGTATGTCTTTTGAAATACACAGGGAGCAGATACATTAAATCAGAAGGGCAATTTCAACTGTTTGTCTGCAAAGAAGAACTTGAACATAAATCAAAGTCCCTCTGTAGCCTTCCAAAAAGAGGTTACAGTAATGGCAGAAATTTACTTTTTTAGTTTAGTTTGCACTTCTTTGTCTCACCAGGGTCCCTTCAAGTTTTCCCTTGCTCAGTACCATTGCAGATTTATTTTGATTGTCTAAGAAACTGCAGAAGAACAGCGGTAGTTGCACTTTCATAGTCATTCTTCAGCACCTGTTACAGACAGAAGTAGCTTGTTTCCTCTAGAACAGGCTTAGCAGTGGGAGTACTTCTCTGGGTTTCACGGCAAAGTCACAGAAACTTTCCGTAGTTACATCTGTAGGATGACTTAGCTACTGCTTGTAAATTGAAATCAAGGCAACTATAGATATGTTACCTGTCACAGGTAATAAACTATCCCATGCCCACTAGGATAGATGGCTTTTTTGGAGTTGATGAGTTTTCTGGCTATTGCAGCAAGTGCATTTCTTTCAACAGCTGGTTTGCCTGCTCTGAAATTTTTTTTTTTAAATTACAATTTCTCTGTAGCTAATACCAATTCTGTTACTAAAACATTTTTATGAAATGACTGTACTAGTAGAATGCATAGTGACCTATGTCAGTAGGTGGAGAAGCTCTATACAATTAGTATGCTAACAATAGCTTTATTACTATGATCTATACCTTCCATCACCACGCTAGAACTTCAGTATGTAATTACAGTTCCTTAGTACTGCACCTGCAACATAATGATTCTGTAGTAATAGTTTCTTTTATAGTAACTCCATTATTAGAGGAAAAACTTCTGTGATGAGAATGGGGGAGAGTGAAGTTTGGAACAATTTTCATGTGACAGCTATTGCTATCCTGGTGCCATTGCAAGCATGGTTATTGGTCCTTGTAAACAAAACGTGTATACCCATCTGGCTTCTGTGCTCAGGCTTCAATTCTCTACATGAATTCAATTAAATAAATTACTTACAGTATCATAATTTTGAGTGAAGGATTTTTACTTTAAAAAGACATTTTTCAGTAAATGTGGTCAAAAACTGGTGAAAAGGGAGTAACATGCAATTCTTTATTCCCTGCATCACTATTTCCATTTCCTTAAAAGCAAGAGATTATGGATGACATGTTTTATTAGTCCCACCTTCTTTTCCTGACCTGATGACTGGGGTTGTGAACACTGCTGGGAAAATTTCTGAAAAAAATTTGTGTTGGCTGTGGTGTTTGATGGTAGTATCCTCTATGAAAGTTATGACACCCCTCCATGAGTTTATTTTTTCAAAGCAGCATCATGCAAACTGGGTTGAGGACGAGGCAGTGTCAGGCACAAATCCCTTGCACTATCATAATAGAGAGACCATAAATGTTATGATGGATGCTCGAAGGCAGTTTAATGTGGCACTGGAGAAAACAGAAGCCATTACTACTGGAAGAGCTCCAGTTATGACAGAGAAAATAAATGGTGCTGTTACAAGAGATGTACTGACAACAAAATACTTGCTGGTTTGGGAAGAGAAGAGCAGACCACAGTATAGATACCTACAGGCAATTACCCATTACCTGAAGTAATGTTTATTTTTAATTTAAATTTGACATGGATAGTGCACTACTTGATAAAATGACATAATCCAGTCTGATAGAAGTTTTATGCTTAGTTGTTCGTACAAACTATCCAGTCTTTGACACTGTTCAGATTCATGTCTTATCACTTTGCCTTGCTACAGGCTCTGCACAGGAGAGGGGACCAAGTTAGCTTTCTAAATCTTGACTCTTGATGATCCTGTGAGGGACAGTCCAGCTCCATGAGTCAGTGATGACAAGACAGATGCAGGCTGGCTGATCAAGCTTTCACATCCCTGATGGACTTTACAGGAAGAGGCCTTCTTACACCACACAGAAAAAAACTGTTGCTCAACTGAAATGTTTTTTTTTCCAGCCCTCTGGGAGCCTGTGGCATTCATTTTTTGTTGTTGCTGAGGGTTCAGGCATGCTATCTGACATAAACCTCAGTGAAGAGGTTTAAGCTCATCAGTTTAACCTTGCAACTGAAGCCACTCAGCACCTACACAGGGATGTTTATAGTTGCACAGCTAACAAATAGTAAGACTGTTGTGCTGCCAGTGCACAGTCACATTCAATCTTGTGTAGTATTCCTAAACAGAATTACTTTCATGTTCCATCTACCCAGTTAAACATTTCACATCTTTCAGCCATCTGTCATTTGCATGGTTTTGTCTGAGAGGAGCTGGAAGTAACAACTACAGAAATGGGTACAGAACATCCTTACAAATCTTTCTTGAAGTCATCTAATAAAGGGGTCTTTCTGCTGAAAATAAATGAAGCAACATTTTTAGCTTTCAGATTCAATGGAGCTAGTTGCTGCCTGTAAAGGTTTTATTTCCCATGAAAGTTAAGTCCACTGACTCAGAGGAATATGCAGATGTATGGTGGACTCAGCATATGATGCTGCACAGTGTTGTGAATGTGCCTCTTGCATAAATAGCTCTAAGTTCATATGATATAAGAAAATAATGCTTTTGATTTCAAATGAACTGCATGTCAGTATCTTACTGAGCAGAAGTCATGGGCAACCTGCAAATGGGTTCTTGCTGTACAGTGCCAGTGATTCATTGTGAGAATTTACTTGAAACTCTCACACATTACTCTCTAAAATGCATCGTTGCATGACGGATTGGAAAAAGTTTAATTGTAAACTTAAAGTGGGAAGACTCATTTATACTATTTGAAGTGTGAAGGTTTTTTGCATGGATTCCGAGTAGGACTTTATATTTTTCATGTAAATGCAACACTGGCTCGTGGATCAGGCTAGCTGAAGGTTAGTATTGCTGCCCTAACATTTCTCTCAGGATGCATTCCACTGCATGAAGAATATAATCATTCCACCAGATGACTGCAGCAGGTAGTAAACATGCTGGTGAAGCTAATGTAGCACAGACTTGCATTCCTTCTCACACTCTTGATAGTGTTTGCAAAGGACTTTGGATTCATCATACTGCAGCCTCACAGCTCTCTCTCAGAGCATGTTCTGAAGAGCTTCCTGCTTTCCTTGACTTTAGAGCTGGCCACTGTGGTGACAAGATAAACCACCATCTTCAGTTCTGGACTATCAGCAGTGGCTTCCAGCAAGAGCATTAATTACTTTGTGCAGAACCTGACAGTTGTATGTACAGGAATGAGTTCTAGCAACCACCAGCCCAGGCCAAATCTGAACTGCTGACCTGACAGTGACAGGGTGCTGTAGTACATTACCAATTCTGAAATCATTCAGAGCTTTGATAACTCTTGTCTTTTTATTGGTAGCTGTCTGGTACTTCCTCCTGGAAGTTGCTGTGTCAGTGATTTACGCTTGAGTATACATTAAAGCCTCACAGGGATGCCATTAGGTACAGGATTTGGAATTCAAGATCTGACTGAATCAGATGTGGTGCTCTCAGAGTGTTTTCCCTAGTGCTCAAAAGCTCTTCTTCCTGCCTCAGCCTATTCCCTTTGTAGAGTCTCCTGATTAATGGGTCTTGGCTCAGGATTTCTTTTAATCTTTTGTGCTTTTGTGTTTTTCCTATCAGTGTGTGACATACCTCCTCTCTTTCAGGTTTTGAATAAACAGTATGGCATATTTGCAGTTTCATGCCTTTTGTTTATGGTAAGAAAGATACATATAGCAAGCTTATTTAAAAATTCTGACTTTGAATGCAGCTGTTTCTCATGACATCATGCTGAAGGATCTGTGTAATAATGAACTTCAGTTTCCTGGATTAGAGGTAAACAAATATGTGACACTGCTCAGTTTTCAATAATGGCAGCCAAAGCAACTCCTCCTGAATGTGCCTACACACAGCTTCAGTGACCTTCTCAGAATCTGACTGAGGAGCAGCATGAGTTTAACTAAATCCCTGTGTCATTTCATTGTTGCCATTCAAAATTCTGTGGATTATAGTGAGATTTGCACCACCCCAGCACAGCTGTTACTTCAGGATGTGCATGAAGCAATCCATGGTAATTTGAAGAACAAGGAGATGAGCTAGGAAGAGAGTTTCACTTACAAAGACCAAGTGTCTCAGAGCCTTCATATTAACCCAGAAGCTGATGGCTGGATCCTGAAGCAAAAGCCTCTCTATTTACATTTTCTGGATCCAGAGGACAAGAAAGATCCTTTCTACACATTGAAGAAGAAGAGAGCAGAGATTGCAGGGTGTTCAGAGTGTGAGCACCTCTGTCACATTCTCATAAATCACCAGTCAGTGCCAAAGATGGTTGGACCTGGACCTATGTAGCAGTGCACTCTGCTTTCTCATATGGACATCCAATTCTTAGAATTTGGTAATTTTTTTCAGTGTCACTCTGTCATCTTGTAACAAGAGTAATGACTAAAAGAGGAAAGATGTAGAATATGAAGTTAATAAGGTATTTTTAAAAATCAGGTCTGGCCTCCATTTGTCACTCCCTGGTGGTTTGCTGAATCATGAAGTGCAGGACAGAATCAAATACCAGGTTAGAGGATGGTTGTGAATGACTTGAGGCTGAATATTCAGCTTTGGGAATTATCTTTATTCCTCGTGTGGAGTGCTAATCACTTAAAGCCCAGATTATCTTCTCTGTTGTTTTTGGAAGTGTATGATACCTCTTCATGCTCTTTCTTTGTGTACGGGAATTGGCTGAAATTGCTACCCAATCTAATTTTGGTTTTTATTTTGTTTATTATTTTTGTAAGTATTGTTAGCTATCCTTTCTTTTCTTACCTTTGAGGAATACCTCACAATCTTTGGCACAGTTTATGTATTTTCAAGAATTATTTGGAGACCAAAGCTAAGTTACGCTACATAGTCAGGAAGGAGCTTTAATTCAAGTTACTTCTTTTTTTTTTCAATGGAAAACAGCATCAATTCACTTTTACCAACAGCAGATGGTAGCATTCTTGTGGTAGTTACCTGTTTGCAGTGAAATGTAAAAAAATACCAAGCAACTTTCTGAGCCTTATTTTTCTGTTCTTAAGCCTCTGGAAGTTTTTTAAAGTACTTTTAGGCATAAAATGATTGATCTTTTTGAGTATATTCTCAGCATAAGAATCAAATGTCCTTTAGCTGTAAGAGACCCTTTTTAATATTTAATAATATAGAACATGTCCTGCTTGCTGAATGTGACAGGCCAGTATTTCTTTTTAGGCAAGGGATTAGAGAAGGAGATTTTACTGTCTAGGAGGAAGACTCACTCTGTCAGAACCTTCTCTTCAGTGCAGGCAGTTTCCTACATGCTAAGATAAAATGCAATCACAGAGCAAGGGTAGTTTGGGCACAACTGTATCAGCTTCAACAAGGGAAATCTGTGTCAGAGCATGGGTTCTGTATTCCTCTTTGCCATTGAGAAGCAGAGCCACCACAAGAAGCACATCTGAAGAAAGAGGTTCTTTACCCAGGATGAAACACCCTTGTTTTAATCCTTGCAGTCTGTCTCTGCTGAGGCTCTGGCTAAGTATCATATCATCTTGTCTGGGATCCCTTTCTAGCCATTCCCTGCTGTGCTGTTATGCCCCTTACTGTGCATGGGGATGAGGTAGGATTTGTTTATTTTAATGCAGAAGTGGTGACCTCAGTGTTAAAGAAAAATCACTTCCCTAGGAAGTGGTGCTTGAGAAACTCAGATATGATGATCTTGTGGTGTCACCCATGTAAGTGCTGATGAGGTCACTGTTAAGGGCTTTGTATTGGGTTTAAGCTTGATTAAGTCAGAACACATATACTGTTGAAGTGCTGGCTGGAGAAGAACCCTTCTGGAGCATTGGATTGAGTTTTCAGCAGCACTGCGTGCAGTGTGAAGGCAGAGAGGAAGAAACAGAGCCTCATCATGTAGGGACTGTGTCTGCAAATCATACTGTCATTAAATTATTTTATCTTTTTCCTCAGGATGGTGCTGACTGTGCTTCTTAAAGAACAACTGTTTTAGAACATTTTTCTGTAAATAGCCTAAAATGAGCATATGCCTCATATGAGTGGAAGTCCAGGCCACCTTGAGGGCTTGTCCTGCATGCTCCCCCTCACTGGCTCCAGATTAAACCATGTTTACTTTCCAGCCACAGTTTGAGAAGATACAGGGGTAATAGGTCTAGGTTCTTAAAGAGGTTTTCCATGGAGTGGAAAACATTTGATCAGATATTTCTATACACAATAGCTTTGCCTACTTGCAATCAGGTAATGCTGATACAGTAGCTTGAGTCACTTTTTTGAGCCATTACATCTTAAACAAAATGTTGGCATTGCCTGCCTCGTGATCTTACTTCCATTTTAAGATAGGAGCATGTGGCCTCAAATCTTAATTTGTTAATGTCTATCAGTAGTGGGTTAACAGAGTGGGTTAGGATCTGACCTGAGAGAAGCTGCATCATAATTGAGCCCTGCTTTGTGTTTTCCAAATACAAATGGTGTAAGCTTGGTCTTCTCCTTGCATAGTAACCCAAGTGCTATTCCCTCATAGGAACACCCTTTGCTTGGGCAGCCATTTTTTGTTCTGCACCCCTGTCGGACTAATGAATTCATGTCTTCCATACTGACTGCTTCCCAGAAACACAACAGGTGAGAAACTCTACTGTGCCTTCCAAACCTTTATGCAATGCAGATAAAGTTAATCAGCCAAGACGTGGGAATGGTCAAAACATCAAGAACTGTTGTTCTTTTACAGAATAAGAATCTGGATTGTGACCTAAGAGCTGAAAATATATTTGATACAGATAACATGAAGGAGTAGCCCCATCTGAAGTTACTTTAAGACTGCCAAGTATGTCTGTAATTCAGAAGAGGTTGGGATAATATGTTTATGGTGATTTTTTGTTGTTTGTTTTTTCCCTAGACACACAAATTACATTATATTGTGGCTCAGTACTGTAGGCCCAGTGGTGGGTCTAAATTTGCCTCTGAGTTATGCAAAACTAGCACATGAGCAGAACACAAATGCCGATTCAGTTGGAAGGTAAGAAAAGATGAAATCACCATTTTTCTCTCCCATACTCCTGTGAAATTGAAAAGGTCAGATGGATAACTGGCAAAAACATTATTTTCTCTCTTGGACCTGTTGGTTCAGTTCATTTAGGACTCACTTTTCAGTATTTTTTTGCATGTATTTTATTGCCTTACTTACTTTGCACTGAAAATAGTGCTTGGCCCATTTCTGACAGCCTTCATGAGTGTAAGAAAGTCTCTGATGTCCTGGGGTCTTTCCCAGTTGCATAAAACCATTTTACAGTGGTCCCTCCAGCACATAGCTTGGTGGTGTGACCTACTGGAACTCTGCTACAATGATTTTAATTTTTTTTTTTTTTTTTCTGTTTGATGTCTCCACTTCAGGGTTCTCAGCTGAAGGTAAGCTGAGGGTGGCTAGCAGTAGTAAAGCTGCTGCAGACAAAGGAATCAAACAAAGGAATCCTTCCTGACTGGTAAGCAATGCAGTATGGAAAGATGGCAGTTCCTGGCTCTTTCTCTGGCCACAGTGGAGGACCTAAGATTCGGCTGAAGCTGTGACAACAACTCTCAAGTACAACCAAGATCTGAACTCACTTGTGATTGCATTGACCCCTTGAAGTCACTCCTTTCCTACCTCTGTTTTGCTGTGTATACAGCTATTCTGTACACAAATAATACACAAATACACAAGCCATTTTCCTTGTTACAGAGTTGAGATGCTGGCTTACTGCTACTAAACTTATCCACTACAAATCATGTGGCAAGAAAAGCTGCACCATTTGGGAGGGTTTCTACAGCAAAATTTTCTAAGATGTGGTTTAGCTTGTGACAATCAGTGCATGGGCTGAAACTAATTTGCCTAGGGACCACCTTCTCTACCACAGCCTTATGCATGGAACATCCTCGTGTTCCACACCAGACATGGAATATCCTAATCCCAGGATTGAATAATACTTTGCTGAGACTATTTTGTGTATGTCATGCTTCAGGGAACGAACAGGATCAGGATGGTAGACAAGCAAGGTACTTACAGTTAACATCTGACTAAGCATGTAGAGTTCTAGAGTTCAAAGGGCCTAACACTATCGTGGGAAAACATCTGGCTTTTCTGTGCTTCACTGCCTCCAAAGGAATCTTTGCCATACCCTGTAGGAGTTACTGTTGTAGTCAATTAGTATTTCTCACTGTAGTAGTAGTTGTTCACAGGTTTGGTCCCTATCCTACAGTCTTTACACAACCCTCCCCATGCAGCTGTTGAATTTTGAGCAAGTAGGAATTGCACAGTAGTGCAGTCTGTGACAACAGGATTAGAAAGAGATATTGTACAAGTTGTCTTGGATTCTTTCCTAATCACATTGTATTTGTGGTGTAAACCAAACCACAAGTCCTGAGCAGCTGAGATGGAATTACAGATTTTACTTTGTATGTCCAGCAATATGTCACTTGTATCCAGGGTCTAATGTATGCCACATCAGACTGGAAATGCTCAATGAATCAAGTTTCAGATTCTGAGTTTTCAGGTATTTTGATTGGCTGCATATTTTTAACTTGCAATATATGTTTTTAATGGCTAGAAATGCAGTGCAGTCTTCAAAACTCTATTGGTCCAGAGTTCTTTTGCCAGCTATTTGGAATTAATAATGAAAGAACATAATTTATTCCATTCTGGATCATAACAATCTGACAAGCCATTTTTCTGTGTAAGATTTATGAAATATATTTTCAGTTGATGTGCCATGATTTGTACATAGTCTCTTGTATCACTTCTGGTAATATATGCTTCATAACTGCAGCCATATCCCATTTTCAAATTTAAGGACAACTTACACAGGAGAAGAACAAAACCAAAAAAACCCCAAGCAGGTAGCAGTAGTTTTAATAGCAGTTAAATGCTCATCCCTGCTCTGTGATGTTCGTTTGTGATGCACTGGAACTGAATAATAACAGTGGTCAGCTCTCCTCAGCTGCCCTGCATCACTAAGCAGCTCTCTCTCAGCTCCTGCTCCATCTATCCACTCACACTGTGCCAGCTGGCCCTTGGGACCTTTATTCCCCATATCACTTAGAACTGGCCTCAGGTAGCTTTATTTAAACCAAGGTCTGAATTAGCTCCTGCTGACCTTAGGATCAGGGAAGTGGAAAGGATTGATGGAGTTGTTCCCTATAGACCATCAGCACTGAAAGCTGCATCAGCATATCTGAGGATCATTTGCACTTGTATTCCCAAAGCATCACAGATGTTACCTGGTACTGCACTGAGGAGTGAATGTACAGAAGAAATTATGCTTTTAAACAACAGACATAATAAAATGCAGTCCTGAGCACAGATTGGCTTTGAAATAACTTGTAACTGAAATGCTAGTTTTAGTTCTAGTAGTCAAGAGCTGTTCCTTGATAAAGCAGAGGATAAGATCCTGGAACATTGAGCTAAGGTGTTGCTGTGCAAAATTTTTAAGGATAGTTTCATAGGCATTTCTTGGAGACCATCTATGAGAGTCTGACCTCACTGATTTGCAGTTGTCTTAAAAGAGCAATTTTAAAGTGAATAGCCCTGGCTAGGGTGGAGGGCCTGCCTGTCCAGAACTGAGCAGGGGGTGACACCTTGGGAAGAGATAAGAACTACTGGGTGGAGACTGTTCCCCTTTTCTGTTGACCTTTTGTGCTGGGATGTCCATCCAGGCACAATTACTCTGGCCAGGGTGGAGGAAGCCACCTTGATTGTACTGATGCTGATGTACCTGGCTGAGGTGGCTGGAATGGAGTGGGGAAAAGAGATAAGAGCTGATGAGTGGGTGGGGGTCTGCACCCTCCTGCAGAAGCTCCCCCCCTCCAGGCAGCCTGTCTGGAATGGCTCTGATGCCAATGACCCTGGCTTCTGTGGCAGCTGACTGACAGCTGCCCCTCGGGAACAAAAGGAACTCAGGGGTATATATGGCTGTCCATGCTGTGGCTGTTTTGTCATCTCTTGACCCACCACCGTTCTGCATCAGACCCTGTCCAGGATCAGCACCATCTTGAAGAAACTCGCTGGACAGCTGGGCCCCTGCTGGTCACTCTCTCTTTCTCTCTCTCATTCTTTCTTTCCACTTTCTTACCCTTTTTCTCCACTTTCCTCTCTCTCTTATATCTTCTTTTCCTCTCTCCCTCTTTTGCCTGGCTCTATAATTTTGCCTGTGTCAATTGTCAAATAAAATCTGCTTGCACCCAACCCTTCTACGGTTGGACTTTTTGTTTCATGGATCCAAAACAAAAATAAATTTTAATGTTACCTCGGACAGTAACACCATCTCTTCCTGTTTCTGTAGTGGAAGCAGAAGCTGCAGTCCAACTATTCATAACAGCATTTGGCCAGTTTGGATTTCTTCACTATAGGCAAAACTTCTTACTGCAAATCTGGGAAGTGTCTTTGCTCAGAATGTCATTGGACAGTGTAACTTACAGAGTGTAATTACAGATGAAGAAAACAAATGTGAAGTAATTTTGGGAGAATATATCCTGGTCACTTTCTCCAGTCCATCAGCCTTCCATTGTACCTTAAGATTATATATTTTTTTTTTTCTCCCCCAAATCAATAATAAAACTGGAAGTTGTACATAAATATATATTTTTCTTTTACATGGAGGAGTTCTCAAGTCCCATTACATTATACATTAATTTATCATTTGTAAACAAAATTGAGTATTATTTGAGCAGAGCATTGCACATTGTATCAATATTCTGGATGAGGGGATCAAATACACCCTCAGCAGGTTTGCAGATGACACTAAGGTGGGTGTGAGTGTTGATCTGCTTGAGGGTGGGAAGGCTCTGCAGAGGGACCTGGGGAGGCTGGATTGGTGAGCCAAGCCCAGTTGTATGAGATTCATCCAGACCAAGTGTCATGTTCTGCACTTCTCTCACAACAACCCCAGGCAATGCTGCAGGCTTGGGGAAGGGTGGCTGGAAAGCTGCCCTGTGGAGCAGGATGTGGGGGTGCTGGTCAACAGCAGCTTGCCCAGGTGGCCAAGAAGGCCACCAGCATCCTGGCCTGTATCAGAAATGGTGTGGCCAGCAGGAGGAGGGAAGTGATCGTGTCCCTGAACTTTGCACTGGTGAGGCTGCACCTCAAATCCTGTGTTCAGTTCTGGGCCCCTCAGTACAAGAAGGACACTGAGGTCCAGTGAAGGGCAACCAAGCTGGTGAAGGGTCTGTAGAACAGTGCTATGAGGAGCAGCTGAGAGAACTGGTCGTGTTTAGTCTGGAGAGAAAGACCTTACTGCTCTCTGCAGTTACCTGAAAGGAGGTGGTACCAAGGTGGGTGTTTGTGTCTCCTCCCAAGTAACAAGCAAAAGGACAAGAGGAAAACTGAAGGTGTAAACTGAATAGTAAAAGTAGCTTCTTCACTAAAAGTGTTATCAAACACTGGAACGGTCTGCCCAGGGAGGTGGTAGAATCACTGTCCCTTGGAGGTGTTTAAAAGACATGTAGATGTGGTGCTTAGGAATATGGTTTGCTTTGCACTGAGTAGAGCTGGGTAAATGGTTGGACTTAATAATGTTGAAGGTCTTTTCCAACCAGAATGATTCTGTGATTGTACTAGAGTTGAGATTTCCTCTGTCACCAGCCTTCAAGGCACTTGCTTAATGGATGGCTGCACACAGTGGGATGCTGCTTTGTCAATGTCCTGACAGCTACACCCTACCTAACTCCTAGACACCCTCCCCCAGCAGTCACTCTACCTCCTAGATACCTCATAACCAAGAATTCACTTGTCTAGACTCTCAGATTGTTTCCAGTTTCTGAAGCTGTCTCTGCCTGCCTTCCTTCCTGCTGATAAGGCCCCTCCAAATTTCTCTTCAGTGCCTTGACCCTGTTCCCACAGTTGCTGAGACACAATGATAGTAATGGAGGGCAAGAAATGGATAAGCAAAATGAGAGTTCCACTGCCCTGCTACAACTCTTAACTGTTTAACACTATAAACAGCGAAGTAACAGAACAGTGTCATCATCACTGTCAGTGTTTCCCTGAAATATGTCCAGAATACCACTAGACAAAAGTTCAGCTCAGTTGTACACATACACTAAGCTTAGACTTGAGAAACAAATTCAGGATAACAAAAGTATTTGGAATCAAGGAGAGATATAATCTTGTTTAGAGATCTACTTCCTAATGGCTTGAATGGGAAGTAGGCATCTAATTTCCCATTTACATCTGTGCCTTAATGTTACTTCTAGGATATTTTATTCAGAATGTTCATGTACAAAAGGCCCACTTTATTTTAAAATCAAGCTAATTGCATCACTATTTTTTAATCTTATTGACCAAATCTGTTGAAGAATATTGGATCTGAACTTGGATTTTAGCTACATACCTTATCTGAATTCTTGCAGCCTACCAAAAAAAGAAAATTGCCAGTTCCAGACAGTTTTGTAAATTTGCTCAGTCGTTCATCCTTGCTAATCTGGGAAGACATATTGAGGACCATTGCTTCTGGGGACTTCTTTTTAAGAAAACTGGCTCATACCTGCCCTTGGTCACAAGAATCAGCAAGAATAAGGAATTTTGTGGTTTAACTAAGCAAAAAACATGTTTTTTTTTTTTAATTCAGTTGCTACCAACATAAGCCCTCATTTGTGTTTGCATAATCAGGTTAGAATATAAGCCCCATCTGGTCTGCCAGAGGGTTTGTGGTTGGTTAGTTTTGGTTACTAAAAGGAACATTCCTTCAGTCAAATTGTATGTATGTTTTCACAACAGTAAATTCTGAGCTAGTTAATTAGAGCTGAATCTAATGAAGTAATCAGTATCAATTCTTGTTGTGACTCCAAGAATTTCAGCAAAACTTTTTCAATAACTTTGTTTTTCTCCATTTGCTATCCACTATGATTTAATGAGTTTGGACATCTGTATTTATATTGCACAGCATTTCAGTTCCAGCACAAAGGCAGAAGGATTGCTCTTTCTTATGAACTGTGAAGTTACAACTATTCCCTCAAAAGTACTCTCTTCTAGAGAACAGTGTATCTTTGAATATCTGTGCGTACTTTTAGTAACATAGAGGCCTTTAGAAGTGTTTCGAGTTTAAATCATGTTTAGCAATACCTTTGTATTGTCTATAATAATAAAAAAAACATGTATCTGAAGCTCACAGCTGCAAAAGTACCATATCAAGTCGCTGCATCTTTAATTCCCAAATTTAAAAAGTGAAGCTGAATCAGAGGCATGTGAGGAGAGTAGCCCTGAACAGAGTAATGATGTACTGAGTGTCAGGGGAGAATTAGGAAGGTATCACACCTGTTACCTTTATGCCCTAGATTTCATTACAGTCTTAAAAAACACTGCATCCCAAGGAAGCTTTCCCTTCACCACTTGAGAGTTTGTTTTAACTGTCACCTCCTGAAGATGAGTTTCAATTTAAGGAAGGAGGGGAGTTTACTGCTGTGTTTGAAGAGAGAATGGTTTTCCAGAGCCCTGCCTGCAACGCCTCTTTCCTCCAGCCTGTTAGACAATAACACATTTTCCTGTAGTGTTGTTTTCCCCTTATGTTAGTACAGCACACTGGAGGAGGCAGCCTTGTCTAAAGAGATTAGGCTGTGTGCTTTGTGCCCTGCTGGGTTCAGCAGCCACACACTGTTGCCCTCAGCAGCAGAGGATAGATGGAGTGAGATACTATTCGGTTGCTTGCTTTCCCTGCCTTTGTTGCTGCCCAGGATTAGGCTATAGATAGAGAGGAATCACAGTAAGGAGATCTTTCACTGGCTGTCATCTGCATCACCAGGAACAATCCCTGAGGTCTCTTTCGGGATACATCACCTTAAAACACAGAAGCTGCTCTTAATGATTTTTGTTTCTGCTGAGCAAGCACTGCAGCCAGTGCCATTCCCCTTCCAGGGACAGGTAGAGGCCACAGGCGGTTGACAACACAGGCTGAGCTTAAGTGGGGAAAGTTTTGGCAAGCTGTGGAAGTAAACTAATCCTTCTTTCCTTTGCACCTGATCCAAATCAAAATCCTGAACTGAATTCTGGTGGATTCCAGCCAGGCCTCAGTCCATTAAGCGTTGATTGCTTCTCCAGGGTTTCTAAAGTTCATTCTCTGGCATCCAGCAGTCAGGTGTTGTTAGCTTCATATGATTAGCCAAGTCTTCTAGTATTTACACATGCTTTGCTAATGAATTAGAAACATGGACTGCTGTATCTGCTGCATGAGATCACCTCTTCCCTGATCTCTGTTGATTCCCATCCGTTAAAGAGGATTTGGGTTTTATGACATGTAATTTCAGCTTCCTTATTAGGCTTAAAACCCCCCATCTCCTGGTGATGACATTTGCCTTGGCTCATCTTCCTTCACAGGAGTTACTTCTGCACACTGACAGAATCCACAGACACGTTTGTTAGAAGAATCCTGGTGCCCAGGTGTTGACTAAATGTTATATGCTAAATTTGCATGTAAAACAAAAGACAAACAGCAACTCAAAACGTGCAACCATCTTTAATAACGCCCTTCATTTGTTCTGCTCAGTTCTCTGTTCTTCTGCTGCTATTATTACTCCTTTGTGTTAATATCAGTCTCATTTCTGCTACATTGACATGGCTTGGCTTTGCATACAAAGATTTCAGAAGGGCTCTCCCCACACTCGCTGATGGCTGAAAAGCCCCATGTGGGACAGGCAGTGGGGCTGCAAAAGGCCCAGCAGAAAGTCTCCTGTGAGGGCACAGCCAAGGCACGGCTCTTTCTGTGCTGTCTTTTCTCCTCCAAACTGATTCTGTATGTGTTCTCAAAGGAGGCAGCAGTGTTATGGATGGTGTCTCCATGTCTCCCGACTGGAGGCCAGAGTGGAGCACTGATGGCAGTCAGTATGGCCAAAGCTGAGGGATTGTTTCAGGGAGTCCTTGTATCTCCTCTCTGGGGCTCCTCTCTTGTGGCAGCCGGTGGCAAGTTCACCACAGAGCACAATCTTAGAGAGGTGGTGATCCTCCATCCTGGAGATGTGCCCTGCCCAGCACAGCTGTGTCCTCAGTATCACGGCCTCAGTACTGGTGACCCCTGCCTGTTCAAGGGCAGTGACACTGGTCACACAGTCAGTCCAGTGGATGTTTAGGATTGTGTGGAGGCAGCACTGATGGAAGCACTCAAGGAGCGGTAGATGACCCATGATTCAGACCCATATAAAAGAGTAGACAGTACAATGGCTCTGTTGACACCAATCTTTGTACTTTTTTTCAGGTGTTTATTGCTCCAGACTCTTTTAAGAAGTCTTCTGAATGCTCTGTATGTCTTTGCTAATCTGTTGTCTATCTCTTTGTCAATCCTGACGTCTGAGGAAATAATGCATCCCAGATGGCTGAACTGCTGGGCTGACTTAAGGTCTGATCCACCTATGGTGATGTGGGGATGATGGAAGTCTTCCTATGGTGCAGGCTGGTAGAGAACTTCTGTCTTCTTCATGCTGACTTCCATCCCAGAAAGATCTGCAGCCTCTGCAAAGCAGGATTTAGGGTCTTGGTGTGGGCCTTCAGTCACCTGAGGCTGAACAGGCTCCCGTTGGTACCATATCAGATTAAATGCCATTTTCTTCATCAAGGGCTGCTGTGGCCCTTTGGAGCATTGTGCTGAAGAAGATTGTGAGTAGAGTGGGTGTGAGAATGCAGCCTTGTTTCACACCACTGATTATTGGGAAGGATTCAGAGAGTGCATCACCATATCAGACTTGGCCCCACTGATCCTCATGTAGCAGGATGACCACTTTGAGGAACTTGGGGGGACACCTAAATCATTCCAAGATTTGCCACAAGAGGTCAATGAATGCCACATAAAAACCTTTGTTCTGTTCCCTACACTTCTCTTGCAGTTGTCTGAGAACAAATACCATGTCTGTGGTTCTCCTATTGGCTCTGAAACCACATTGGCTTTCAGGTAGAACTTCCTCTGCTATAGCAGGTACTAATCTATACAAAATTCTTGCAAGGATTTTTCCAGCAATGGAGAGCAGAGTTATACCTCAGTAGTTGGAGCTGTTTGACCTTTCTCCTTCCTTGTTGTACAGGGTGATGATGACTTCATCACAGAGATCTGGTGGTGGTACACCTTGTTCCCAATAACTCACAAGGAGCTTGTGAAATTTAGCATGGAGTACTTGGCCTCCATGCTTCCATGCTTCAGATGGGATTCCATCAGCCCCAGCTGCCTTGCCAGTTTTCAGCTGCTGTATGGCCTTAAGAGTCTCTCCCAAAGCAGGGTCTGTGTCCAGTCTGGGTTTCACTGGTTGTTGTGTAATGTGCTGAACTGCTGAGCCTTGGACTACATGGTTGGCACTGAAGAGAGTCTGAAAATGTTCAGACCACGGGTTCAGGATGGACATTTAATCTGTCAGGAGCATTTGGCCATCTGCACTGAGTAGGGGGCTTTGGACCTGGTGTGTGGGTCCATACACTGCTGTCAGTGTTTCATAGAGCCCTCTGTGGTCACCTGTAACTGCACATAGTTCAGTCCTTTCTGCTAGGTTGATCCACCACTTGTTCTGGATGTCTCCAAGTTTCTGTTGGAGGTTACTGCATGCAAGACAAAAGGCTGCTTTTCTTACATGGCAAGATGGCTGAGCAAGGTGTGTTTGGTGAGCAGTTCTCTTCTTTGTCAACAATTCTTGGATCTCTTGGTTGTTTTCACCAAATCAATCTTTGTTTTTCTTTGAGGAGAACCCCAGGGATTCTTCAGAAGACTGCAGGATGCTATTTTTAATGTGTTGCCAAAGCACTTCAGGAGAGGGATCTATGGGATAATCTAAAAGTCTAGCTTGAAGGTTTACCCGGAAGCTGTTTCTCACTGTATCTTTTTGAAGATTGTTAACTTTGAGCCTCCTCCTTGGGATGCCACCCCTGTTAGGTTTGGGCTTTAAGTAGAGGGTAAGTTTGCATGGCACAAGGTGGGCACCCCACGGGCACCCCCTTGTCATGAGGAGCTTGTGAGGCTGGGAGCTATGCTGGCCCTGGCATTTGCCTCCAGTAGGGTCTCCCATGCCACATTGTAAAAAAAGGAAAAACACATACAAAGCAAGCCCCTCATTCAAATAAAGCTTTAAAATGTACACATGCTTCCAGGAGTAGTAAGCACCTTTGTTCTTTTCTTCCATGTTTTTGATAGGACAAGATTCTGAGTGAAAACCTTCTAAGGGAGTGAAACCCTTGTAAGCTTTTGTGCTTCTAACTCTCATCTTTCCAACATTTAGGAATGCGAAAGCAACAAGGCAGTAAGTGTACCATTTTCCTAACAAGGACTCGCTGAATCAGTTAAAGGCTCCATTCCCATTTGGAAGATTTCCTTTGTTTAAAGTCCACATTAGCAACTTTTTGGCTTGCACTTTTTTATGCTTCAGTTTCTCCCTTATAGCACCATCTAGTGGCAAGACTACCTCATGACAACGTCCTACTTTCGGAAACAAGTCTGGCTCCATTTACCTCCGGATAAATCTTCATCTCTACTGCCAGGTGGACTTCAGAATTAGAAAAGAATTTGAACTGTGAGGAATTAGCAATCCTCTTTGCTGGGTGCAGTAAAATTCCTCTTTTCAAAGGACTATCACTGGCAGCCCTACATACAATTTTTTTGCTACACAAGAAAAAGCAAATCAAAATAACAAAATGAAACCAACTCTGCTGTAGTAACAAAACCAGAACTGCTGATTTTCTTACTTGAAGGAATGTGTCTCCTGTAGAAACTGAGCTGGAATCCTAACACCAGCAGTTGTGTAGGGTAACATTTGAATATATAAGACAATGATTTCTAGATGAAACAAGCTGCCTGGGGTCTGCCCCTTTCCACCAGGAGCTGCTCTGACATCTGCAATGCTGTGTGTCACAGAGCTCAGTATTCAGGTTCAGTCATCCAGTAGCTTTCAGCCTTACTGTGATTAGGCATCACCTGAAAAAAAATTATTGACACAGTGGCTGTTTTGCATGTAATTGTGTACCTGATTGCTCTCACACATGTACCTGCAGTTGGTTTGATGCATGTAATTAGTAAATTAATGCTTTCAGACCTGGCCACCTACTCACATTGTTCTGCTCCTACATGATAGCTGCGTTTCAGAGACATGATGAGACAATATGTGTGCATCCCTAACTCCGTGACTTCCAGCACCTGTGTATCTATTCCAAGTTTCAGAGGAACATTAGGCAGAGCAGAAGTGGTAAGGACATACCTGTGACTTCTGGGCATGCAATGGCATGGCTGAAGTTACTGTGCATAAACAGCAGCTTTGATTCAGTGCAGCTGTAAGAAATACTGGGCAAATGTAGATCTTCAAAATCCATCTGCATGTTTTGGGTGAGGACACATCCAGAGCATGCATCTGGTTGCATAGAAGAAAAATATTTACTTGCTGTCCACTCTTTATTATCCAAGAAAGTAGGAGGGCTAGGAAGCCAGAAAAACCAGTACAGTGGTGGTATTTGGTACCTGTAGCTGTGGGATGGATGATGGCATGGTCCACCCAGTGTCTTAAGACTCCCATGTGCTTGTTGGCTGCAATGCACTGCAGGTACTGTGCACGTACACCATGTCCCACATTAGTTATGGCTTATTGAAAATGAGAGGGTAAACCAGGCTTCAACAGAGGGAGTAGCAGTTCTACAGTCATAGAGAAGCTTTTCCCAAGTTCCCTCAAAAAGGGAAGGTGTTGCAGCTAAAACCCTTTTTGTTGTGACCAGGGCTACTGCATAGGGAAGGTCAACATTGCTTCTGTGCTTGAACAAGGATTTGAATCCAAATCTCACAAACTCCTATATGACTAAACTATGAAATACTCAGTGGTAAGAGATTCTCAATCTGTTCTTGAATGTCAGTCCATTTTCATATAAATACTAATTGAAGCAGATTCTTTTGGATGAACACACAGATCAATTGCTATTATAATGAGGGAGTTGTTTACACTCTATTTTCAGACAAGTAAATATTTTGAGGTTTTGTTGCATGAAACAACTCTTGAGATGAAACAAAGAATGCAACACTGCTAAAAGCTTTGTGAAAAATGGATTTTCAGGGGGCTAAATTCAAGGTAAGAGACGTGTGCAAGTATCAACAGAATGGAAGATCTGGAAATTATTTAAGAAAAGGCTGATACAGAGGGACTCATCAGTTTCTTGGATGTTCTGTAATTTGGTATTAGTTCTGGCATCCACATTTTAAATATAACTTTGAAAAACTGTGTTTTCATCCCAAGCTACATTCCATCTCCAAATGCCAGACTAACATCCAGTAGGCAATACCCACTCCAGGCCTGTTTTCTGAGAAAACAAGGAGAAACTTTATTGCACAATGTGACAGTAAACTAGTAACTCCCCATCCCTTTTGCTGCAGAAGACATCCCTACCCTACACTTATTTGTGATGATGCAGCTCCCTGAAGGATCCTAATGGCTGTGGCACCAAAGCCAGAGTTATCCCACTTTTACCTTCCAGGTTCAGTTGTTCTGGACTGTGTGTGCCAGGGGGATACCCAGTCACTAATGGAGCTGCTGGCAGTCAGGGATGGTCTGTGAAGCACTGAGTAACCTTTTAAACCCCTGATGCTCTCAGCAGAGAACCATGCTGCTCCACACAACACAGAAGTTTGGAAACAGCATTTTCCAAGCTGCTGGTTATAAAGATGTTCTGCTCCTGTCACTCAACAGCAAAGCACCTGAAGAGGACAAGCCAGCTGCCAACAACAAAAAAAAAAGGACAACACACCCCGTGATGAGGTACATCACTTGCACATAAACAAAAAATCATCAGCCTTGTGTAAGAAGCAGCATTTTTTCCAATCAAAAATTTTATTGACTGTTTTTTTGCAAATTAATCTAAATCTTATGATCTTGGTCTCTCCTTCTTGCCCTTGTACAAGGCCAGCAGAGAAACATTGGCGACTTTGACAACCTTGAAGCGAACTCCAGGGATGTCACCAACAGCATGGCCCTTCCGTCCAAACCCAGCAACCAGGACCTCATCATTCTCCTGCAGAGGAAAAACCACAGTTACAGAGCCACACACCTTAAACCTCTACATACAGATGGATGAGCAACATCAGGAAGCAGCTATGGCTCAAATTTCAAGGAAGGGTGGAAATACAGAAGGCTATTGATAGGTATACATGAATAAAAGACCATTTTCCCCTTCAGTGTCTGAAGAAATACGTGCAGAGAGATCATTTATCCTGCAGCAGCATGGCTGAGAACTGGCTCTGCTAAGGGTGGGAAAAGTACAAAACCTTTCCCATTTTTTTGTCTGCCTCTGCCACTACAGCCTTGAGATGCACATGCTGCAAAACACCAATGAATCCCTCTCTGTCCATCCCCTAAATTCATTAATTGTTTCTTTGACTTACAACTGCTGACAGATCAGTTCTTGAGAATTACCTCAATGAAGTTCAGGCAGCCATCGTTGGGAACAAAAGCTGTTATTTTTTTGCCATTCTTGATCAGCTGCACTCTAACACATTTCCTGATGGCAGAGTTGGGCTGTTTTGCTTCTACTCCACTAAAATGGAAACACAGGGAAGTAACTAAGTGACTGATGAACCAGCAGATGTCCATTACCCCACAGCTAACTGGAATACTTTGTACTAAGTGCAAGATGAATCTGTACTTCAAAAACTATCAGTTACCTACTTAGAGCTATTCAATATGTAAAAGTCCAGTTCCTAAACTGAGTAAAACATGAAAATTAATGACCTAGACACACACAGTTCTTCACCAGGATGAAATAAGTACTTAGGATGACTTTGCTTTCAGTGTGTCTCATTTCTTTTTAGATACCATACCAGTGTCCTTATGCCTAAAAGTAATTTAAAAAGCAACATTTTAAGGGACTGTATTGAATGTTCAGTGTCATTTTTGTTGTTGCTATTATTGTCAATTATCAAGATAAGGAAATACTTCCTGATCTTTGCTTTATTATTTCATATGCTGACTGGTGATTAGTGATTAACTGTCAGCACCCACAGTAGTAGAAATTCGAGGGGAAAAAAACAAAGAATCAACACACCTTGCAGCCCTGCCAGAGTCCCAATGAAGCTTATAAACTATAAAATAAAAAAAGGCCCAAAAGGCCAGAAAACAAGTAGGTGGGATTTTTGACACACAAAAATCCAAACGCCCACTTATTTAAAATAATAAAGAGGTTTTTTTTTTTAATGGCACACGTGTGTGATAAAAACAAAACAAAAAAGATTTTCAGCCCTGCCACATGGAAAACCAAACCACGCTGTTAATGCAACGTGGCACATAACCGGTAGCAAAGCCTCTCACAAATTTATAAGATAAAACTGCTGTTTCTTTCGCCAGGTCCCTCTCACAGCCTTTATTTCCCGGCGGCCATCCCAGGGCAGCCCGCACACCCCAGGCCGGCTGCAGGGCCAGGCCCGGCGGGGCTGATCCCCATCCCTATCTCCATCCCCCTTTTCCCCCCCAGGAACCAGACGGCGGCCTCTACCCACACTTTCTCCAGGACGATCCCCTTGGCGTGGGAGGCCCCGCCGAAGGGGTTGGCTTTCAGCGCCGTGCCCAGATGGGCCTTCTTGTACTGCTTGTCGTGCCACTTCTGGTCGCGACGATGGCTGCGAAGCTTCCGGGCGGTGCGGAGCCCTCGGCACTTCCCTGCGGAAAAAAGTGGGGGGAAAAATAGAGGCCCGCTCCCTCGCCGAGCCCGGGAGGCGGCCCAGAAGCCCGATGCCTGCGCAGGGAGGTAGGCCCGGCCGCCTCGCCCCTGAGGAGACGGATAATGGCGGCGGCCGCCGCGCTACCGCCCAGACGCCGGCGGAGACGCAGGGAGGGCTCAGAACAGGCGGCCGATCTGTGGGGCAGGGAGAGGAGAAGGCTACGACCCCTTCGCAGTGCTCCCCGCTGCCTGGCCCCATGCTCCTGGCCCGGCCCGGCACTCACCCATCCTTCCTCTGCGGCTGTCGAGCGCGAAAGAGAGATCCGGGACCGCGCCGCGCCGCCTATCTGCCCCTGCGAGGCCCCGCCTCGGGCTGCCCGCTCCGCGCCTGACTGGAATTCCTACCCGGCACAGGCTGAGGCGACCCAACCGTGAGACTTGTAATCGCGGGTTCGATTCCCGGAGCGGGTGACAACGCCGAGGTGCCGGTTCGTCCCTGGGTTTGGCTCCTTAAATCCGGTTTCTCTGGAGGTTACGGAGCTCGCTCGGTAAGGAGGGGGAGAGGCGCGGAGTGCAGCGCGCTTGCCGCCGCCTTGTGGAGAGGCAGCGAAAGGGAAGCTCGGCGGCGATGTGCGGGGAGAGGGTGCGGGACGCGTGGTGGTGTTGCGGGGTGAGCTCGTAGCGGGTGTATCCGGATCCAAGGGACAGTGCGTGTCTCGGAAGTGACAAAATAGCAATGCCTTGAGTGATAGTATCCCGAGCAGTGGCTGACACCTCTTATTTTCATAGAATCAGAGTGGTCTGAGTCGGAAAGGGCCTTTTCGGGGTCATCTGGTGCTTTGGTTGGGACACATTAAAGAACTGCTCGGTTAAGGGTGACCTGGTAGAAGCTGTGTAAACTCTTTCAAAAATAAATTACGGTGTTGTCTGGCTGCGGTGATGCCAGTCAGAGAGGAATTATCCCTGTTTAAAATGGTGTCTGGGGTCTGACTCTGTCTGCATGCTCAGTGCGTGTGATCCCTGCAGCATCAGGCTGTCATCTCGGGGTCTCCATCAACCTTTGTGTTGTCATTCTGTTTGGCAGGGGTTTGCCGGGCTGCAGTGACATTTTAGGACACAGTAGTGTGGGGTGCCAGAAAAATGGGCTGGCTGTCAGCTTTTGATTGCTTGCTTCACAGATCTCACAAAACTGTGAACTCAGACTTGAGTATGCCAAATGCTTTCCTGACTGTCTTCTCTGTGATGGAGATAAAAAAAAAAAACCCAAAACCTGAAGCAGTGTTTAAAGTACAGTAAGCTCTTGTGCTGTCCCTCCTCCCTGGTCTGGGAATATCTGAACTGCCATGGTACAAGGTAGAACACAGAGAAGTTGTAGCTGTTTTAGCACCAAAGGGTGAGTTTCTCATGAAGAGTAATAATGAGCAAAAAATACACCAAGGGGGGAGGAAAAAGATGATAAACAGAAATTTAATCCTTTTATTAGGACTTTTCGCCTCTTTTTAGCCTACCAAAGCTCATCTTGTAGATTGTAAAGAAAATTATTGACTTCCCAGTGACTTTGTACTGCAGGAAGTTCATCGAAGTTTGTGGAGTTGAATGTGACCTCCTGTTTTCCATAAAATTTTGTGTAGGCTGTGCCCTTTAGCTTTTGTTCACCTTTTACCTACTGTGTATGTACATAGTTCAAGCATGTGGCTTAGCAAGCTTTTTTGGGTTGATTTCAACCTAAAACAGGCAAATGTAGAACAGTTGAATCACAAGAGCTTGTGTAACCACAGCCATGTCAGGACTACTGCATTTAAGTGTTAATTCAAGTTTTCCTTTTAAACTCTGTAATGCAGAGATGGTGGTTTTGTCATCATCATTCTTTACCAGGATGAAATAAGTGCTTAGGATGACTTCTTTGCTTTCAGTGTATCTCATTTCTTTTTAGATACCATACCAGTGTCCTTATGCCTAAAAGTAATTTAAAAAGCAACATTTTAAGGGACTGTATTGGATGTTCAATCCAATGTGATTAGTGATTAACTGTCAGTACTGATGTAAACAAGTACCCATAGTATTAGTGCATAGTGGGGAAGTCAGTATATTTTCAGTGATTTATACTGGTTTAGCCCATGTTGGTAATTTGGAATTACGTTTCCACAGTTTTCTCCAAAATGCCCTTTGTTTCTGAACAATTTGGCGTGTACTTTGTACCTCTCTGATTGTGTGAAATGGTGGTCTCAAAAGGCAGGAACCCTCTATAAACTGATAGGACCATGGACATAACCACACAGAACATTGTCTTGGATTCACTGACTTAAACTGTGGCCTGCTGTGTGTTGCTTATACTTGTGCTGGTTTTGGCTTGGACTTTGTGTTAATGTTCTTCCTACTAGCTGGTATAGTGCTATGTTTTGGATTTAGGATGAGGGGAATATTGGTAACAGATGTTTTCAGTTATTGGTGGGCAGTGCTTATTCTAATTCAAGGATTTTTCATCTTCTCATGCTCTGCTAGGCCAGGTGTAACAAGGACCTGGAAGGGATTGTTGCTGGGACAGCCAACCCCAGCTGACCAAGGAATATTCCATACCATATGCTGTCATGCTCTGGGGGAAGAATGAGGAATTAGGGGATGTTTGGATTGATGGAGTTTGTCTTCCCTGTCCTTTTCAGCATCTTTATCAATGAACTTGATGATGGAACAGTGCCCTCTCAGCAAGTTTGCTGATGACACAAAGCTGGGAGGGGTGGCTGACACCCCAGAAAGCTGTGATACCATTCAGAGGGACCTGGACAGGCTGGAGGGTTAGGCAGAGAGAAATTTAACTCATTACAACAAGGACAAATGTAGAGTCTTGCATCTGGGAAAGAAAAAACCCCAAGAACCGGTATAGGTTGGGGACTGAGCTGTTGGAGAGCAGCGTAGAGGAAAGGGACCTGGGGGTGCTGGTGGATGGGAGGATGACCATGAGCCAACAATGTGTCCTTGTGACCAAGGCCAGTGGCATCCTGGGGTGCATTAGAAAGGGGCATGGTCAGTAGGTCAAGAGAGGTTCTCCCCCTCTACTCTGCCCTGGTGAGGCAGCATCTGGAATATTGTGTCCAGTTCTGGGCCCCTCATTCCAGCAGGATGGGGAACTGCTCGAGAGAGTCCAGCCCAGAGCCACAGAGATGATTAAGGGGGGAGAAGGACAAAGCCAGGCTCTTCCCAGTTGTGTCCAGTGACAGGACAAGGGGCAGTGGGTACAAGCTTGAGCATAGGAGGTTCCACATAAACATAAGGAAAATTTTTTTCACTGTGAGGGTAACAGAGCACTGGCACAATGTGCCCAGGGAGGTTGTGGAGTCTTCTTCTCAGGAGACATTCAGAGCCCACCTGGATGAGTTCCTGTGTGACCTCCTGTAGGTGACCCTGCTCTGGCAGGGGGCTTGGACTCAATGATCTTTTGAGGTCCCTTCCAACCCCTCACTTCCTGTGATTCCCAAGTAATCATTATGCTTCATGGAGGCAGCTGAACACCTGCCTCCTGATGGAAACTTGTGATTTAATTCCTTGTTTGGCTTTGCTTGCACTTGTGGCTTTTGATTTACCTATGAAATGTTCTTTATATCAACCTACAGGTTTTCTCACTTTTACTCTTCCAGTTCTCTCCCCCATCTACCAGAGGGGAGTGAGCCAGTAGCTGTGTGGGGCTGTTGCTCACTGGGGTTGATCCACAACCATTCTACTTTCTCTGTCCTCAAAGGACATATTACTTGTTCATGCATTACTTGTACCATATTAGTTTGTATTTAATTATTTTTCTTAGCTTTTGCTTCCTTGCTGATGAAAACACTTAAAAAATAGCAGCACATGAATCAATGACAAGGAAAAGACCACTAGAAAGCCTCTCTGTTCCTTCTTCCTCCCATCCTCTCACTTACTCAGGAGGGACTATGAGTCAGGAGAACTGGAATTTTTCACAGGCCATTGTTGTGTTTTTAGGAAGGTGTGTGGCACTTCTGCCTCTTCCCAGGGATGTTTAATATTTTCATCTCTGTACTGGTGTAATTATATGTTACTTAGCATCATACATTTCGTGTGTCTCGCAGAAAAACTTAGAGATTATTTTCACCTGTTCTTCTTTATTACTGTGCTCCCTTAGCTCATTTTTTTAAGCTGGGTTTCCCACGTACGTATCTGGATTCCTCCTTAAATTTGATAGAAGCAGTACCTCTGAGGACAAGATGTTGAGAGACTTTTAAGATTAGCAAATACTGTCTGTATCACTGAAAGAGAATGAATTAAGATGGTAAATCCTTTTTTAATGGTTATGATGCTAAAGCCCTTATCTTTGTCTTATATCTGGAATGCAACAGGCAGGAGCTTTAATCAGTGAAGGAGGGCTTACAATGTGATCACAGCAGCAGGTAGCTGATGTTAGCTGCTGAGCAAGAAAGCAGAGGGTGTGTGTGAATTATGTGTGAGCATAGATCAGTGTATACATACATGAATACACATAACTGTTAGCAGGAGCACGTTGTGACTATGGCCTCTAATATTTAAGTGGAGAAGGAGTGTGACAAAATGTCAGCCAAGTGCTGGTCCCAACTTGCTTTTGTTGGGACAAACCCATGTGAAGACAGGTACCAAGAACATATTTCTGCTTGGGCCACGGAGTTTCTTCCAGGCTGGTCACAGGTGTGTTCATGAAGGTGGACAGATTGCACGTGAGTGTGCTGCAGAGCACTTCTTTTGGACCTGGACCACCAGTAAGTGTCCTGTTTTCAGTTTTCCTGGTCCTTTGTAGACATTTTGAATGCAAGCTGCAGTTCCTCAGTAATGTTTGGGTTATGTGCGTGTGGGTCATGGGGCTTGAGGTGTCAGCTCGAGTGCCTTGCCCCCTTCTTTGCCATTATGAACACAGCTGATGTATATTTCAGGAAGGCTGGTGAGGACAGAAGGGCTGCAGAAGAAGCACCCATGCCTGCGAGCCATGTATCTTGAGAATGTCCCATCCCAGAACCAACCTGTCTTATTCACAGTGATGTGACCCTACTGCCATGGTCTGATAGTCCAGAACCAGAGGCACTGTAATTCTGGGGGTGTTTAACAACTGTGGTCTGGCTTTAGGATATTTGTAAATATAAAACCAATTGAGATGGAAAGCTGGATATGCACCAGCTGAATTAGTGCCGAAGAGAGGAAACCAGTTCCAAGTGTTTGACTTCTAAACTTGCAATGTCTGCTTTCACATCTGTAAATTGGTGATAATACTATTACTTTGAAGGTATTAAAAGGGTTCAAAGTACTTGTTATTTTTTCTCTGTTACCATATGGAAGGAGAAATTTCAGAGCTATTTGGAAACAGCATCTTTACCTCTCTTTGAGGGTAGCCTGGATTACAGGTAAGAAGTGATCTCCAGTATGTTTCTAGAGTCTGGAGAGACCATTTGATTTAGTTTCGTTTCCCCCTGAGCAAACAGCTCACATCCCGGTACAGTTTCCCCACAACCTGTAATCTTTGCTTCACAAGGAAACTCGGAACATGCCAGCAGGAGGTACCCGCGGTCAGAACGCATCTGAGCACACCAAGAATTCCTCCCCTGGGTACCGGTGCGGGGATGGAGCGGTGAATCCCGCCCCCGATGGGCTGGATCTGCTGCCTCTCAGCCTGGAGCATCAGAGGAGCAGATGTGCAGGGAGCGGAGGCACCGTCTCTCTTCTTCTCCATGGAAAGAAACGCTGCTGCTAGGTTCCTGCTGCTTTTTCTCGGTGTGGGATTTGCAGTCTCTCTGGAGCAAATGGCTGCGAGGGTGAATGGCAGGTCAGTAACTGAGTGTGTGTACACAAACTCCGATGGTGGAGTCGGGCGCATGGCTTAAATGTTGTGATTTTGGTCATTCGTGCTGTCTGGAACCAGTTTCAGCTGCTGTTAGCGTGTCAGGAGGTGATTTTAATTTTCAGGTTTGAAAACACCTGAGTCTAGTACAGAAATACACTATTTTGAATTCTACATAGCATTAAAAATGTAACTTTTAAATAATTTTATGAACGATACTGGAAATGGTTTTAAGATGAGTGTTTTCTGGGCATCTCTCTTATATTTCATTATGTTTTAATGACTCACTGATTTCCTGTAGTCTGTGTTAAAATGGAGTTATGAATAGACTAGCAGCTAGGGTGTGAAAACTACTTCAAGAAACATAGGTGCTAAAATATTCTGCTTGTGCAGAATGATTTTTTGAAGCATGAATTCAGTATTGCAAAGAACTACTTAATGAAGATACTAGATACTTGGATTTATCATTGTTCATACTGCTATTTCATTCTCGAATGAAATATAAATTGAAAGGCCAAATCACAGCAGGACTTCTAGACCAAGCATTACAAAAGTGACAACAGACTAAACTGTGTTTGTTGAATCATGCCCCAAAGTCACTAATAATCAAATAGGCCAATGAAGCCACAGCTGGCAGTAAAATCTGTGCATTAAGGCAAGAAAGACATGTGGTTTGCTTAAGCTTGTACTAAGAGATCTACTAGTCATTTACCACATTGCAATATGTTTTCATTTAAATAGCTTATTTTGCCATTTTACAGATTTGTTAATATAACTGTGCTTTTCTGCAACCAGATCAAAATCTGAGAGAGAGTGAGCAGTGGAATGTTAAGTGAACTTTTCTAGTAAATAACTAAGAAACGAAGTTGAGATCTTGATGCCAGTGAATTGAATGGGGGTTTTGCCTTGGCATTCAGTGGATGTGGGATTGTGCCTGCACGGTGTTAATTTGGTAGAAGTTCTGTGATCTCAGTTTCTTTTTTGATATTAAAAATGAAAGTTTGAGTATGTTGTCATTCTGATCTAGTTCTTACTGGACATCCATTAAAGTACGTATGAATAATTCTGTAAATCTGTCTCCCTGCATCATATCACCCATGAGGCTACCAAGATAAGACAGAGAATACTTAAAATTTAAGAACTATAGTAGTGTGAGCTTTTCTACATTTCTTAATGATATAACTTAAATAGATAAATTTAAAACTTAACATTTTTTGTTAGGGTGTTTCTTAGGAGGAGCTGGCTTTGCCCTGAATCTTGGCTCCCAGGCTTACACATTTATAATGGTAATAATTTCACTGAAATTACTTATGACCACTGTCCCCTGGACTACAACCAGTTCATTTCTGCCAGGTGCTCAGCAAGCATTACAACAACTTTTCATCATTACTTAATTTTTAGTGCATTTAAAGGTTCACATGTCACTTTCCAATTATATGCTTCATGGATTAGTTGAAACTAGTTAAGCAGCTGGAGAGGTATTCTGCATCTGGACAGTATCAGTAGTAGACTGATAATCCTGAAATAATTGAAATACTGGAGTAGAGTGCATTTTGCTATCTGAGGCAGTTCATCAGAGCAGCAATGTGGGGAGTACAAGACAGTGTGAATATGTCATTTTTTAACTTGATGGTGTGAAAATTTCCTGTGGCCTGGACACTTGACCTCTGCTCAGTTCCAGATTTACTCACGTGGCTCATCCGAGTGGGCAAGAGGCCACTCACGTGAAAGGCTGAAAGGGCTGGAGCCTGCAGGAACCTTTTCAGGCAAACAACCTAGACTTGGTTATCTTACGTAGGTGGATAATGGTGTCTGATAAGAGGGAATTTACACTTCTTTATTCGTATAATCTCATTTAATTGGGTTTTACATAGTGATTAGTCATCCCACTGCTTTGTATTAGGGTTAATCCAATTTTGTGGGGTTTTCTGACATACTTGGTATGGCAAATTGAGCATACAACATATCTGGATGCATCTGGGCTACTTATTTACAAATTTATAAGGAAAAGTATTAGTCATCAAAACCCAAACCATATGTTCAGCTGAATTTGAAGTTTTAGGGCAGAGTTGTTGAAAAAAATGGTAAGTTTAAAAGTCCAGTCTCTAATTAAGTGTGCTAAACATGATTTGTTCTCATGGATTTCAGGTCTTGCCACTATTCACTGGTAGTTCAAGGACAGGAGAAGAAGGCTGCAGTGCTCACTAGTTTATTGTTTCTTCTACATGTACTTAACATTTTATCTAAAAAAGAAAACACATATTTTAAATTTGTTGTTTTCCCACTTACTCTTACAATGCCTTTTTCCATGAAACATACCCCATGTGAAACATACCCCAGCAGGGCCTTGCTGCCAGAGATCACCTGTGAATTCCCCAGGTTTCTTTTCCATTGGAAGGGCTGCTGATTTGACAGCAGGATCATTGTTGAATGCTACAGAGTTTTCAGTGCTATGAGAGCTCAGAGTTTTGAGTGTCAGAGTCAGCTGGCAGGACTGCCAACATCAACATCAGTTTGTGCTTGCTCAGAAACCGGAGTACATCCTTCCCTGATGCCACTGATAAGATGTACCATAGTCATCTGGCTACTGCAAGACAAAAAAAAGAAAAAAGATTGTAAACCTTGCCATGGTGGCTTTCCCTCCCTTTTCTCTTCATGCATTGTGCAGAAGGAAAGGAGGCATCCTGCATTGCTAATAAACAGAGTAATGAACAGGACTACCAGGTGGAGTTACTTCACTTGCGTGCTGCCGCCTGCCTCCCGAGTGTTCCTGGCATGTGGCTGATCATATTTGTCACACTCTGGTACTTAGCAGTGGTTCCTGGGTTCACTCTCTCCACTGCGTTCCTCATGAAAGCATAAATATTTCATTGGCTGTGCACACTCATCTATATTTGAGTATCTTCATGCTGAGAACAGAACCTTGACATTTCCTCTGGAGCAGCACGGCAGCACATTGCTGTGGTTTTATCTGGGATGTAGAGGAGTGGAACTGCATTGTTAGGACCTACCAACCTTCTTCTGTGGGCTGCATGGAGGACAGTTCTAACTATTCAGCTCAGGATGTAACCTTAAAGGGCATTAGCAAGGAGCTATACTCATTTATTCATTAAATGCTGTCCCTGAGGCTTGATGTTTCCTAACAGCAGCATTTCTCAATGTGATTAAGTTGGCATAACCATTGTATTGTCTTGTCCCAGATAGGAAGCTAAGTAATGAATTTTTTTTTAATTGTTTTTAATTGTCAATTATGAAAACAAAAATAACCCTTCCTCTTCTTGGATCAACATAAAAACCTTCAAGCCCAGTGAGGGAATTAAATGAATTACACAATTTTACCCAGGCTCCACTCATGCCAATATTTTAGACTGTTTAGACACTGCAGCATGGTGGTTTCCAAACTAAACTAATGTGTTATAAGCTTTTAATTATGTATATAGGGAGGACCTAAAAGTATAACTAAGCATAACTAAATATATGTAGATAGAACTAAATGTAACTAAAATTACTATAATGAAAGAATTTTAGTTCCTTATGCTGTGCCTTATTTTCATAGCTATTACCATGAAGAAGTGCCCCCAAATTGCCTTTTCCAGACTGAAGACAAAGTCTGTCATAAAGGAATACTAGAAGAAGAATAAGGCTGCATCAAGTCACAAACCCCAAGTACAGAATTGGTTAACAACCTAAGAATTTTACCTGAGCAGGAAAACAAGATTTTGTCCATTCTAGCTGTGTCTTTTGTTACTTATCTGACAAAGTGAGGATTATTTCTAGCTGTCTCTGAATGCTGCTCATTGTGGTGTGAGACCTCTGAGCATGTTGGAGACCTCAGCCCAACACTAGCCCTGGCACCCAGAGGGAGAAAGTGGGAGTCACTCTGCAAGTCCATAGCCTCCTTCAGATCACTGGAATTCAAAAGCTACAGCTGAGGAGAATGCTGGTCTCACATTTGTCAATGAAATTGCCAGATTTGTTTTGAATGCTGTTAACCTGCATTGAGCCTTTTTGAATGTAAGATCTTTCTCAGGTTCTTTTATCTCAGCTCACAGTCACTGCTGTGATGCTGCAGAACCTGCCTCTTTGCTCTGTGTTTTCTTTTCTCTGGAGACTCTCTTCTGCTTTATTGCCCTGGTTGCTGAAGGGACCAAGCAGGCTGCTCAGTCCTTCTAGAGCAAAGCTGCTCATCATACCTGGTGTTTGGTGGTGAAGTGACAAGCTGTAATACAGACTCTGCTTTACTTTTGTCTGCTTTGCCTTCTGGCTTTGGGGAGTTTGCAAAGGGACACAACCAATCTATTTGTGGCAGCAGAGTATGCCTGCAAAAAAAGACATTCTCACTGGAGAGACAGTGATCAGAAGGAAAAGCCTGCTGCCCTCCTGAACCTCGAGTGTGAACAAGACATTGTATGTGGAGTCTGGGCTTTGCTGAAGCTGGTGGTGTTGGCATGGGTTTTGTGTGAGCCAGGTTCAGTGTGATCAAACCCTGAGTGCTAGAGCCACGTGGACAGGGCAGCAAGCCAGGCAGGCTCTAGGGCCATCCCATGGTTCTCTTTTGTTGGTGTCACAGTGTTGGTGTCACACAGATATTTATCTGCCATTAAAGATGCCAAAACAGAAATTTATGCTGGCATCACTCCTTTAGTACGTGGTGGTAGTTGACACAGATCCCCCTCCCCAGGGAGACCACTGGGGATTGAATTCACCCTGCTGCTCAAGGCTTGATCCTTCCAATTCAAATACCTTAGAATATGCAGATGAATACTGAAAACTATTTTTATTTTTATTTTTATTCCTAGTCCTTACGTGCTAGTGTTTGCATAAGTCTTTTCAAGTACTTTTCTTTTGTGGTGGGTTGAAAAGTGAGAAACAAGCAGGAAAAGAAGATGGAAGTGTATTTCCATGTGAAGTGGCCACGAGGCAGCTCCAGCTCCACCATTGCTTATGGCCTGGAGGGGCCACAGGGTCTTTGTGGGGTGTTACTGAGCTGTGCCTGCCTGAGGGAACACTGATGGCAAATGTGAGTAAGTGGGCACATCATCAGGTCAGTAGATCATTCCACTGCAGGGAACTGTGCTGTGAGAGGTCTGTACTGCAATCCACTGTAGCTGCCAAGGAAACTGGTGTGGAAGAAACAGAACAGGTATGAAAGGGGTAGGAAGGGGTTCCTGTGACTCACGGACTGGAGTGTTATCCTAAGTGAGAGCCTGGTTTCTTGGACTCTGATCGGGTAGGGCTTTTGGTGCTTAACATGTATTTACTGGGGTTTATTCTTTGGTTCAGGAGAGCAAATCATAAACCAGCTGAAGGCTTATTAAATTATACCAAGGAAGAAAATCAAAGGCTCCAGATGCCATGAACGTGGTAGTTGTTACCTGAGATATATTTCAGTTTCTCCTTCCCTTGCAGCTGATTTCTGTGAGATTTGGGATTGCCTAGAACCATTCAGGATCTGTCTCTAGATAGCTGTGAATCTAGGTTTAAGGAATATTAGCCCAGTACATTTGCTTTCTTCTGGAACACTTTAATGTGTTGCTTGTGATCATTGCTGGAGGCTTAGAATAGTGTAGTGATATCCTTGTGTTCTGCAGCTTGAGGGATGGAACTGGTTCAGTGTCTGACCCCAAACAGATGTCCCATGGAAAGGGACAAGAGGAGCAATGAAGTCTTTAGTCAATATGGTAAGAACATGGAAATGCCTGGTGGGGCTTATCTACCTGAGGGAACTCTGAAATGGAGGCATTTTTAGCCTGGATACACTGGCTTCGGGATTAATTTGCTGTGTTCCTGCAGCCTTTACCAACCAAGGATCTGAGTTATGTTTTGAATGTTTTAGTGAGTGAATCAGGAACAGGAGCTCTCCCCAGTAGACTTGCTGCAGACTTTAAATCCAAATGCTGTACAGTAAATATTTTTTTCCTCTTTTATAGTTCTCATACATTTTCAGGTCAAGATTCTCTGCAAAGAAATGGTAAGGTGTTTGCTTTTTTCTGTTCATTTGCTTGTTTGTTTGTTTTTTTGTTTTCTTTTGTTTGTTTGTTTGTTTGTTTTTTCCCAGTGGGCTGAATGCCTGGATACTGGTCCTGTCAGTGTGGCTATAGGAGATCTCAATTCACAGTTGTTGCTTCTGTTTGCCTAAGTGACTCTTCTGTCAAATGTGTGGTTAAAACCATATTCCCCTATAAAAAATAAACTTTAAAGGATTTGCCTGGTACAGTTACTAACACTGAGATACAGTAAAAATGTAGAAAAAGTACCAAGTGGTGGTTTTTGTTTTTTTTTTCTTTTCTATTTAACCAAAGTAAAGCAGAGTTAAATGTCTGAAGGATGGAGCTATGAGACAGTCCCTAAAACGACCATTTATCTGTGAAACTTCATTCCCCTGGCAAGCAGTCAGGCTACTGGGTTATTTGTCACAGCTTCCCATCTCTGGCAAACAAATTAACACCCCTAGTTAAAAAGCCATTGCATTTTGCTGTGCAATTCAACACACACCCTTTGACAACAGAGTTTGCTGTATACAGAAATAAGCTTTTGTTAAGTTGTTTGAGATGATTATATACATGTATAGCCTGAATCCTGTAATTTTTGGGCACTGGAGTTCTTTGCAGTGAGGGTGGAAAAATATTCAGTGACAAGAAGGAGCCTTGTTGCACAAGTAAGGGAAATTAGAAAATGGATATATCAAAGATAGTATTTGTATCAAGCCAAATATTTTCCAAAACAAAATCAGACATTCTGAAATGGGCAGTCCATGCAGGCTTAATTAGTGTTCGTGTAAGAACTGGTAATGCTATTCTTTTGTAAGTGATTGGTTGTTTTCTTTGAGGCTAGTAACAGACTTTCTTCTGCAGGACAGCATAATGGTGGTCTGAAGCCAAAATTCAACGTAAATCAACTAGCAATTACACAGGTAATGTTTGGAGGAACTGGTTCTATAAAGTCTTTTTATTGACGTCACATTGAGGTCTTTTAATTTGCATTATTGAATTAAATAATATAGTGTTTACAAGAAGCAGCTAAAAAAGCTGTCTAAATCAATGTGATGTGGCATTGATTCACCACTTGCTGTACAAGATACCTTCTGCTTTTATGAGAAGTGCTGCTGGTGCTGACCAGCAGTGGGCTTGGGGACAGGATCTTACTGAAAGAACCAAATCCTATCATACATATTCCGCACAATGCCATTTGACTGCTGTGGCCAGTATTTCACTTACATCATTTGGTACTAATAGAACAGCTGAAACAAAACTGCGGATTCTTTAAATTTAATGGGAATGTTTCCTGAGTCCAGCCTGCGTGTCTTGTAATGAACTGAGCATAAAAGGCTTCCTCATAAAAAATCTTGCAAATGATTCAATCTCATCTAAATGATCTGTTAATTAAATCTCTCTCATCTTATTTCTGAGAAGACAGCCTTATCATTGGTACAAAGGACAGTCGTAGTCAACGTTTCTTGCTGGCTGTTGCATCACATTTTCTGACCATGGTCTTACCTTATTTTCAGCTTGTTGCTATTAGTACTTAGCAATTTTAATCCTAAAGCAGTCTTGTGCCCTATGTAAGGCCAAGTATCAAAAGGGGTCTTTCAGGGTCTAAGCTGGGAGACGTGATTTGATAATCTGAACAGAAAAAAATCCCAACCCTGTCTTTAAGCCAAGACAAAGCTTTGGGACTTAATCATGTCCCTTCTGGAACCTTGTAAGATGCTTTTTTATTACTAGGACTGAGAATACCTCTCTTCTTTGTAAGGATGTGAACTTGCTTAACCATATGACATGCAAAACAGCCATAACATGCAGACATTGTATACGTTACCATATTTAGATAAGGCAAACTGTTGGCAGATAGATGTAAGCTTGGACACTTCTTTCACCTGGACAGCTGCCTAGTGTGCTTTCAGCATGGCAGGCGTGTCCTTGGCCCAAACTGAGTCCTTGTTAGTGGGCTGAAGTCATTCTTACAGCTGTCCTACAGAGTCTTTTGCTGAGGTGAGCAGTTAGGGATTCTGTCTTCAATCTTTTACATTAGGCAGCTCTGTGATGAGATGGGAGCGTGTTAAGAATGTGTTTTGTTCCACTGATACTAACAGAATAAACATAAATGATATTTTTGTGCTGGAGCTAGAGGTCTGTATCAGGCAATTCCCATGGGAGGAAGGGGTTGGACAGAGATTTCTCTGATATCTCAGTTCAGTACTGCTGTGGCTGAGAACTGGCTCCACAGATGCTCTCCAAGTGCTAGCCTCATTTATTCTGATAGGATGAAGACTAACTCCTGAAATACTCATCTTCTGATAACTGATCTTTTTATGTGGTCAATCAGGTTGTCAGCTACAACTTAAGCAGTAAAGGAGAGTGGGAAAGAGCATCCTGGAGACCCTTCACCCCGAGCCACTACAACCCTCTCCAAGTCACAGTAAATGGCATCCCCTGCATTCTGTTCTGGGCCAAGAGGATCATGATTAAGTTTGAAAACCATACACAGCTGGATTTGACAGAGAGCACATTTGGTGTCCATGCAACTGTGGATGTTGGAGATTCAAACTGCAGTGAGGACAGTGCCATGTAAGTTTGCATTCTACTTGGCCAATGGAACAAGTACTGGGTAACAAGCCTCCGTGTCCTGGAGGAATTACTATTGTACAATGTGTTATAGAGCCCCAGGGTTAACTCCTTCCTATAATGTTGTGACATTGGAGTCAGCAGCAGAGCATGGCTTATATACTTTCAGAGCAGTCTTACTTGGGGGACTTAGATGTGCATAGCTGTCTTCATCTCTTGCAGTGTTGTAGTCAGTCCAGTGTTGCTCCTGGTGCTTGTGAGGCTGAAGCTGTTGGTCTTTAGTCTCCAACTGGTTTACATAGCTTTCTGGAGATGTGTGTTTAGAAACAGGGTCAAGTAATCACAGCTCCCACTGTGTGGGAGGGGAAAATGCTATCTGTTTCCAGTGGTTATGTTTTCTTCCATTTTCTATACTTTACTTACTGAGATTCCTCTGAGAAATACTAATCCTAATACTAATACTAATACTGACTCTTGCCCATTGGATGTGCTTCAGAATCCTAACCAAGAAAGCCTTGACTTACCCTGAGCTCTCACTAGATAGCATCTGTCAGGACATTTGACAGATTGCATGAACAGATCCGTGGCATCTCTGCTAGATTCTGTGTATCAAGTAATTAGAAACTGTATGTGTTAAAGAGCCACTCATTCATTGCCACTGGCAGCATGTAAGTGCTGACTGAGATCCCAATGTGTAGAAATCGTGCTATACAGATAGGAAAATGGATAATCTGGGCTCACAAGTCAGGATTAGGTGGAGTGTAATTGCCAAATTAAAGTCTTGGGTTAGATTTTCAGTCAATTTACATTTTACCATAGCAGAGAAGACAGTGAAAAGCTGGCTTGAATGTTGCTCTGTGATCTCAAGTTTAAGGACTCCATTCAGTCATGCCAGTTGATGGTTGAGTGCTCACATGGTGCATTGCTCAGTTTTTCCCACTCCTGAAAAATCCTTTAAACTTCTCCTTTCTTCATCCTTCCTTGTTAAGGCTGTACTCTGTTGTGGCTCTAAGTCATCTTTCAAGCTTCTTCATACTGTCTGATCAATGTGTAGTAGCTGGAGCCAAGAAAAAAACATTAGACACCAAACATATACGTGTTTGCTAAAAGAATACAATAATCCAACCTGCGGGGTTTTCATTATGCACCAGCCTCTGGGTTAGGCCACTGAGTTCAGTGGTATATTTGCCTGTATCTAGTCCTCAACTATCTGTGATTTCCCTTTGTGAGGGATAAATTAGATTCAGAGTCCTGGTTTGTTGGACCAGCATTAGTTGAGATACAAGAAGACTAGATCTCCTACGAAATCATAGGTCTAGCTGTTTTCTTTTTAAATTTTCTTCAGCTTCAGATTTGGAAGTCTTTCAGATGCTGCACTGTGTTGCCTCCAACTTAGTCTGAAAATGTTATGTCAGCAGTGAGAATCTATTATGAAGATTGTAAGAGGCAAAATATTAATATTAAACAAAAAACCCCATAAACTTCTTATGAGCTTCTGAAGAGCTTCAATGTATTGATACCAGAGATGGTAAAAGGAAGGTAGAGTAGGCAATAGTTTACTTTAAACTTGCTAGGGACTCTCACACTAATAGGTTTCAAGTGCACATGCTCACCACAGATGAGCTTTCCAGAGCTGCCACAGGGTCAGTGTAATCATACTGCTCTTGTGATGCACATGAGTGAAAATGAAACTCAAATGTCATCTGTGTTTGTTACTCCTAGTATCTAAAAAGACGAATAATGTGGATGTTTACACTTTATAATGACATACAGAGGTGACCAGGATATCAGGGCTTGAGAAAGAGAACACAGATCAAATTCGTGAAACCTGTCATCTGTTGGAAGCAGTGTCATTGAATTGTGTTCAGAGTTGAGCACTCAGTTCTATTCTTTCTGGATAGTCGAGGCCTCCATCACGTTAACAGCTGAACTACTTGATTTCACTGGAGGAAGAGTTAATCCTCTCAGGTTTTTTTTCCAGTGACTTCAAAAGTATTCCAGGTGACAGGCTCCGAGTGTAACTGTGATTCACAGAATCATGGGATCATAGGATGGTTTGGGTTGGAAGGGACCTTGAGTATCCCCTAGTTCCAACCCCCCCACATGGGCAGGGACACTTCTCACTAGCCCAGGTTGCTCAAAGCCCCATCCAGCCTGGCCCTCAACACTCTGCTGCTTTTTTCTCTTAAGATTTCTCAGGTTTTTGTCTCACCTGATGGTGCTTTCTTTTTCACTTAGGCTTTCTCTGAAGTTTGGTGATATTGGCAATCTAAAGGATCTTGTTATTAGGTAAGTCTGTATGATAAAATATTAGATAATCACACATTAATATCCATGGTTGTGCAGTTGCTTGTGCAATTTGTTTTAGGAGAATTTGTGTAAGCAAAAATAATGTGACAGAACTGCGTTTAATAGGTTTGTCACTTGTCTGCCTTGTTTTCTTCTATGTTGACTTACCTATTCAGAAGAAAAGCTCAGGCTGTCTCTTTTGCATTGAATATTCCCATGCCTGACATTTTTGCTAAACCTTGTGAAATAACAACATATTTGTCTAAGAATTTTGTCACAAGAACTGATAGTGTGGACTGCTCAGGCATCAGACTGTGACCTACCTTATGTTTGCTTCTTGATGATCTAAGAAAACAGCATTTCTTGATAAATAGCTTTCTCTTATTTTAGATGGAAGTACCAATGTTGCATATTGACTTTTCTCAGTCATCTGGGAAAAATTCCTCATCTTCCCTCTCTCTGTGTGGGTGTGCAGCCTACTCCTTCAGCTGCAGCAGTGAAGAAAATAAAACTGCAGACTCAGTAGAAGGAGCTGGAGCTCACACTGATGTAAATGGGTGAAACTCTGGACATATAAGTGTGTCTTCTAAGATTGTTCAACATGTAAATTTAATCATTCTGACTCTTAGACTTATTTTCTTACTCATGTTTTTTTTTCCCATGCAATATTTTCAGATTCTTATTAACTACCAGCTATTACCAGATGTCTGTTGAGAACTGGTTCAGTTTACACAGGCTGCAACTTCTTTACAACCACTCCATACAAGCGACGTTTAATGCAACCAGAATATATGCACCAGCAAGCTACTCTTACCACTGTGAGCATGTGAGCAGCTTGCAGAGATACGATGCACTTCTGATACCCAGCTCTGCAAATGATCTTTCAAAGCTCTGGGAAGTCACTTTTACTGATTTCCAGGTAATGTATGGAACTAAGCCACGTGGCTCTCATAGGCAGACTGCTCTTCACTTGCATGGAAGTACCATGACCTTCCATGTACAGTTTACAGTATGTCCATGGAACTTGAAACAGAAATTGAATAGAAATGAAGGCTTAAATTGTTATACTTATCTTCATGGAGAAGCAAATGGAGGGCTACATATATTTTCTGTAGTCTCTTGTCTGGGTTTACCTTTATTGTGGGAAGAATGCCCTATGTGTTAGATCTCTCTGATCTGAGCTCTCAAACGTGGCATCAATAACAGCATCAGTGAGCAAGTAAAGGGTTCCCTTAACTTTTAATTCCTAGTAAATTTAACCTTGTGCCCTGGTTATAGTCACCCTAGTCTGCCTCTAAATCCAGTGGATAATTCCTCTGACTCATCTTAAGTCTTTATTTTCGGATGAGATTATTGCTCTCTACAACTACCTGGAAGGAGGTTGTAGTGAGGTGGCTGTTGGTCTGTTCTCCCAGGTAACAAGTGGTAGGATGAGAAGAAATGGCCTTAAGTTGTGCCAAGGGAGATTTAGATTTAATATGAGGAAAAAATTTCTTCAACGAAAGGTTTACCAAGCATTGGAACAGGCTGCCCAGCGTACTGGTGGAGTCATCATCCCTGGAGGGATTTAAAAGCTGTGTAGGTATAGTGTTAGGGTCAACGTTTAGCAGTGAACTGTACAGTGACAGTGCTGAGCTAAGAGCTGGGCTTGATGCTCTTAAAGGTCTTTTCCCACCAAAATGTTTCTGTGATTCTGTGACCTGAACATGCCTATTTTTCTGCATTTGACAATAAGGAAGCCTAAGATGACTGGACAAGAATTTCTTGCTTTTAAATACCTAAGTCATAGAGGATCAAGAGCTGAAAAAGGATATTGTAAAGAAAGTTGATCTCCTTTTTCTCACCATGTGATAAATGCCCATGGACTGATTCAGTGAAGCAGATAGTAATTTCCCTGAATGCCAGTATGGTAAAATTTATTTAGAACTGAAGCCACAAGTAAGACTTACTGGTATGAGCCATAGCTGAATGCAGCCTCATGTAGTTTAGCTGGTTTGCTGCCATATACACACTTTGATCTGATGAGAAAAAAAATCTAACATTAGGGGAATCAATTGAGAATTTTTCTTGTTTTTTATGTGGAAGTATATGCAGTTTGAAACACAGACTCAAGAAATTCTCCACAAATGATGCTGGAAATGCACCACTGATGTGGCAGGTTCCACACTTGCAATTTAATATTACCAGATTATCAAGAGTGATCACAGATCATTTTGTTTAAAACATAACCACCGATCCTTTGGGCAGTGACTAGAGAGGATTAGAGTAGAGAAGAAGGCTGACCTGGATAAACTGAGCATTAACTAGCATCAGCTAGCACTGATAGATAAAATTTTGCCATAAACAGATATCTAATTAAGAGTTTTTACTGGCATCAGGAGCAAATTCATGAAGTTGTTTGTGACCAAGGCAGTAAATACTTCGATTTAATGTGAGCGCTTTTGTTCTTTTTGTAGATTCAAGGTTTTAACATTCAAGAAGGACATTTTGCCTATGCAAAAGACTGTGCATCCTTTTTCTCTCCAGCAATACTTATGGGATTGGTTATGTCGCTGATTCTGCTGCTCGTTCTTGCCTATGCTCTTCATATGTTGATCTACCTGAAATCTCTTGACAGGCACTATGAATGCAAAGCTTCTTCTGCCTATTTTTCACAGATGAAAGACAATGACACAGAGGATGAGAAAGAGCCGCTGAGAAGCAGTGGGAATGAGTCCTATGAACTTAGAAACCAACAGTTCTGTAAAATCTATATTTAGCATTATGCATCTGTCTTGGTGAAACAAGTGCTAATTTCTTCTGCTGGCACTGTTGTATGTAGTTCGTGCAGATTTTTCAACAGCTGCTGAAAGAAAAGTAGGTAACAGACTGTTTAGCCAGTTACTGTCTCTTATTTATTGATAAGCATCTCAATGTTGCCTTGGAAACATGGCAAGAGAAAAAAAAAATCCCCTCTGGACAAGAAATTTAATGTGATGGGAGTTTATTCCTGTAGTACAATACTAAAATGCTTATCTTTTTAGCCATCTTACCAAGTGATAAGGAGAGAATCAGTAATGGAACATTTGAAATGAAATAAAGATGAAAAAAAAAATCACATAATAAAACAACATTTCATTGCTTATTCTTTGAGATTTTTTTCCTCATTTTTTTATTTGCGTCATCCACCCTGCTCTGTGTCCTGACAAAATAGCATCCAGTCCTTTCTTGGTATATTTCTTTCTTTTGTTTTCCAAATTACATCTCCTCCTCTTTGTGCTTATAAACTCCTTTTCCTCCCTTGGAGTCTTCAGAACCATAGAAATGGTGTATTAAATACTGCACTGATGAAATAGTGGTGGCTTCAGTACTGCAGCATCTTGATACTTTTCTCTGTCTAAGCTGGAGGCTTAAAGTAAGTGGGAGAACACTAAACATCTGGTCAAAGGCTTACCCTTAACTTCCCAGCTCTACTCCATGCCAGAAGGCAGATTATAAGCATTACACCCTGTAATTCTAGGTTAATTTATTTTCTGTCAAATCCTATCAGTCTCCTTTGTGATTTTTACCTGAATGTAGACAACCAGTGCTATAACTGAAACTAAAATATCAATGAAGTGGTGGGAGCTCCCCAGCAGTGAAAAGGATACTGTGATTTAATTTTCACTTCTGAGAGTTTAAGATACTGTCTTCCCCTCCTTTCTTCTGTTAGAGTCAAGGTCTGGGGGCTCCAAATTAGCCTGTAATTTGGCCCTGACTTCTAGCAAGGAAGAACACAGTAATGTACTAGCTGTTGAGCATTTTAGGTCACAATTAATATAAAACCCAGCATGTTAGAAAATCTTCTGCAAATCCAGATTTAGTAGGCAAATGTCTTTTCAGTTTTAGATAAAAGATCAAATTAGTTGTTTGTAAACTATGCCGGAGTGATCTTTAAACACTTGGACAGGTGTCCAAATACCTCCTATTTGTTAGCACAGATGATACACAGGTGGGATGTGGAGCCCGAAGCAGGCAGTTGATTTAGGGAGGCATTTCAGAAGTAAAAGCAGAAAAATCTTTGAACTTAACCAGACATGAGAGACAAGCTTCTGAGGATTTGGAAAGATTGCTGGTGGCCAGGTGCTACCAAATTTTATTGGTTTCATAAAGAAAGCAAGCAAAACCATGAATGTCTGGGAACCTGAGTGAGGTAAAATGGGAAGGTACAAAAAACCCCTGCAGTATACTATGTGGCAATAAAATCCTGACACTAACCAGTGGTAGCCTGACTGTCAAATTCACTGGTGGAAATTGCCTGCTCTGCAGAGCTGTCAAAAAGTCAAGATAAAATTTCTTCTACATTTTTTAGCTTTTTCTAAACCGTGACAGAACTGGTATTACACTCAGGAGGAATACTTGAGTGGAGGAGTACAATTAGGAGTTGTCTTTTCTCTGCTGGGACCTTTCATGTTGTGGTCTTACCTGGCAGTGGCAGATGATTCTACTCTGCCAGGTATGTTCAGTGTCATCACATTTCTGTTGATATACCAGCAAGAGTTAGAAAAAGGACACCAATTGACTTAGGCAGGAAATGCAACATCTGTTTATAGGACTGGAGTTACAAGTCATGTATTTGTAAATAGTTAAAGATACTGTAGTGGAAAAACAGCACCAGAAGGAAAAATCAGCATCTGCACATCTTCTGTCTCCTTGTGCCATGTACAGAACCAAGCACCCACGGTTGGAAAGTGTAGATTTTTTCATTCCCAGTAGGTTGTTTTTTCTATGAGAAACACAAGCTTTATCAAATACACATTTTAGAACAAAACAGGTGTCTGGTCCTGAAACAAGAAAATGCAAGTTAAAAGCAGTTGCTTTCTACAAAAATAGGCTACGTTGGCACAGACATTAATACATTGACACTCATTAATAAAAGATAAGCCTTTTTACATTGTCCACATTCTCCATAATTTCCTTGCTGCATCAGAACATAGCCTTTTCAACGTGCATATGCTCATTCAAACAAAAGCTCTTTAATGTGTCCTCAAAACTGATCTGTTGTTTCAAATTCAGGGCGCCCATCCACTCTCACTCAAAGGGAAGAGTCTGATTTCCTTTGTCTGAAACAGTGTTAACATCACAGACTGTGCAGCTCTCACTGTCCAGTGAATTGGACCAAAAAATTGATATTGACAAAAAATGGTTTCTGATACATTTCAGCTGCTGTAGCTAAAATTTTATATAATTGTTCCTCACACCAATATTAGGCAATTTCACAGCAAAAGGAGGTTGTCAGGCAGCACATGTGAGTGTTGTTTGAAATGAAGTAGTGGACTACTGGCATAATATTAGTTACAAATGCACCAGGGGTAATCAAAGCCCAGGTTACTGTAAAGACAGGGATAAAAATCATGAATCCACTAGCTGTCAAGCAATACTAAATTGCAGCAAACCAGGAGAAATAGTTTTATTTATTTCCTTCAGGTTTTTAAAGTGGTAGCATGTCCTTCCCCTCTTTTAAACACCAATTTTTGCTGTAACAGGATAGATATTTCTGGCAGATATTTTTAATTTATTTTTTAGTTGGAGACTTTCAAAAAGATGCAACTTTCAGAAATGTCCCCCAGAAGCACAGAGAGAAGGCCTGATAGGGAAAATGCCAGCCTAGTACAAAAGGAAAAATTGTCACTTTAGTCCTAAAAAGCTGCATATAAACACAAGTAACAAAGAACCATACCCTTTGCTGCCATTATTCACATGGACAGAAGCTAGAGGCAGTGAAATAATTCCCAAGCCAGGGCTGCTACATCTGACAGACTGGAAAGCTTATGAAGGTCACCTTTTTGAGGACTGTCTCACATGGCAGAATTCATCCAGAATCATCTGAAGATCTTCCAGTATCCAAACACCATGGCTTTGGTCTGGCATGGTTGTCTGCATAATATCATCTTTTAGTGACTCAGGTCACAGCACTTCTGTCTCAGGTTCTCTCCATGACTTCCATAGTCCAGATAGCTCTGATATTTGTGTTTTTCAGGAAGACTCAGTTCTTCAACATTATTTTAATATCTTTTGAGGTTTTCTCCATTTCCAGTAAACTGTGCATCCTGGCATTCAACTGATGTCTGATAGATCTTAGGTCTGATTCAGTGGTTCCTAGCTTACACCTCAATTTGTTTGCTCTAACATTACAGGCCATATTTCATGTAACAGAATAAAGATGCAAAACTTCAGAGCTGCACAAGCCTTATTAACAGCCAGTTGTTTAATATTAGTCATATTAAGTGTATAAAACTTTTCACTGAAATTCAGCATAATTCCAGATGAAGGAGTGCATCAAGAGCTGTGCCTTGCATGTATCCACACTGGCTGGAAGCCCATGCTGTGTGGCTTTCTAAGGTTTGTTTTCTTGCTATAATAGAGTCCAGAGAAGTGAACACACACTGGACAGCCAATTTGGGAGCATCATTTCAGCAAACACACCATCTGAGAAGACTCCCTTCCCTGTACCAGTGCTGCTCTGTCCATCTGTCTGTGTAGGTAAAGCCTCACCCTGGGATAGTTCTAAAATTAGCAAAGGAACATTTTATTAAGGACTAATTTACACCTCCAAGTAACGTGCATAAGGGATCTTGAACTTTACAGTAACAGTATATACTGCAAGTAATGCATAGAAATAAAACTTCCTTTGCATTTAGCATTTCCACAAGTAGCACTGATGTATTTGCAGCTGCTTCTGAACAGGAAGGGAGCAGTAGAGAGACAGGAGAGCAGCCATGCTAGTAATCAGCTTTTCTGGGAACATGGTTGTCAACATGTTCAGGTCCTTCTGAAAACTATATTTTTCATGACAACTTGTTCATGGCCTCTGGTAATTGACAACAAAAGGTAAAATATAGTGCTGTCCTGGCAGAGTTTTAGATATGAGCTAAGCCTCAGAGGAAGAGTCTATTAGCACCATGAGATAAGAAATGAGATTAATGAGATAAGAAAAGAGAAAAAAAGTGCTAAACCTTGTATATACAATTTTACACTTTTATTTCTACAAGCTGAGGGTTTATAATTTATCAGAATGTAAACGGTTTCTTCTGGATCAGTGGTGTAAATTTACTAGTGACTTATGTTATTTTTGATATATAACAAAGAGATACACTTTCTGCAGATTTTGGAAAAGCCTTCCTGAGCATTTTGCCTGCCTAATTCTGAATTCTTTTCCTAATTAAATTTTACAAATTTCGGTACACCAGCATGCCCTGTGCTTACTGCTTAAAGATTTGAATTGGCTATTGCAAATAATTTCTTAGCATGTTCAAAGGTAATTACCGCTGCTTGGGAACATGAAGGAATATTGATTTAGGATGGAAATTCAAATTGATTTCTGAATACATCTCTTTACTCATTTACATTCTCTACAGCCCTCTCCATTTACATATGACAGATCTTTCTTCATCTCAATACCATGATTGCATGATCCATTTTCTGAGCTGATTTATCAGTGGTCATAAACAGAACAAAGTGCATTATTCCATTTATGTCATGAAGTCCTGCTGTATGAGGCAGAAACAGGTTTTCGCAGCTTGCAAAGAGCACCCTTGGAGCTGTGTGCCTTACATCCCTCGAGTTGAGAGAAAACAGAGACAACCTGACTGTGAGCAAATGCCACTACGTGCCCGAGGCATCCCCAGCCACCCCAGTGCTCCAGGACCTGACTGCCTGTGGCTCCGTGGTCCACCTCTGATGAGTGAGCTGAGCTGATGGTCAAAAAACAACAAAAGAGAAAGTTTTTCAGCCCTGAACATGATTTATCTATTTTTTCCTCCAGCTTAAGGTGGTCTTCCTAGTGAGAAGGGCACAGAAAAGAGCACACAATGAAAAGGACAGAGCTCCCTCTTAGCAGGAGTAGCACCACCACAAATTCTTTTATTTAAAAAGCATCTTCAGGAGTCTGACTGTTCAGAGATGTTCAACCCTGAATCCATGAGCTTTGGACAATTTTTTTCTGTCTTACACAGGCAGCACACCACCACTGGGCTTTTCTCAGGTTCTGAAGGGATGCTCTGCTGTCTGTAATGTGGTTTGGAGGTGATCCTGGTTCCCAGGAGGTGGTGTGGTGTGATGTAGGATGAGGAGGAGAGGTGGGGAGGATCAGTGAGTACATTAGCTATTTCTGCCACTTTGCAAGTGCTTGCCCCTGGGTTTTGCAGAGCAGAGCAAGCTTTGAGCAACAGCTTTCCACAGCCCAGACTCACCAAGCTCTTGCTCTTGAGGTTGCAGCATTCACAAGGATGAGCAGGTTTTTCACACCCAGCTGCAGTTTTCTGTCATAAAATACTAATCAAGGCTCCTCAAGTAGCTGAAAAACCTTTGTTCCAGTTACGACTGTAACTTCAAAAATGTGAAGCCTAAGAGAATGGGACAGCTTTACCCTCAGTCCTTAAAATCTCACACTCAACTGATTCAAACCTATGGCCTGTGAAATGAGATGCAGAGCTGCTGGAAACCTGGCCCCTTGTCTGCAAGATGTGGAGCAAAAGTTCATAGCACTAAAATAAAATAACTGTGGTTTAATGCCCAGGTCCCTGCTGGCAAAAGTGATATCTTTGTGAAATGTGGGAACAACACGCTGTCCTTGTAGTATTTTGCATTACACAGAAAATTTCCTCCAACAATATGGATACTTTTCAGGCTGAAGAAATTGTGGTACTAAGGAAGACATAGTCAGGAGCAGGGAAGAGCAGACAGAAAAGAAGAAAACGTGGAAATAGTGGAGAACCTGAATTAAAAAATGGCTTCCAACATGTTGCTCTGCCCTGAACTCTAAAAATGCCTTGAGCTGCTTAGGTTTGTCCTGTAGAAGATGGTATGTCCCTAAAGAAATCTTTTCAGGTTTCTCTCTCCTTTTTTGGGTATTGGTGCAAATTCTTAAACTTAATCCCAAAGAAGCATACCCTCACTATTAATGTGCTTCTTTTTCATTTGGCTAGGGGAGACTTGTCTCCGTGTACAATAAAATAAAGAATTATAAATCTGGCTGTTTGTTTTGTGGATCCCTGTTGCCTGTAGTGCCAGCTGGAAATTCTGCAAGGTTGATAAACACTTCCAGTTAAAACTGATGCTCTGCCAAAATCACTTGAGACCCTGCTCCTCAGTATATGCCCTACAGCTTCTTAATATTTATAAGGACTTCCCAGTGAAAATTAAAAATATAGAATTACAGGTATAATCTTACCGTAACAAGGGAACATTAATGTGCCATCACCACAGGGGAAGTGATAGGACAAAACTCTCTGAAGACAGATTTTTCATGGAATTAAAGAGATCAGGAAAACATCAGTTCTTCTGAAAATCTTCTTAGTGAATTACGTAAAAGCACTGTAACAATTTGTGTGGAAGTAGCTGGAGCATGGTACTCAAGTCGTGTCTCAATACACGGCTATGTTTCTTTAGTCCGTCTGGAGAAATACATTTTTAGGCCATGTCTTATTGCACTTTTTAAATTGTTCCGCCAAGGGTCAGCCCCAGGACTGGGAGGCTTTTCCGCGGGTTCGGTGCTGGTTCGGAGCAGGACAGCCCCCTGGTGCGCGCATCCCAACTCTGCAGCCATCTCTTCACCACCGTGGGCTTGCCTGGGTCACGACCGAAAATCACTTAATCTACCTGTGGCACTTTCACTCATGGGCGTGTTGTCTCTGGAGCTGGCAGGAGACACTTCTTTGCTCCTAAAGTTACCTGATTTCACTATCTTTTCCCCAATCTCTGCCTGAAGCCACTCTGTCTTGCAACATGATACCGGGAAAGTAGATGATAGCATCAGTAATTTTCACCCAGGCATTCAGATGATTACAGTCTTTTGTGTGGAACAAAGGAAGAGCAAGACCTGGCTGAATACCTCCTAGGCTCTTCCTCTAGCTTTAGAATTTTACCATTTTTCATCTTTTTAGCAGTCACAGGAAGACTGGGATGCTTTGCCGGTTGTGTTTGGTTGAGCCTTCAGTCTTGTAAATACAGGCTGAGCTGTTTTTGTTTCATCCCAGGGTAACAGGTCAAGTTGTGAGAGCATGAAGTCTCACTCAGATATATGCAGTACTTTTTAAAGTATGAACTGCTTTTCAAAGCATCCTGTAGCAATAATCTTGTAATGGTTTCTCTAAAACAAAGTATTTTCCCTGGAAATCCCATTTTCTTCTTTCAGACAAGGAAAAAAAAAAAGGGTAAATCTGCCTATTTTGGTTATCAGCTGTTTTTTATATTGTCTGTCATCCTAGCCCTCTGAGTTGTTTTTCAACTGCACAAAAATACATACAAGATTAATGTTTCATCAGAAGTCATCACAATGTCCCAAAGTGCAGGTTTTCTGCTGCACAGATTGGAAGTGTGTGGTGCCTTCTTCTCAAAGAAAACTTCTCTTAAAACTAATCTGTAAGGAGACAGGGTCAAGAACTTGTAGAAAAGGACTGTAAAACAAAACAAAAAATCTGCTAGGCTCTCCTTATCCCCAGGGACCTTATTGTGAACATTGTGTCCTTGTCTCTCCGAGTGACCTTGGACCTTATCACCAAAGACTTTAATGTGGACATGTTGACTCTATTCAGATTTAATACTCCCTCAAGTTTCATTGATGAGGAAATTATTTGACCATTATTAGCTAGCTGCTAGCTGCTATGAACAATCTATTGACTTTTATGGGTGCAGGACAACACAGAGGTGCAAAGATCCCACATCCATGCCAAGGATCAGGAAAGACTGAACAACAACTGAAGCCTGAGTAAAAAATCTGGAGACACTTTTGATGCTTTGCCACAAGATGGTATACAAGAGTAGATTTGCTAGGGTGTTCTTCAAGATTTCTAGAAAATATCTATTCCTTGATGCATCTGGTGCAATATTACATTCTCTGTCCACCATTACATGGTTTCTATAATTTTTAATAAGTTCATTAAATTGCAGCTGGAAATTCAGACACACCATCACTGTCTCTGAAGACTGTCATTTATCATATTTTGAGGGCATTTTCACTTTGTTTTTTCCTAACTCTGAATTTAGAACCTTTTAAAGAGACAAACAAGGACTCTTTGCTGCAGAGAAGGAAATAATTTCTTCTGACAAATAAAATCAAAGATGGTGATAGGAACTGACCCTGTCACTAATCTAAGTGAGAAGTGAGATCAGTTATGGAAATTGATCTATTTGTATTCCTCCAGAGCCCTCCAGAGGTGTCATGCAGAATCAAGTCCTCATTGTGCTGCTCATTACAGCAGCAACAAGAAAAAATAGTTCATGCTGGCCATGAGGTCAGTTACTCTCTGTAGTCTGTGCATCTTTTGCCCCTGTCCAGAAGTGTTGGTATTGACTAATTCGTCCCCCTCTGTGTCTAAATGACTTTCTCCAGCCAAGATTAGCCCACTGTCTTGCTTCTGTCCTATGTTTCAGAGAAGGAAATCTAGAAGAAGTGTTAAATTGCCTGCCACCCAACCTCTTTTGGGGCAAGATTGGAACAAGCTGGTGTGGCTCGTGGGACAAACCAAGGAGAAGTAGAAAAGGCATTTGGGACCTGCAGAGCTTCAAGATGAAGTATGGTTAACCTCCAGGAGCTGATCTGAGATCTGCCCTCCCTGGCAGAGCCACCAAGAAAGGGATGAACACCTCCCCTAGCCACAGGGGCTTGAAATACATCCCTTTGTGAACACAGAGGAGTTTCATCTGCCTGTTGTAAGCCAGACATGTGAGAACATTCCCTGTCACTGTCAGCCTCTGCTTGCATGCTGAAACAAGATCTCTGTGAAAAACAAAACAAAAAAAACAAACCGACCAAACAAACAAAAATAAAAAAAAAACAAAAAAACAAAACAAAAAAAAAGAAGTCATCAGCTTTTAAGTATTTCAGCAGGAGATGGAGCTAATCTAATCTAAGGTTGTCAGTCAAGCAAACTGAAAAAAAAATTTGTGAAGAAATCTTTGCAGTGAGGTGTTTTGGATCTGTCTTGTAGCTGCAGTGTTCAGGCACCCTCACTGTGGCTTCTCAGAGCTGAGAAGATTTTCTTTAAAAGAGTCTGTTCTCATGTATCAACCTTGTCTATTTCCATCTGCTCTGTGTCCATGTTTATCAGATACTACAGTCACTTTCAGCCTGCCCAAAGGCACTCAAGGTAACCAGCCCTGGACCCTGGGTTTAGACACAGTTTGCTTTGATGGGGTGGGCATCTGGCTGGGGTGCATGGGGGCAGGGAAACACTGCTGTGAGCTGGGATGCAGGCAGGCATGAGGCTCCAGCTGGCATCCTCCTACCTTTTTTCTAGGTCCCCCGAGTCACCATCTGGCAGACAGTGGAGAAATGAACTCATGAGAGAAGCATAAGTGGCTGTCTGAAATCTGAAGACCCCTCCATTCCCTGCCCAGGCAACACCCTGTTCCTGCCTTGCTTGGCCAGTCCTAGGCTTTTCCTCTTTCCTGTGTTACTGGCCTTGTTGGATCTGCTTTTAGGAAAAAAGAAAGCATGTTCTGCCCTAAAAAAGGCTTTGCTTGGCTGTGGCAAGCACTTTGGGCTGTTGACTCAGATCCTCAGCTGGCATGTAATCAGTTTTTGATGGCATATGTGCTGCTTTGTCTTATTCATTCTGACTACTCCTGGCCATATAGTCTTTTAAATAAAGAAATCTAGCAGAAATACTGGAAAAGCCAGTGGAGGTCTCTCCAGGGATGTGGTTGGGTTTTGGTGTTGTTGCAGGTGGGTCAGACTGGTGGGGTGTTTCCCCCCCTTCACCAGCAGTGGATAACAAGAGAGTCTGGGATTAGATGAAACCTGGTGTGACCCCAGCAGTCTCTGCCCTGGGCAGGTACCTGCCCGACCTCCCATCAAGGCAAAGCCTGTGCCCTCTGGCAGGAAGAGGAGCCTCTTGCTCAGTGTTTGCTGGGGGTTTTCATTTTCCTCTCTGCTCATCTCATTTCCTCTCCTTACTTGTTCAGCTTGGTCTCTTGCAATATGATCTTCCCCTCCCGGGATGTCAGTCAAGAAGATTGACGTCTGCCTTGTGCAGAACAGTTCCTTTAATTAGCCCCAGGAGCATCTCCTTGTGGTCTTTTTCCCTCTTCTGTCTCCTGCCATGCAGACAGCTGGTGGGAGCCTTCCTTCTCTTGATTTGTGCTTGTGCCCTGGTCATATGATCCTTACCTGACCTTTTCCATGGCTGCTCACCAGTGACACTCGAGTAACCCAAGGCTCACCCTTTGGTGGACCACCATAAAGGACAGTGCGGAATTTTCTCCCTTCTGCCTCCTCTCTTCCCCCTTCTTTTCCTCCCAACCTTTTCTGAACTCTGAGAGGCTACGTACTTAACAAGCCTGCTGAGCACTGCTGCTCTCTGTCCTCCCATAGTTTCATTCCTTGGGGTCTGCACTTCCCCTCTTCTTTCCTTGTGGTTGTCAGATTTGATTTCCCAAGGTCCCTTACAGAGATGATGCAAAGCAGAGGAGCAATTACAAGCCTCAGGCATTCCTCTCCTTTCAGAAGAGGGTCAGGTCAAGGCTGGCTGTGATGAGCATTGCCAGTCTGGTGGAGGCAATCCGTTAAATAAGAGGATGCAGATGCTCAGGGAAGTCAGCTCTTCTACAATCCCAACTTGATAGAATTAAAGACATGGAAAATGTTTTTCCTTCTCATATCCTGAAAACCTTGTGGCGGATGGCTGCATCTCACTGGAGGAAAGATTAAAGGAGGGTATGGTACGAGACAGAAGGTCCAGAGTAGGGCAGTGAAAATTACACAGTGCTTGTGGAGGAGAAACCACATGAGGGGAACTTTAAAAAAACCCAGTTACTTAGTATGGAAAGGGAAATGTGAGGAAGAAATACGATGGTGGGACATATTTTATTGCAGGATATAAAGACAGCCAAACAAGGGATATTTTCTCAAATAAACCCCTTGATCTGAGGACAAGGGGTCACTTTGCAGCAAGCAAGAGCAACAACTTTCAGACAAGTCGACTGTCTGACTTGTCTGAAATTTATTTTTGCGGTGCACACGTGTGGTTCACAGTGACACAAGGAAATCCAGGAGTGCAAAGGAATACGATTGCTCTGCCAGGCTTTGTTTGCAGAAGGTGAGGTTCACTTATCTGTCTCTGGTTTTGCACATCCTGACAGATGGATCTGTCCTGAGCACATATGCAGCATGGGCCTTCAGTCCTCTCCTCCTGTTCCCCAGATGTGAGCTGGATATATCCGGCAGATGGGATGATGGAGCAGGAGAAGGGCTCTGCTGCTCTGCAGATAGAAAGGCACCATCTGGAAGAGCCCTGCTGCTCCCCTGCCTGTGCCTGCACCTCCTCCTCTGCCATGCTGGGGAGTACATCCTTGAGAACTGGAATATATCACCCACCCATAGCTCTGAGGAGAAAGCACAGCAGTCCTCCCTGTTGATCCCTCTATAGCATAACTTGTTTGTGTGCTTCTGTGTCTATAGATCTAGTATAATTCTTCTAGGCACAGCATAGTTTTTTATAATTACCTTTATTTTGGGAGATGTGGGATCTCCCCTGCGTTGCAGGCTGCCTTTGCATTTAAGAGGAACAATGTCAAGAAGAGAAATGTAATGGCTAAAAGAATCAGCTTGGCTTTCAAAGGCTGAGTATGGGTGTGAGGTATTGCCCAGTAGAAGGTAGATGCTGTTATTTGAAGAGATGTGGCTAAAAAGATCTGGAGACTGGTTTAGCTTGCTTAAATGTGAGACCTGGAGATCATTCCCAGGTCAGTATTTGGTATGGGTCTTTACTTCATACTTAATGTTAACAGTGTGACTACAGTTGCAAGAGGTTAATTCTCTTAACATGTTTTGTCTCCACTGCAATGAGCCAATGCATGCACCTTGAAGGTGTGCACACCATTGTCACTCGTGTGTGAGCTCATCAAAAGTTTGTGTGGGGAAGTGTCATGGAAGAGGGGCAGGGCTGGGGACACAGGATTTTATTTCCTCCTAACTGCCACTGCTGGGTGGTTTTGGTTTTGTTTTTGGTTGGGTTGCTTTATTTATTTATTTTTTCCCCCGCAGAAATCTGGAGAATTTCCAGTGTCAGAAAACCAAGAATCTTTCCAGTGCCTGAAAAATAAGGATCTCCATGGTGGAAGCTCCCTCTGGCAGATGTCCAAATTATGATCCATACAGATGTCTGGGAAATGACTGGCCATGAAGAGTTTGAATCTTGGGTTGAAATTGTCCAAACCATCAACTTAAGGATAGGGCTGTCAAAACCAAGCACAGTTACAAAGCTCCTGTTTTCTTTCTTTGCATTTTAACAGATTCCTTCAGGTAGCTCTGGTCACATCAGCTTCTTCTACTAGCAGCCTGGAAATCCAGAAGGTCTCCAATCAAAGTCCAAGTGTCAATGGCAGAATGGGAATTGTGTGTGACATGGGTTTATGTCTGGCACAAAACAGTTGACAGACTGGTTCATCTTCCCTGAATTTCCTCTGATTTTGGGGCCAGATTGTGAACTATTGACCTTGTCAGGGAAAATCAGTGCTGCTCCTTCCATGTCTGGCTCCCTGGGTGTACAGGGCTGTGTCCTGTTCAGCAGCTCAGGGACAGGACTTGCCAAGAACCATCTCTTCTTGGAGGACTACAGCTGCCTGGGGAGGCTTTCAGAGGACCTGGGAATGAGCAAAGACCAGAGTCAGGAAAGTTTGGCACTGTCCCTAGCTGGGTTCTAAGCCTTCCATGCAAAAAAGATTTGCCAGCACCCGTGGGAGAAGCGTGCAGTCTTGTTCCCACATCAGGGCTCTCTCCCCATTCTCACTCCTCTTTCAGAACACAGCTGGCATGTGGGATTCACTGAGCAGCAGAGACTGACCAGGCCAGGCTCCAAAGGTGACAGGTAACAAGAGAGAATTTGCAGGGAAAAAAATTGATGGTGAGGAGGAAAAGGGGATGCAGATCTGCTAACCACACAGGGATGATTCCTGCTCTCCAGGCAGTCCCAAGAGGCTTGGCAGGAAAAATAAATTCCTTGAACAGTTGCCTGCTCAAGGATAACTGCTGAGTTATGCTTGCAAACCTGCAGTACTGCACCTTTTTCCTTCCCTTAAGTTCTGTGCATCCACTCAGAAATACATTCTGCCTAACCTCTCAGCCTGTCTGAAGGGCTGCATCCACTGACAGCTGCTGCTTCAGTGAGCGCTGAGAAACCTTAGGATCTACAGAGTTCCATTCCTACAGAGGCACACATGAGAAACTCGTTATTTGTGAACAGAGTTTGATTCACAACCTGTTCTGAAGACAGTCCCTCATGGGGTTCAATTACCAGCAGTTTTATGACTTATCAAAGGAAGCATCTGTAAGCCCAGAAAATCACTTAGAGGTTATGGCACCCATCTTTAGGTTCCAGACCTCAGTTCTGAAATACGGAGCCAGGCTGGATTATATTGTGCCAATTACACAGTGCTGCATGGTGGAAGGCAGAACCAGGCTTACATAGCTATGGAAAACAGGTGAGGCTATAGGAGGACAGAGCCTGAGAAACATAAATCCAAATATTTCCAAAGAGTAACTAGAGAGATCCCTGGAGATGTTGCTGCTTTTTCAGTCCTAGAACATCTTCAGGGTGGCTCTTCACCTTGGCTGTATCTATCACCCTCCAGTGAGCATGCTCTGCAGTATGTAACATTTTCAGAATATACCCATAAATTGTACCTGATTTCACACTCCTGCTAAAAGCAGTAGGAGACAGCCAGTATGTTTAGCAGGAGATGGATTATTCCTGGCTTCATTAGTATAATTTTATTTTACAGCTGTGGGTGAGCCTTGCTCTTGCTGTCACAGGGCTTTAAAAATTAAGATGTACTGCATCAGGGTGATCTGCCATACCCTGCATAACTTTCTCTCCATTGAGTCCTTAGTATATTTCCTTGTGACTTTTGCTGGGACTCAGGAAGACTGAGGAGAAAAGAACTGCTTAAGGTTTCCCTGCCTGCCTCCCTACACCTGCTCACCCACTGCTCTTCCCTCCAGCTTGCAGAGTGAAGCTGATCCCTGAATTTAGCAGGTAACTCCCACAAGGAATTTGCACTGCCATATGTAGCCCTCCTGAGCATTGATCACAGCATCCCTTATGACATTTACTTATTTATTTTTCTGAGTATGATTACTCTTTTCCTACTAGAATGGACCACTTGTGCTCTACCTCACGTACTCTGTGGGCATGCAAGTACTCTAAAGATGAAGGCACACCTAAATCCATCCCTCTCCGACCATGTGTCACTAGTGTATGGGGGCTCCTAGTGCTTACATCCCCCACTTATGGACCTGAAAGAGCATTAATTTAGTTGGGGCAGTGAGTAGCACTCATGCTGTCTCTCTTGCTGCACTTTTATGTTTGTGCATCTTCATATCCATGGTGGAATGGTGTCAAGCAGGTGTGAGCCAAGGAAGTGACTTGATCAACCAGGAGAGCTGAGCACTGCTGCATCAAATCTAAGGCTTTGATGAAAGATCAGCCCATGAGATGCTGTGATTCCAGCATCCCAGCAAGACACTGTGGGGTGTGGCATTTCCACTCATGATTATGAAAAATCAAGTGCACCAAAGCTGCTCTGAGAAGATGTGTGCACAGGCATTTCATGTTGTTTTTGTCCACAGCATCAGAAAACTGAACTTTGGCAAAATGCTGGGATTTGCCAAATAACTTTTAACCTTTTATTTGGTTTATCCAAAGATAAACTAGAGCAAAAGGTAGTAAAAACTCTGTGATTAAAGTGTTTTTATTTTGAACTCTTTTAACAGCTGAGAAGCCCCTTGCCATTTCTAGATCAAAGAAGCTAAAGTTAAAAAAAGTGTATAGACTTTTGACGGACTGGAGTTCCTATGGGAGTCAGCCTGCTTGTAATTAAAACATCGCAGCTGCAGTACTGGGAGAACGGAAACACTGAAAAGCAATAAAATCCTTCCACTCACTTTGATGGGCTTAGCACCAAGACTCTGCAGAGGAAGAAACCGAGTGTGTCTGCAGGAACTGAGCAACAAAACCCTCCTCTCCCTGAGTGGCTACCAGGGGTGCAAAAGATTAGGGAATTCACTTGTTCACCTTACTCAAAATGCCTCATGCAATGAAGTCAGCTTTTGGAAATTAATTGCTGTGAGGTGTATCTCCTCTGTTCATCTTTGCTGGTGGATAAGGTTTTGGGAAAAATGTGGGTGAAATGCAGAGTGATCTGGTAGTGAGTTCTGAGGTGGATTCCCTGTGAAATCTGTCTGCTGCAGTCCTTGGGGTATTTTTCTGACAACTATAGCCCTTGATTTCTGGTGTGGTCTGGTATACTCCACAGGCAGGTACAAATCTGGCACCAGAGAACATCTTTTCTTTACAGTATTCCAGAATGGAATTTTTTGGTATTGGGTGATAGCTGAATGTATTAATCATTAATGATTTAAAATATAGAGAATTTTGTGCTCCATAAATACAGTCTAGCGACTCTACTGACATTCACCTGGTGGACCCAGGTGAAGCAGACTATAAAAAAAATAATTTTTTCATAGTGGGGATTATTAAGATTTGGAACAGGTTGCCCAGGAATTCTGTGGACTCTTCATCTCTAGAGATATTTGAAACCTATCTGGACAAGGCCCTGAGGAACTGGACCCCACTTTGACTCAGGCCCTGTGTTTAGCAAGAGGTCAGACTAGATGACTTCCTAACCCTTCCCACCTAGGTTATTCTATGGTGCTACAAAGTGATTTTTAAATATTTTTTTTCTAGTCTTATGGAACTGCTTCATTTCTTTCCTACACACCACTCAGCACTGTTCTGCTCCCTTTATGGTTTATTCCTCCTAATAAGACTTATTCAAGCAATGTAAAATCTCATCACAGAATCCCAGAATCACAGACTAGTCGTGGTTGGAAAGGACCTCTGAGTCCAGTCACAGCCACACTAAACAAGCAAACACCAAAAGTACTAAAAGCAAAACCAAACCAAAACCAAAACCCCCAAACCACACAACAACCCCCTTACAATCTTGGCCACTAGAGCATACAATTTATACATGCAATTTATACTACAGCAGTCATGTGATTGCTGTACAGCCTTTCTGGTCAGTTGTGTGCTCCATTACAGAAGATGCTCTCCATCACAGGGAAGCTCTCAGTTCAAGGAAAGCTCTGACACTCTTTGGTTCACCTCTGCTGAAATCAGGTCTGATGTCCACAGCTGAATGCTGCAGTACCAGGATGTGACCGCCTGCTTCTGAGGTTATGGCTCCAGTATGATATCTGAGGAAAGAAAAAACCATTAAACTAATGTAATTCCCAATTGCAATAGTCTGTCCTTCCTACAACTCAAAACAACATCATCTGTGGCAAGTTACTGCTTGATACCACATCCTTATAAAAAATTAGAGCAACTGGAACAGAGGCACAGGACGTTCAGGCCGGGTACATTTTTCTGTTTACATTTGCATCATAATTATAGCCACTACAATGAACTAGATAAATTTTGCCAAATGTGTACAGAGCAATAACTTCAGGTGATGGGAAATACACAGTCCCTCTGGGCTGATGGTTTTTTGCATTCAGTCATAACCTACAGACAGACAGGATACTGGGAGAAGAGTTTCCTTCAGGAGGTTGAAGACCAAATGTAGTGCCAGAACCCTTGCCTGGGCTCTGGCATGACCATGTTGTGTGGTGCCTTGTGTGCCTGGAGGTGAGCATGGGCCCTGGTAGAAGGATTTTATCCATCTCATGTGTCCTCCTGCAGGTCTTGTGCTTGGCAGTGGCAGGGGGAGCCTTGCAGCTCCACACCATGCAGGACAGGCACCCAAAGGGGTGGTTTCCCTTCTCACCTTTGTTCACAGGAACAACAGTTTCATTCCCTATTACCTCTCCCTCTGTCTCCCTCTGAGTTACAACTCAGTGAGCAGTTCCTTAAAGTGTGGCTAATTAATATCTCACTGCTCTTAGAAAGAGGGAGAGTGATGCCTTGCATCACCTCTAGCTCCTCCTTTACTCCTAGCAGAGTTGCATTTGGCTTTGGTGTTTGTTGAGCTCAAGGTAAACTTAGAGATCAGAAAACTAACTTAATGGATTTTATGGTTACTTCATTTACTTTTCCTGAACCTAAATTAGCTGCTGTTAAGTCTCCAGTATGCACTTCTTTTCATTGCCCTTGTAAAACCAAAGCAGTACATTTCTGCTGTCCTCCAAATGAAAGCTGTTCTGCTTCAAAAACACTTTTAATTTTCAATTATTTGAATTTTTATCTAGCTAACACAACCTTGATCTAAATAAATCCAGTATAAATGATAACAGTTTCAGGGACTGTAGAGCAACATCCTTTGTTTGTGTGTGACAGCAGGGAGATGAACAGACTCAGCTGCAGATGTGGTGGTGGCCTTGTGCTCAAGGCCATTTCCAGTCAATCTAACATCCCTTGTGCCACAAGCCACAGCAGCTTTTATGTTTTTCCTACAGGAGAAAGTGGCCAGCTAGGTTCAGGCAGATCTTTACCCTCTGAGACAACTTCTGTGTGCGGAGCAGGTGGAACAGAAGGGTGGCATGGCCATGTTAAAGATACAATTCCAAGGTGCATGAAGCTGAAAGTTCTTCAGTTAGAGAAAAATCCCAACAGCTGCAGAATCAGGTCAATCTAAAGTACAGATACTTGGATAACACACATTATTATTTTTTTTTTTTTCCCAAGGCTCCATACAAAACCTACTTATCAGTTAGGAAAAATGAGGAGTGTGAGCTTATTTCCATAGGTTGATAGATGGGAAGCAGATGCTCTTTACTGCATGACAGGACTTCCCTTGTAACCCACGCATTCTGACCAAGCTTTACTTCAAGGACGTGTAGCACCTGGATTCAGGGGATTTTTAATTAAAAACTGTAGGACATGAGACTTCACTAAACTCAGGAGCTTGTCTGAAATATGTTCCAGCTGTTGTGTGATTAAACCCCTGTGACTGTAAGATTGTCCTTTGCATGCACTTTTGCAAATGCAATTATTACCAGAGTAGCAGCAAGACATGTGGTGTGCTTGATACAAGAACCAGAGCTGTCATTCCACAATCATATCCCCCATGTTTCATCAAAAAGCAGTAGGAACCACCCCCAGATTATTCATGTTACTTTCTCCTTTTCAAAACATCCTTCTTTAGCAGAAAACATTTTTCCCATGGTCCATGCTGAAAAACTAGACTGGTAGTTCCTGTACTATGGCCAGTAGTTTAGTGTAGAGCTTTGAATCATTTATTGGAGATCCATGGGAACAAGCCAGTCACCTGGTACTTTCTTCTGTCCTGCTTATTAGTTATTATTACCCCTGCCAATGTTACCTTCTTTGTTCTTATCTATGGAAAGATGCAATCAGTGGAGAAAAGTAATTTTTATTTTCTGACTCTATATAGACTCATCTTCCAGTGTGACAGCACCTCTGCAAACAGATTATTGCTCTATTTGGGGAGGTGCTGTGGAGGGAAAAGGAATAATCTAGGCAGGGACACTGGTGCAAGGGAAGGCAGAGGATGAGGAGGCTAGAAGGGAGTAGTTAATAGATGACATTGTCTGTTTTGTTTGGAAAAGTGTCAGTGAGAAATTAACGAAATAAAATTTACTTCTATGAATTTCTTAGTGCAACTGTAAATCAAAGTTTTTCTATAACTGCCACGAAGATATTTTTGATGTTAGGTCCACCTCTGGAAATAAAACTGCCTTCAGAAACAGACTGCTAGCTTGGCAGAAGATAGCAAAATGGTTATAGCTCTATGATGTCTTTTTTGCCTACAGCAGAATGTAAGAAGACCTTGGGGCTGCTGATGTGGGGGTCAGTGAAGCTGCTTAAGGAACAAGGTTTGGCTCCCTGCAGTGGAAATTGTCTGCGTGCTTGGGAGAGTGGAAACCATGGGCCTTAGGTGGTTGTGTTGTTATGCATGACCTGGATAGGAAGGAGTAGCAAACAGAAATACTAGTCTTAAGAAACTGTCTTAAGCCAGTATTTAGGAAATGTGTGTTTGCTAGATCAAAATCTCTCATGAGCTGGAAAGCGCATAGCCTATGTAGACTACAAAATGCTCAAAAGTAAATGTCTTTTAAAATATGACAAGATTACCTTGTAAGGTCTCATATATCCTGCCTTACAGTAGATGTGTCAGCAGCAGGCCAGTGCCAGTGTAAAGCTTGAGGTCAGGAGACATCAGAACTTCCTGCAGAAAGTGCAGAAGGTGCCACCACGCACTGGCTAATGTCAAGAAGATTTGAAGTTCCCTTTGAAATCTGTGAACTTACAGAGGGGGTGATCTTGAGAGGTTTAAGAGATGAGATGACCTTCTGCAGTGTGGAGGTTGTGGTGTTGGGCAGGAGCATCTCAAGGTGGCTTCCAAACCAAGGAGGTCACCTGAGCAATATGCTACTAAGTCCCTGCAGGATTCGTGGTAAGGAAGTGTCGAAAGGAACATATGGAGAACAGCTTCATGGAGCTATGCCTTCCTCTTCCCTCCAGCCTTTGTGTTTCTCACATTTGTGCAACCTGTGTGCAGGGATGTTTGTGTGCAACCAGGCCTCTGGGATCAGCTCATGGGACTTCTTATGTGATCACTAGGACTTCCTTTAGTTAACCCTGTCCTGTAAGAGAGCAAGTTTTTTTATATTTCATGTTCTAGTGGGAGGTGTCCCTGCCCTTTCAGGGGGGTTGGAACTAGATAGTCTTTAAGGTCCTTTCCTACCCAAACCATCTTATGAGTGTATGATTTGCAAGTCATCAGTGATGGAAAATGTGCTATAGAGCATAGTAAATTGTTTAACTCTTCCTACTTTGATCTGTTTTCTTCCACTTCCACCTGCAACAAGAGTTGCTTGTTGCAGCTCTGCTTGCTCAGCTGAAAAACACTGTGATGAGTATCTGTTCTTCACAGAGATGAGCAGGGTAAAAAGGTGAACCTTCCCAAGCCTTTCTCTCTCCCTTAATCATAGTTTTCCTATTCTTCAATCAGTCTTAAGGCTCCTTAAGGCTCTTTACAGTTATGTCACTCTTCTCTAAGCTACCAATATCCTTATTTACCAGCTTCTACTAGGAACAGAATATTGCTGTAGTGATTGCCCCAGTGTTAAGCACACAGGAATTTAGCATCCCAGTTCCTATTCTGTATTTCCTGTGTACTCAGCCAAAATTCCATTGGTACTCTGGCTTTGTTGAACATTAGAAGATCACAGTGCAGAGATTATCCATCTCTTAATCATTTAACATCATCTCTCCCCATGAAAGAAATTGCATGTCCTTGTATATGTACTGTCTATGATTTATCTTGCACCTATGAATTTGTATGTGTGCTGAGGCTCAGGTGTACTCTGGGTACACTCTTGGGCTAACCCAGGTCTTTCTCACTCGGTGTCCTGTTCTCTCTGCCCTGTTTCCAGTTCTCCCAGTCTTGCTGTCATCTGCCAAATAGAACACTAACAATTTTATGTTTTTTCCCTGGATGGTTTGTAACATGTTATACAGTATTGGGTTAATAGTTGATTTCTGTAACTGCAGGAAAAACACATCTAGTTCATTTTGGTTGTCTGTGTACAATTATCCTTATAAATCTGCTATTTCATGTATGTCGTGTGTTGGTTATATTCATTCTAGGTTACTTTTAAAAATTTCTTTTAAATTCAACTGCTGTGTGGTATCAAGTAAAATGTCTTGTAGAAGAATACTATTACATCTGTTACCTCACTGTACTGACTGAATTATTTTGTATAAATATTTTAAAATAAAACTTTTTACTGACCTAAAGATTTGATGAATTTATGATTAATTTAACAGAGTTTAGGCTCAACCTAATTCAAAAAATTTAAAAAGAATATTTACATGTTAATTATTAAATATTAATAGTATAATAATTACTTATAAATATAGGAATTATTTAATTATTAAAAGGAACATTTAATATTTGTGTCAAAACAACACTGGTACAAATATGTGATTTAAAAGAGATTAAGAACTTCTTAAATCATGAATAAACTCCCTTTATTGAATGCAACAAGTTATGGTGCAAATTAATTTTGTTTGTTTGTTTGTTTGTTTGTTTGTTTGTTTTTCCTTTGGTAAGAAGAATCCTGTCTCATACACTTTTGCCTAGCAGGATTTGTTTATCATCCTTCAGTTTTATATGGGGCAAAAGACTGATGAATGATACTGCAGGAACCTAGATAACTGTGATAAAGGATTGCCCCAAATTAACCACAAATATGTTAAGCTGAAGGATACCTGAATAAATGAAAAATAATGTGGTCAATAGGACTAAATACTAATGTAAAACCAATCTAGGATATGTATGGCCTTGTCAAACTCATCTGCTATCATAGTTTGCTCAGCTATAAACCCACTGTGATTCTTTTGTCACATGCCAGTTTAAAACTTCCTGATCTCTGCCCTTCATTGCATCTGTTGGAGAGAATCTTGCAGTCCTGGTGTATATAAGACGTGGGGTTTGAAGTCCCATAGTACTTGTGGATGGTTTACACACTTTTGTTACTGTGCCAATAGTGCTATTTAGCTTGATAGCCATTCTTCCTCCCCGAGGTTTACCCTCTGGTGTATTTTTAGAGATCAATCAGAGTCCCTCCCCATGCTGACTTTGATATGCTAAGCAAGCCTTCCACACATCCTCTGTGAGGCTGGCTGCCTCCTCCCCTGGTTGTCCCAGCAGTCCAGCCCCGTTCCTCTTCCAGTTTTGTCTTTGAACACAGATGGCTCAACTGTATAGGCTGTTCCAGATGAGGCTTCATCTCTGTTTAATCAACTAGCATTAATGGATTACCTGTCTCCTGGATACCTCAGTCTGATGTGCCAGGAGACTGCATTTGCCTTTTTCACATGACTTTGATGGTGAAGCAAATCTCATGTCCTAATCAATGCAACGGGCATACACACTTGAGCAAGTGACTCTGATCCTGTGTTTGCTTTGTCCCAGCCAGGCATCATCACTCAAATGTCACAGTTTTATTAAAATCCTCCGTGTAGAACGTCACGTGGTAATTCTTCTGGTATCCTAGGACGGAGATACGTGGTTTTTCCTAAGTGTAACACATTGTGCATGCTGACTTTTGTCTCTGCTTGTTGCTGATGGCAGGACTGCAGTGGAAGCCATGCCAGCAGCCTCACTGGTAGGCATCCAGGATGAGAAATAAGCACCAAGGAGACCTGTGAGCTGACAGTGCTGTGTCAGATGAGCAACACTGGTATCTGAGCAGGATAAAAAGATTTCATGAAGAGCTGGCAGCTACAGATCCCAGTGGATACAGATGAAGTTGCTCAGATAATTGTCTGAGGGTGAAGTTCAGGTCCTGTGAGGCAGAGAAATTTTTCATTTGCCTGGGACTGGCTGTGTCCCTCCTTCTGACAAAATCAAGTCTTTAAAAGGATTTTCAGTTTCAGGCACTGGGAGCTGTAAAGCACTCACAGGTGGTGTCTGATGAGGTGGAGAACTAGGATGGTGAAAATCCAGTACAGAGATCCCTATCAATGCTTGCAAGGTAAATGCTTGCAAGGAAAGAATTTAGATCTGCTTAAATCACCCCTTCAAAACTAAATACAAGCAAAGCAGAGACTAATAAGGAATTGAAAGGGGTCACCAACAACTGGAAGTAAAAATGAAAGGGATGATGCCAATATTGATTGAAGCAGAGCAGTGTTAGATTTGTCAGTTGTAAGGCAACTATAGAGACAAAAGAGAGAAGACCACAAATGGACCAGTTAGGCACACAATTTTATGTTTTGAGTTTAAAGTTTAACCAGATGCAGTCCCTGAAGAAATTATTTTCTTTAGTAGCATAAGAAAGATGATAAAACAGAGCACACTGGCACAGGCAGGAGGAGGCAGATAAGGATGAGGGTAGAGATTACCATGTTCAGATAGCACACAGTTTGTGCTCAAATCTGAAAATCAAGAGAGGTTCATATTAACACTGGAAAGGTTGTTGTTTTAATCTTGTTTTTCCCTAAAAGACTTATTACCCTTCATTCCTTTTCGCCTGTGATGAACAAAATACAAATCTTAATTTTTCACGTCTGTACTGGGAGAGAGAATCATGCATTCATCATTCAGTACAGTATGAAGGGAGGTGTTCAGGAAGTCTTGTAGCTATTCCATCTGTTCCTCCACTGATGTCTGTGCTGAAACACCTATAGATTTCAAAGGCAGAAGAATCAGGTCATAGCTAAGCAGTCTGGAAAACACCATCCTGTAAATGAATAAACATGGGGATATAATTTCATTTTTATAACAATAAAGGTCCTTTGCTGACCATGAATGGAGGGTCCATAGTAGAACGGATTCATTCTGCATTTATTCACTTCATAATCTGTGAAACAGACATTAATTACTCTGCTACTGTGATTATATTTGCAGCATTTATCTCTGACTTTATGAGGGAATCAGTATGGATAGTTTGAATTAAGTGTTACAGTGGTAACTCAAATTTCATACTTCCATACAAGTCTTTACTTAGATGGTTTCAAAACATTCTAACTGAAATTAAACTGAATGAATCCACCACTGCATTGTTGTAGAACATGCTTTCCCCCTCGTTTTCTTTAGTCACAGTTTTGGCTATCAAAATTTCATGATGCATTATGACAACAGGAAGTGGCAATTCTAGAATCTCCTAGTAATAGCTCAAATAGAAAAGTACTTCACAGTTTGCATCAGATTCCTGTTTTTGTGACTCCATTTTTCTACTGGTGAAAGGTCAACCATCTGCTTGCCCTGCTGCTGGTATCTTTGTTTTGAGGGTGTAGAAAAGAGCAACTACACTGCGTTAACCATCAAAAAGTAGTTATTAAAAGCCATAAAGTGAATTTCTAAAGAACTGTTGGATCTTTTAACCAGATGACACCTACTGACTTCAGACTTTAGTGGTCCTACTTCTGTGGAGCTGCCCCTGGTGACTCACCTTAAACATCATCTGCTTTAATTGTCCATGTTGGAGTTGAAAAAGAAAGAGATCATTTCACAGTGGGCATGGAAGTACATTCACGTGGACTAGCAGAGGGTATAAATTCACATCCTAATTTTCTCAGGAGTGACTCATCTACATGTCCAGAGTCAGATATTTCAAAGTTGTTGAGGTAATTTCAAATAAACATAAAGTCAGAGCTTCAGTCTTTCTAACTCACCAATTGCACCTCCAGTTTCAAAGCCTGAGGGTTCTCTGCTAGGAGTTTATTTGGCAAAAATATACATAGTTCAACATGCAAAGTCAACATCAGATTTTTCATTTTACTCTTGGATATCATAAATACTTTAGTTTCTTTCAATCATGAGTGTAGTTTGGTTGTTTATTTTTTTCTGGATTATTTATGCAAGTGATAACGGAAAAACTGGGAAAATTCATTTTTTTTTTTTTAAGTGATGGCACTGAACTCGTAAAAACAGGTAACTGTCAGCTCTGAATTCCGACACAACTGTGCTGGCACAAATATTAGCTTTCTTTTAAGTTTTTTTAGTGAAGAAGGTTATTGTGATCTTTTGGAGCAAGCAGAACCGTAAAGATTTCTCTGAAAAAGAAATGGTTGTCTAATGAAATCTGAAATATGTAGCTAGTTCTGTGCTACATGCAGAGTTTTTATTTTTTGAAAAAAGACTGAAATTTTTGTAAGTTAAGAGGCATTTCTGGAACACAACTGGGTGGTCATGGGTGATTTGGGTCCTGCCATTGGACAGATTTTGTGGTTATCAAAGGACAAGTTGTCTGTGTTTAAGGCTGTTTGGGATGACCAGAAAGTGAAAAAGCACAAAAATCTGATCAGACCATTCAGATTCTTACTCTGGGCTTTATGTGAAACTGGACAATAGGAAATGTCAAGATATAGAATTTCTGTGGACTTTTTTCCTTTGCCATACTCTGTACCAGCAATATTTTAAACAAGTGAGCTGCTCTGCACAGCGGACTGGACACTGACATATTTTTAATATGACAGAATTTTACGAAGAGTAAACTAACAATGCCCTTAACTTGTCCATAATGACAGTAAATTCACACACTTTTTAATATATGTAACTATGTACCTTTAATCTGAATGCTTGGCTTAGAAGTAAAAAATAAAGTGGGCACATTTTTTATCAGTTGTGAAATGGCCTGATCCAGGAGCTAGGGGGCAGCTGCAGACTCACTTTTTCACTGTGAATTAGATGAAGTAAACAGAAGAAAGAGTCTGAAGAAGAAAAAGCAATGATTTGGGGGTTTAAATTTGCACATGGTTAAGCCTTACTGAAGTTAAAGATAGTTGTCTACCTTAGGTGTTGTTGTGGTCTGGGGCTTAGACAGAGTAAAGGCAAATAATAATTATAAACTGATTATGTGTGCCTGTTGGGTTAATACCAGCACTCTATCCATTCCAAGTAATTTGACCTTCTCAAAAATAACTTTGAGTGTTTGATGTGAAATTCAGAGAAAACAAGTCTAAGTCATTGGCTCACAATCAAGCACCTTGCAAATGTAAGTAACCCAGTTGTGAAGACCCTCTCTGGCTGTAAAGGCAGATGAAAAAGATTATTATCCTTTCATGGTTTAACACAGGGCCGGAAATTAATGGAATGACAGATGCTCTCTATGAATCCTCCTCCACTCCCTGAGACAGAAAGGAGACAGAATCAGGGAGAGAGACTTATGGGTTGGAAACTAAACTACACAGCTTTAATGAAAAAGTAATGATGAAAAGGAAAAAATTTACTTAATATATACAAATATACAGGAAAATTGATACCATGTTCCTCCCCCCTTTCCCCTCAATAACTCTCACATCACCACCAAGGCTGCAGGGCAGGCCTGGGACAGTCCAGGCTGGAATCCTGGAATCAGCAGCACTGGGGAGCTGGAGGCAGGAACACACAGATTCAGGCTGGCACGGATCAGGACCACAGACAGATTAACAGAATCCTCCCAGGATGCTGAAGCAAACAGGGAACAGGTGAAGAAGGAAGGAAGGGAAGGGTGAAGGCAAAGGGGTTTGACCCTCGTGATCCCTCAAATTTATACCAAGTATGATGCATATGGGATGGAATACTCTGTTTGCTCAATTTTGGTCACCTGTCTTGTCTGCTCCTCCCTAAAGCAGAGTTTTAGGTGTGACCCCTTTACTCCCTTTCTCTTTCTGGAGCACAAGATGTACCTCAGAACTGAGTAGTCTCCTTGATTCTGCAGGCCATTCTCCAGCTGTAACTATAAACACTGAGGATTATCAGTCCTAGAAGCAGACACTGACTGAGAAACTTGCTGTTAATTTCAGCAAGTGCAGCTACTTACAAGAGACTTAACTGAAAGCAAAATTACAAGACAAAAAATTAGTTTTGTCCTGGCTCAAACCAGAACATATCCAAAAGCTTAATTTTGGAATAGGATGGCTCAAGAATTTATAATTGCAGAATTTAACTGCAATCTCAGACTGCTTAAAAGCTGGAGGGAGGAGAGGTGTAGAAATTCTAATTCCAAGTTCACCTGTATTCCCCCCTCACTGCAACTCTACAGCTGTCTGCATCTGGGTTGCAATTAGACAATATTCTTGGTATAGACCTAACTAATGATTAAAACCAGACTTGACCCTCTTGTTCAAATTAGCCTTTATTAAATTGCAGTTATTAATTTCACAGGTTACAAAGCAATCATTGATATGATATTTTATTTTTAGATTTCAAACTGTAAAAACTTTCCAAGACCAAGCTGTGCAGGGGACAGCATGATAAATGTAACTATTTCTTTACTGAGAAATACCATCATTAAATACCTGCCTTCAAACAGAAATAAGCACAGTCACCTAATGCTTACATACAAAGTTTTTCATTCTGACCTTTTGAGCCCAGCACTGCTTTGGGTAAATGCCAGTTGCATTTGGGAAAAGAGACATCAACTGAATGTCATTGTGCCCTTTCTTTTTTTTAGATTGTTAGTCCTTGGTACACTGTCTTGGAACCTGACATCCCACCAGACCAGAGCTACAGCACTCCCAAGGGGATATTGCCTGGTAGCCAGGTTAATTTGGAACCATATCATTGTAAAAAACAACAACAAAAAAACCTAAAACCAACCAACAAACAAAACCAAACCTCAAGCCCCCGAGAGAACAGCCATTTGACAAGTCTTTTTTTTACTTAATTCTTTGTCCAGCACTTTCCACATTTCAAAAGCTTCAGTGAATTTCAGGGATTTATATTTTCTAATCAAGCAAGCATGGTAGAAGTTTCTTTCTTTTGAAGAGAAGAAAAGATAGGAAAAAATCCTAAGTAAACATTTTGTTCTTCATTATCCAAATGAGGTTCTACATGGAAAATATTTGTAGAGCACCTTGCACTTTGGGATGTCTTTTGTCAGGAGGCAGAGCTTACTTTGAACCACAAATGGCTCCAATTCAGCAAATGGAAGACAGCAGCCAGTCCCTTCCAAAAGGGTTACAAAGGCAGACCCAGTATAGGACACTACATCTGGGTAACTAATGTCTGGGTTAGAAATCCAGTGATGACCAGGAAAGAACATGGACAGAAAGGGATTCTGTTTTACTAAGGTTGTTTTCTGATGGCAGTCTTTGACTTTCTTGTCTATTTGCATGTCAGATTGTGAAACAATTAAGAAATGGACGAAGAATACCATAGACAACAGTCTAATTCTGTAGACTCCCCTTAAAACATCATGTACAGTTTAAAAATTAATGGACCTTAGCATCCACGTATTACCAGTATCTAAATGCCTTTGAAGAGTAGCTTTAGTGCCTAATTTCCATTAAAATGAAAGGCTAGCTTATCTTCATAGAATCATAGGATTGGAAAGGACCTTCAAGTTCATCCAGTTCCAACACTCCTGCATGGGAAGGGACACCTCCCACTGGACCAGGTTGCTCAAGACCAAATCTGTTACAATCTGAGCTATATTTTATATTTTGATTGTGAGGAAAAATCAGCCGCTACACATCCATGGACTTGAACACCTCCGGGGAGGGGGCAACCACAACTTCCTTGGACAATCTGGGCCAGTGCCCCATCACTCTCCCAGGAAATAATTTCTTCCTAATATCTAACCTAAACCTCTCCTCAAGTTTGAAACCATTTCCTCTTGTCCTCTCACTACACACCTGTGTAAAAAGCCCTACCCAGCTTTTTTGTAGCCCCCTTCAGATATTGGAGTGTTGTTACAAGGACATCTAGGAGACTCCTCCAGGTTGAGCAACCCCAACTTCCTCAATCTGTCTTCATAAGGGGGGTGCTTCAGCCCTCTGATCATTTTAGCTTTCTGCTTCTAAACTAATTGAAATTAACACTTAAAAAAATTTTTTTTTGTTGTAAAGCATATAAATAAATGTGAAGTGTCACTAAATTGCACATAAGAGTTTAGCTCATAGACATGAGAAATGATGTTGCTGCCCAGCAGCAGTTCATGATAATGGAAGACACTCAAAGACTTTCCATCAATATTCTTTAACTTGAGAAACTTTTATGACAAAGTAAGTGTCAACACTTGTTTGAAGCCTTATTCTTCAGAGTTATTGTCAGTGATGAGAAGAGAGTGCTTGACTGAAATACCTGTCAGACTTAATCTGGAAAACTGTTCGAAGAGCACAGGGAAGGAGGTAGCCTGCCAGTCAGAGTGCATCAGGATCATGGCTACACCTAGCATTTGAAAAGTAGTTGCTGGACTCCAGTTTCAGGGTGGAAGGAATGGAGGAAAACCAACTTCCTCAAAATTTTTATAAATCCTCTATTGGATGTTCTACCCTGTCCTTCACTTCCACTCGGGTTGTCTCAGATACTTTTTCTCCCAGGGCCATGGTTTCTGCATGCCAGTTTGTCACTTGTTCCCTTAACATGTCTTGGAGTTTTGCACATTGGAAGATGCAAGACTGTTGCTCTGTTGAAACAATGAGACTGAAGAGAGCTTGCATGTCCCCATGACTGAGCCTTCCTCCTGGCTGTACTCCTGCCTTGTGGTGCCTCCCTCCCTGCCTTCATTTCTAGGGGAAGTAAACCTGAGCCCTAGCATCTAGAGCCTTATTCCTGAAGAAATTAAAGTACCTTGATTCAGGCATCTGATTCTCCTGCAGACTGAGAAGGGTTGCATCTGAAGCACATGTAATATGGAGCTGGTGATGAAGATTCAACATACTGTCCTAATGGAGCTTTCTGTGGTAGTGAAGCTGAAAAGAGGTGATGATGAAAACTGAAAGTGTAATAGTAATGGAGCTTAGTTGCCATGCAAAAAACAAGGGACAAACACATACTAATGCAAAACAGAGTGGCCTGCAAGGAAGGGCAAAACAATGCTTCTACTATGGGAGGAAACATGAGAAAGGCAAATAAGTTGCCAGCTGAGTGAGTTTATTGAGAACAAACAAACAAACAAAAAAATCCCTCTAAACCAACCAAACAAAACACACAAACAAACAAACAAAAACAACAACAAAACTCCCAACCATTTGGCAAACAGTGACAGGAACAGCCTGGAAGTTTTTGCTAAGTGGAGACCGACAGTGAGGTCTCCTCTTTACACAATGTTGTTTTCACTGCTTCCCACCGTGCTAGAGCAGAGAGGGGTAATGAAACAAGATTGTTTGCCCAGATGAAACTTTGGCTGGCGTTAAAACGTGGAAAGATTCTCACCGGGTAGTGGCTTGACTGCTAGTTTAATGAGATTTAAAAATCACTGCAAAATTGTATTGGATAAGTCCTCCACGCTGCAGAAGAGGAAGTCCTTTACTTATCATTGACGCATGGCTAAGGAGAGTGCGGGATGGTTATAGCTGAGTAAAGTATAAGATGCCAAGTTGCTTGTGTGCCTGCTGCTTTAATTAGATTTCAAAACTTTTTGAAAGAAAGCGTTGCCTCTACCTTCAGCAGACAGCTCGGATTAGAGAAATAGGATTTGTCATTCACAGGTGGGGTCCTGACTCATACTGCAACTTCAAGTTCTGCTGTCAGAGCTGTTCATGGTGCAGATAGGAGTGCATGGATACAGGATAGGAGACAAGGACCAAAGCAGTTTCAAATGATGGACAGATGAACACGTAGGTAATGTGAAGATTAAGAGTCAGTGTGTAACTATCAAGAGTATGTGGTTCCTGTGCTCTGAAAGACAAAAGTCTCCACCCTTATGCACTTTTTCGATATGCACCCATTTCAAGAGTTCTTGGTACATCCATTTTCTGATGTGAGCAGTCAAAAGGGAGTAAAAAGGACAGGTTTGATAATTTCTTTATCTCCTTCCATGACCTTAGAAGATTTTGCCAGCTTCTTTATAAATCTTTTTTATTTACCTGCAAATCATATCTCCTTATTGCATTCGCATGGCACCATGTCTGCCCGCTCCTCCCTCCTCCCCTCCCTCCCTTATTTTCTGCTCAGTGCTGCATCCTTCAGTTTTCTTGTCAGCCCTTGTCAGATGCATTTCTTCCAGTATCTGTCTTTGTTCAAATGTAGTTGCTAGAAGTGCACATTTTCTGAACTGTTACCATGACATGTCCTCAAAGGATGTTGCTCTGAGCTGCTCTGGTCACTCTCTGCTTTCATCTTCTGGGCTGTCAAATTCTTTCACCCATGATGGCCCTTGTCCATCAAACGTAAACACCCTCAGGCAGAAAACCCATTAGCAGATGGACTCCATGACCTTCTCCAGAAAGCATTGAATTTACAGATGTACATAGTGTGCAGAAATGAGGGAAGGTTTATTTATGCTGCTTTGTTTTAAGATCTTATTTTCTTCAGTGGTGGCAGATTTTTTTTGTGCCCAGAGGGAGGAATAATTTCTGTAGGCTGCTTTCTCCACCTGGTTATCGTCTTTTAATTTATTACCTGCTAGCAAAAGGAAATCTGTGTTTCAGGGACAGGGCACTGTCTGCTTCTTCAGGTGTCCTGTTTGAAGTGCTACTAAATGCCCTGCTAGGCTGGGAGTGAGATCTCACACTGAGGAGGTGGAGAGCCATCCCTTATTGAGTGGAAAGAGAAATAAGCTCTTATAAGACCTCCTTTGCATCTCTGGCAAGAGAAAGAAGGACACTGACACATCTGGGAACAGCAGTCCAGGTGCAGCCCCTGCTTTGCAGCCAGGCTGTCTGCACAGAGGGCACAATGCAAGTGCATCATCCACCAAACTCTGTCTGTGTGCTCAGCAGATGGTGGGAGGAGGCTGTGCACAGACATCCTTACCTTGGTACAGCCCTGCCAGTAGATGTGGGCACAATCTACAGCCACCCCTGGCTCCTTATCCCCATCTGCCCATGTTTTCACCCCTGAAGGTCTGATGGCCAAGTTGCTTGTGTGCCTGCTGCTTAACTAAGTCCATCTGAAAACATGTAAGTGTCAAAGATCTATTTTTCAAAGTTGTTTAAGCCATCATTACCAGCATGAGGTGAGGGAGGCTGATGTGAGCAGCTCTCAAAAATTAAGCATTTTTGGTGGGGGCAATGCTTAATGAAAGAGCTGTGCTGAGGTACCAAGAATAGGCCACTGCTGGAGGAGCATCAGAGTCAGCATGCCCTCTGTGTCCAGCAAGAAGCACTCAGACCAATGAAGATATCTGGATGGAAAAGGCAGTGAGAAAGGCCACAGACAGACAAAGCCAATTTTGCCATCTGCCCATAGGAAAAGGGTAAAAAACAGTCTTCAGGATGAGTTCTAGCTGGAAAAAGATTTGGAGTTTTGAACGGAAAAGTTTTGTCTCCTGCTGGTTGAACACAATGGGGGAAGGGAAATAGGGCTTTGTACATTCTCTGCAGAAAAATAGGAGTGCATCAGAGAAATATCTGATTTCTTCATCAGTTACTTTTCCTAATGGAAACCATATGTCTGTCCCCAAATTTTGGCTAACTGCTCAAATCGAAATGGGTGACAATGCTACAGTATCATTCCATAGAGCTAACTCCCCCTCATTACTGCAGAGACATGATAAATTCATGTTCAGCACTAGCGAGGTTTGCTCCTCCACTGAGAAAAATAAAGTATTTTAAAAAACCCTTTAAAACCCAGATCTCTGTTCTTCCTGGGGGATCAGATAAGTTGACTCCTCTGAGTGAGAGGCCACTGGCTGCTGTGGGTCCCTTCCCACCATCAGAGCAATGACCTGGCTCTCTGCTGCCCATACAACCCCAGATTTGGGTCCTCTGTGTGTGTGTGCTGCCTGCACATGTGAGTCCCTGGCATTCAGAAGCCCGTGAGCAGTGGCTGCTCCCTCCCAGTGCAGGTGTAGGTGAGCAGAGGGCTACTGACACTGCATGGCACAGCACCAGTAAGAGTTGTCATGATACAGCTATCTGTCACAGCCAACTTTCAAATCATGCTCTTACTCAAATGTACAATATATATTCAGGGCAGCATGACAACCCAGGCTGGTTTCTGTAAGCTTCCATGGAATGAGAGGATTTGATGACTTGTACTTTTATTACAATGCCCTTCTCTCCTTTTCCTTGATACTGTGTGAACTGCTGAAATATTGATACAGTGACCCTTGAAAAAACAAAAAAGGAAAAAGAAAACTTTCATTTTAAACTGGAGGGGACAGCACTGATGAACAGTTTGTTCTGTTGCCTGGTAATAGATTTCTGAGTTGGAAAGTATTTGCAACAGCTTGTTGACAAGACACACATGTTTATTAGGAGCAAAAATATAATACCTAGTATCTTAATCTCGCTCTGCAGAAGCAACAAAAAACTGCTCAAACTGGCAGCAACACAGCAGCAGAGGGCATCAGCAGCCTGTGTTTAAAGGCTGTAATGACAGAAGGATTTACTAGCAGAGCTTAGTAGGACATGGCTGTTTTAACTAGTGGATGGAAACGCTTAAAGCATCCTTGTAACCATGACAAGTCAGTGTGGTGAAGCATTTTATTGTTGCTGTGTTTTCAAAAACAAAATACAAATTCAGCAAACAATGGCCTGGCACTGGAATACAGTGGGCAATATCAAATGGCAGTGATAAACTAGTCAGGACATTTTGCTGTGACTGCCTCTCCATCTGAAGCTGAAGGCTTTGCTCTGGATTAAACAAAGCCATGTGCTATTTACAATGTGGTTTGAGTTTGTGCTTGCAGAGGTTTGCAGTGCCCCTATGGAACAATAGCTCACTGAACAGGACAAATGTAGAACAGCTTATGAACAATGAGCAAACAGTGAGAGGGAGCTGGGTTGTTTTAATTCTCATCCAAAATCCAAGGCAATTGCTTTCTTAATGGAAAATAAAAAGCTTATGAAGCTGCTGGTACATTGTCACTAGGCAAGCAACCATTCAGCATCCTGGAAATTGAATTCAGATTTTTGGGAAGCTTCTTGGACTAGTGGACGGAGCAACACTGGATGGTGCCAATCTTCCCTCATACTGTGGTTTTCGTTGTTTCCTTTAAAGGATTTTGTCAGCAATGGAGGGCTCTAAAATGGCTGCAGCCTGAGATGTATAGATTTCTGCTCCAAGTATCTAGCTCTGAGTAGTGAAACTGGGGAAAACTGAAAGTAAAAGGAGTGGTTTGCTCCTGTGCCTCAAATGATTTTTCTTGCGTTTCATATCCTCTAAATTAGGATAAAGCCCCACCACTTCAGAATCCCCCAGTGTTTCCCCAGAATATCTCCTGCAGCCTGAGGGCAGGTTTTGTCATCACTGCAGAGATGAAGAACCTTGGTTTGTCTGCAAAATACAATGAAATTCTTCTTGAAAGTGTTGACCTTGCCCGTTGGTTGCCATAGATTTACCCTACTCTTTTACTCTACACTTAAGTAGGAGGCAGCTGCTTTTTTTGCCTTTTAATTTTCCTGCATTTCAGTGAGCAGAGAAGAGAGAGTGTCTGCAAGAATATTTACCTCAGTGTTAAAAGGCATATATTTTAACATAATTTTTTTTAGGGGTGCTGTATTTCCTCTGTAAATCTCCTGGAAACTGATTAACTGCAAGGGTGATGCTCAATAAGGAAAAGGAAATGAAGACAAAAGCAGAAATGCAAGGGAAATAAATGGTGCCTGAAATGTTAACTAAATATCTTCACAGTTCAAAGGAGCTTGCAAATGCAAATGCATTGCCTTACATTTCCTATCCCACAGTCTCGTTTGTCACCAGCTTCATTTCCACCCAGGCGAAGGGATGGTTTTTCAAGAACTATAGGTGCCCAGGGATGAGGCTGAGGCCTGTGCAGTGTGGGAAGCTCAAGGTAAATAACCACAGCTCCAGTGACACCCCCTTCATGGGGGAAAGCTAGCTGTGACAGCTTGGGATCATGCCAAACAAGCCTTTAGTTCCTGTAACACCTCTGATGCCAAGTGGAGCTTAATTTCACTCTCTCTACAAGAGTCTTACACCAAGACTTCCACCTAACTAGCAGAAACAGATCTCTTCCAAGCCATTAGCTGTCTGTTGGCATTGTCTCTGCTTGGATGAGTCTTTTCTTACAAGTTTTGGGCTGCCACAACCTGTTCCTGCTCCTTGGCTGCTTGACTCAGCCCCAGGCTACAGCCCTGAGAAGAGGGTCTGAGATGTTTCAGGTGTGCAAGGGCTGCTGAATTGGCACACAGATAACAGACATTATTTCTGGGGTGATTTGTCAAGAAGAAATAAAGGCAGATATAAAATCAACAGCTGTCAAAGTTTGCCAGGAGTTGATCTTAAATTCCAATAGATCTTCTGTAGACACAAACTGACTTTACACTTTCAGGGCATGTGCATACTTGATTGCTCTCCAGATACAAAGAGACCTGCAGTTTTTTGAACACATAGGAAAGATTATGTCAGGGTGAAAATTTGGGCCTCATGGAAGTCAGGGAGGAAGTGGAATCCGGCATATTTTCCAGTGGTCTGTATAACCAAGAAGATTTCACACAGTTCATGTCAATCATTACCTTTTATCTATGTTGGAAAGCAAAGCACCAGGAAAATGGATGTGCTAAGTTAAGTGCTTTTCCAGAAAACTGGGTTTATCCAGAAGGGATTTTTTATTTATTTATATATGTATGTATGTGTGTATATATATATATATATTTTTTTTTTTTTTTCCCTGGAAGCAATGGTAAGTAATAGCTGTTGGAGGAATTCTCAGGCTTGTATTATTGCAGCTGAGCCTTCTTCCTTCCTTTCACCATCGTCTTCTCCCAAACATGTTCTCTTTGAAGACTCTCTTAAAAGGTTTTCCCAAATGGGGTTTTTCAAAACAGACTTCACATAGATGATTCTTGCTAGCTCATGGGATTTCTATAGGGGCTTGGTTAGTTGGATTTGTTCCTTCTGTATAAGTTAAAGTACTGAATAGAAGACAGGAGTTTTTGATCATGTTAATAAAAGCAGAAGTGAATCAAAATCACATCCTACATTACCCAGGTGCATTTGGCTGCAGGGTCTAGCAGTGGAAGTGAGGCAGTTGGGTGTTTTATTGCAGTCCTTCTGAAGGGTGCTGCACTCAAGGTCCCAGAGACTGTCTTATCTTCTTTTTCTAGTAACACATGGATAGACAACATTCTGTTAGAGCATGACACAGCTGGGAAAGAAATCTTCATTAACAGTTTGTATACTTGTGGGACCCTCTGCTACGAAAACCCACAGCAAGTTCTGGCAGGGACATATTTACCTGATGCCATTTTAATGTAACTAGCCAGCCAGAAGAAAACTGGATGGATACCTCCTAAAGTTTGGGGGGAAATTAACTTGTTTCCTGGACTTAAGCTCCAGAGAAATATCTGGAAGGTGATAACAGTCCGCAATACAGAAGAAAATGATAAACTAAGCAAGATTCACAGCTGTATCTTCACTGAAGCTGCTCTCCTCTCTGAAGGATAGTGTCTTGTTTCTGAACTATGGATATTGTCTTTGTTTATTCTGACCTCCCATCTTGAGAAACAAGTTGCTCTCATTTCTGAATTAAAAAAAAAAAAAAAAAAAAAAAAAAAAACCCCTTGCGTTCTGCTGGTCTACTATTTTTTTTTCTAGAAACAACGTTGTGGATACAAACGGATTAGCACATAATGTTGAAATATTGTGAATATGCTGACATCTCATTGTTTCCTCAGGAAGTAGTTTGTCATTGTTACAGAAATGTAACATGACTGTTTCAAAGTTAATTGAGTATGTTGCAAGAATTTTTAAAATCTCCAGTAAACCCCCTGGTCAGCAAACAACTGTATGTCTTTGGGTGGAAAGAACTTCCTGTATAAGAGTGGGCAAACCTCCACAGTAGGTATTTATTTAGGGTGTGAGATTAATGTCATAGTCGTGCTAAAAAGGAGCCAGCAAGGCAGGGTAGTGAGAGACTATCTTCCTTCCTTGCAGAGACTGATCATTCTAGCTTTCATTAACTGAGAGAGTAGTTCTGTAGGGATTACAGCATTAAGGCAGTCACCTCATCTGAGCTAGAAGGATTTTCAGGTGTGATGCCACTGCCTAAAACCACATCACCTGGTCACAGTGGCAGTAGGGGTGTGACAGCTCCCACCCCAAGAAGGTCTCTTTCCTCAGTGATGGAGGAGGTGGTCCTCATCCTGGTTTAGGGCACAGGGAGGTGACCACTGTGTTTTGCTCTGAGACCAAAGCCACAGGCCCTGAAGGCACAGAAAGACCTCTCTAATGAACCTGCTCCAGGCAGGCAGGAGACAGGTGTAAACAATTGAGTGTTGTGAAAGCTGAGGCTCTCTCAGACATGCCTAGTAAGAAAGCCTTCAGAGAAGTTAGACAGTTAAGGATTTGGGATTAAATAGCAGCTTTGTGAATTCCAGAGACTTTGAACAATGGCAGTAGTTGCCCAAACACTCCCGGAGGCATCTGTATCTCCTCTGGGAATCTTGCCATGCGATTTTAAAAAAGAGGTGGCTTGAAGTATGGGTTGATAGATTTATCCTGTGTAATGAAATTCTCAGATGAATGCATCTCTTCTTTCAGTTTGTGAGCAGTTCAGAGCTGATCCTGTTTCCGCCTGTGCAAGAATGATCAGAAATATTTGCTGTAAACGCTCAGTGTGTGTGGCTGGGTTCATGGAGCTGAGGGTCATTCATGGCTTCTGATGGTCTGCAGCAGCCTGCAAGTCCTAGTGCACAGGCTCAGCCTGATTCCACAAGTCCTGCCAAGTGGCCTAAGACAGGTGTGTCTCTTGGAGAGGGCAGTGGAGGAAGCTGCCCCTATGAACTTCTACTCAAGCTGGTCCTAGCTCAATAGAAGGGATATTTTTTTGATGGGCAGGTGTGAGTCTGCCTCAGTAAGTGTCTGGCTTCATGCTGCCTTGCCAGATCTCTCCTGGGTCTGTCCAGAGGACAGGAGGCTCTGTATCATATCCTGGGATGGGCATAAACCCCTACTCCTTTCCCCCCCTTGGTTTAACTTGTGTGTTGTCTTCCTTTAAAAGTACTAGAACATTCTCATCCTGGTATGTTTATGCATTTTCAGGCAAACCTACCCATGCTGAGCCACAAGCATCTTTTAAGGTGTCAGTGGGATGCTACTTAATCATGCAAACTCTCTAGTTTCTGTTATCCTGGGCAACAAGTAGCCACTTTGAAACAAGATGTTACCTACAAGGTAAGTAGGTTTTTCTATTCTCTCACCAATAAACTCTAACTCTCTATTTATATTCAAAGCACATTTAGACCACCAAGGTGGGACTGTGTGTCTACTCCTGAAAAACCCCAATGGTTAGACATCAGTATAAGTGACCAGGTCCCAGTCCATTTGAATGCATTCCCACATCTCCAGCAATGTTCTCATGGCTGGACTACTGGTTATTCAAAGTGAGTTTCTCTCATTGTCTTCTGGCAGAGGCAGCCTGCTCTATATAAAAAAACCCTCAAATCTCATGACTAGGCATGTAAGCTTATGGCTATAGCCCAGCACATTGTTTTTTTTAAATGCAGAGTTGAACAGCTCCAGCAGACAGAGAAAACAAACAAAAAAACCCAACAAAAACCCTAAAAGAAGAGGCAGCTGAGTACTCACCTGGGATATGAATTCTACATGTGTGCTTCCAGCACTGCCTCAGTGTGCATCTGTGACATCCCTTTGGGTTGCTCTAACCCCAGATGCTTTGAACCTTTGTTCTGTCAAGTTTTTGCAGACAAAAATCAGCTCTCAAAAAGTTCTCTAGCTCCATGATCCTGAAGAGAGGGGCCAAGGAGACTGCATGACTTTCTGACTGAATCTTCTTACTCTAGGCTGTACATAAAATGGAGGCTTTTTCAGGTAGGAGGTTATTACTTCTGGAGAGTATCAAATGGAGGTCACCTCATCAGTGGAGGTTTCCAAGATGCAGTTGAGCAGGGTGCTAGATTGAGCCTCTCATTGAGGATCTGTTTCCCACCAAAGGTTGTATCAGATGAGCTGAGGTCTCTTTCAACTTGGACTGTTCTATGATTCTGTGATAAAATACTGTCTCAGCTCTGTGCCAGGTAAAATCATGGGGCAGATCCTCCTGGTGTCTGTATTAAGGCACATGAAAAATAATGAGGTGGTTGGTGACAGCCAACATGGCTTCACGAAGGGCAAATTGTGCCTGATGAATTTTGTGGCCTTCTAGGACAGTTACAGCTGCGGTAGGTATGGGAAGGGCAACTGACATCACCTATCTGGACTTTTGTGCAAGACATTTGACATTGTCCAACATGACATCTTTGTCTCTAAGTTGGAAAGACGTGGTCTTGATACGTGGACCACTTGGTGGTCCACTTGGAGCTGGCTAGAAGGTCTCACTCAAAGATTTGTGATCAATGTCCAGCTGGAGACAAGTGGCAAGTGGAGTTCCTCAGAGGCCAATTCTGGGTCCAGTGCTGTTTAACAACTTTTTCAGTGGCATGGAGAATGACAATGAGAGCACCCTCAGCAAGTTGCTGAGGTGATGACACTAAGCTGTGCATTCACTTCAGGGAAGGCATGACATCCAGATGGACATTGAAAGGCTTGAGAAATGGGCCAGTGCAAACTGCATGAGGTTCAATGGATCCAAGTGCAAGGTCCTGCATCTGGGTCAGGCCAGTCCCACACGAAATTACATCTGGGGACAAAGTGGGTTGAAAGCAGCCCTGAAGAGAAGGATTTAGGGATGTTGATCAAAGAGAAGCTCATCATGAGCTGGCAATGAGCTCATGCAGCTCAGAAGGCCAACCATATCCTAGGATGCATGAAGAGGAACATGGCCAGAAGATCAAGAGAGGTGATTTTCTCCCTCTACTCTGCCCTTGGGAGTCCCCACCTTTATTACTGCATCCAGTTCTGGTGTCCCCACAGTAAGAAGGACATAGATTTGTTGCAATGAGTCCAGAGGAAGGCCACAAAGATGTCCCAGGGGCTGGAGCACCTCTGCTATGAGGAGAGGCTGAAGGATCTGGGTTGTTCAGCCTGAACAAGAGGCTCCAGGTGGACTTTATAGTTGCCTTCTGATACTTGGAAGGGAACCTACAGTAAGGATGGGGAGAGACTTTTCATCAGAGTGTCCAGAGACAGGACAAGGGGAAATTGATTTAAAATGAAGGAGAATAGGTTTACACTAGATCTTAGAAGGAAGGTCTTTAGTATGCGGGTGGTGGGACTCTGGAACAGATTACCCAGAGAAGTTGTGGATGCTCCCTCCTTGGAATTGTTCAAGGCCATGTTGGATGAGGCCTTGAGTAACCTGATGTAATGGGAGATGTCCCTGCTCATGGCAGGGATATTGTTGTAAATGATGCCTAATGTCCCTTTCTAAGCCATTCTATGATAGATCCTGGATCACAGGACATGGATTCCTGCTTCAAACAAAAGAATAATGACAGTAAATGAAGGATAATATACAGTAAGTGGGAGATGTCTGAGTTAATGAATTCCTTTACTTCATGCAACTGTATATATCAGTGAGGTTATCAGCCACTTTTGTGAACAAAAGCTCATATAAGGGTAATAATAACAACCAACAAGAATGTGTTCCAAAGAAATGTCTCCTGAAATAAAAAGTGATAGGTGCTGTCTTGTGACACAACCTCTCTAGTTGTTCCATTCTTCTTTTTTTGTGCCAGTCTGAATCAATTAGACTGAAGTTAGAAGTCTGAAATGAAGTAAAATGATATCCCTGAACCACGACAATAATAATTAGCTCATAATTTTGGGGGATTTTCTGCTCCTGCTTGGGCAGAGGCTGAAATAGGTGGCAATAATTTCACTGACTGAACTAAAAAATTGTAACTGACAGCAAAATCCGTTTTCGTATTATATTCATTATATAATGAATATATTATATTCATTCATATATTCATATATATTACATTCAAATATGCTAGAAATATTAATGAATGCCTGTCCTTCTGCTTAATGAGTAGCATCAATTCCCTTTTACAGAGGCTACAGGAGACATCAGACCATGGACCCAGTGGCTATGGTTAAGGTGGTGGAATAGCTGCACTAAAAATCTCACCTGAATGAGCTCTCTATTTTTCGTCTACTCCTTAATTCTGCTCCAAAAATAGTTAGACTGTGAAAATAAATTCTTCATTAGTAATATTGTCCTTTCAATTATTTGAGCTTTCTCTACTCTGTTTTTTTTTGTTGTTGTTGTTTGTTTGGTTTGGTTTTTGTTTGGTTTTTTTTTTTTGTTTTGTTTGTTTGTTTGTTTGTTTGTTTGTTTTGTTTTGTTACTCCTGGATGTAATACTTTTCTTCTCAGGTAGATTGTAAGCAATGAATTCTGCAATGGAGTCACATGAATGAAAAATATACATGAAACAAACAGCAAGTATTTTGCTTTTCTTTGGTGGCTAGGAGTGTCAGTGAAAGTTGAAGGCAATTTCTCGAATGTTGTATTTAAACGTTTTCATCTGTAGTTGACTTTCATGCTAAAACAATAAAAAAGAGCTTAAAAAGAGGACAGAAATCTTTCCTTGAGCAGAGTGTTATTTTGCTGATGAGGTAAACCCAACTAACATCAAGAACAGCCCAAGTCTGCCAGCTACATGCTGATACTGGCTGACTGTGCCTTTCCTTCAGCCACTGCAATAGTGGAGGTTGAAGTAATTTTCCATAATTTTCACATTGCACATAGGGATGTATGTAAGAGCAATACAATTAAAAAAATAAAGTGGAGGTCACTGCAGTGCTGGAATGGACCTGTAAGGAAAGTATGGAATACTGTGGCATTCGGGACATTTAAAACTGGATGCTAAGTCCCATTAATGCAAGAACATTATAGCACAAGTATAATAAGAGAATATATAGTAAGAGAAACATTTGTTCAGCTCTGTGGCATAGCTGAAAATCTTGAAAGAGGATCATGGGCCTGAGGAGATGAGTGGTCTCACATAGCCAAAGACAGCAGCTGACATGGTTGAGTTGGCTTTGGAGATCAGTGCCACAGCACAGCTACTCATCTCATTGGACTAGAGATGTTTAATTTACACAAGCAGATGAAACAATGGTTTTTCTTTCCCTTTGAAAGATGGAGATTATTTAAAAGTGTGGGTTCAGAAGATTCAGGATCATAAACCAGCAAAAGGGAGACCAGAAGTCAGACCTGTGTGCATCTGCTGTGAACATGCATAGTCCAAGATTGCCAGCCAAGGGGGCTGGAAAAATAGGCAAATCTCTCATGCTGATCTACCTACAGGGAGTAAGAGGTGTTTGAACTCTCTTCCTTCTAGGATCAAGGAATGAAAGACAATTTTTTTTTAGGAGATGATGTGCCCAATAAGAAAACCTAATAGTGATGAGCCTTTCAGTTTTAAGGTTCTTGTTTTCTTACAGTTTTTTTTCCCTTTCTTTCTTCCTTTAATTACACCCCCCTTTTACCCCCCTCCCCAAGCACCCTTCTTTTTTCTAAGGCTTCAGGGACTATTCTATTTGAGGAGCTTGCCTTTTCATGGTTCAGTCCTGTGGAAAATTTATTGTCATCAGAAAAATTGTTGGGGGGACCAGTAAGGGGAGAAGAAAATAAGACTTTCATGAGTTTTCTTCCAAACCATTTTCCAGATTTATTTTTCCGCTTCAGTTTTCATGGGAAAATCCCTCTGTGTGGTTATACATCTATTTTAGTGTTTTTACTTGTCAGTATTTTGTTTTTGTAGCTGCACTGACGATTTTAGCCTAGAAACTGTTACGCTGTTTGTTGATGGAGAAAGAAATCATATTGGAAATTAGAGTGTTGTAACATTTGGAGACAGTGCAGTTAAAAGCCCAACCTCTCTCATTGCTAATGGCCACTGCAATGAGTGGTGTTATCAAGGCAGTAGTTGTGACTCACCAGCTTTTGCTCAGCTCTAACTGAGCAATCACTGCTGATCTATCAGCTGGCAAGAGGTGTCCAGATTCCCCTGGGAGAGCCAGAGCTCTGTGATTTGATAGTAGCTACCTGATGTAGCCCAAGGAGTTGAAGTAACAAGAGAAACTGGTGGGCATGCAAGAGAGTGATTGCTTTTGAGGCATCTGGAAAGTCCAGGTGATTTAAAGATGTTTTTCAAGAGTGTCCCTGGAGGTGCAGTTCTGGCAGAGAAGATAACAGGGGAAAGCACCACACACTGCAGCTTGGGCTGAGCTTCTGGAAGGCTTTCCTTGCCAGGAGGATACTGAGCATTCTATAGAGTTACCCAGAGAAGCTGTGTAGTAGTAGTAAAAGTGAGTAGTAAAAGTTACTATTGGCCTGGTCGAGAGGTGGTGACAGTCCCTCTTGGAGCAGGAGGCTGGTCTAGAGACTCCAAATGTTCCTTCCAGCCGACAGTATTATGATCGTATGGAGAGCTTTAAAACTGTTACACAGCAGGGGTGAATAAAATGTTTTTTCTTCTGTCTAGAGATACTTTGCTTTTTGCTCCTGTGTTTTGGGCTCAGGAGAAAACAATCAAGCAATCTGTAGCAGGAACCTCAGAGCATGAGCTTAATTCAATGAAGAAAGGGAGACACTCTTCTTACATGGATGTGTCACGTGTGCGTAGTTTTTTCCAGGTGGGCTTCCCTTACTAAACAATCTGTTAAAATGAACAGTTTTCTTTGACTTATTTTAACCCCAAATGAATAATCAAGATGAGTGCATGATCTTTTTTTCCCCCCATGAAAAAGATGAATATTAAATAATCAAGCACTTGTATTGAGGTAAAAAGATGAATAGAACTCTTGCCCTGGGATCAGATGCTCAGAATTAACAGTAAGACATACTGAAGCTCTACATTCCTGCTGTTCATTGCAGTGGAAAAACTTATGCTGACAAAGACAAAACCTGAAATTTTCTGAAGAGTACAAATGCATTTTCTGGAGGACATGCAAGAAAGCTGGAGCAGTAGTTAGAGAATAATAGTGATTCACAAATTCTGTCAGCATTTCTCCTTGTGTGTCAGGGTCTGGTCACAGCTCTGGGACAAGAGTGACTACATTTCATGGATTACAAGTGGTTGAGGACTAAGTTACAAGAACGTCTGGGGACTTTGAAAAAAATGTTTCTGATGGGAGAGAAGAAGGTGAGATAGTCTGTGTTGGGAAGTAAATTAATAAGGAAGGTAATGGTAAAAGGTCATAATAGAATAAGGAGTTTGGAGAACGATGTAATGAAGAGAGCCAGTGGTCTCTCCTGACACAGAAGAGGGAAGACATTCGATTTTGAAGCTGCCATATTTTTACTTCACATGCAAAAATTAAAAACTTTGCCCAGTGACATGTCATGCCTGTGGACTCACTAACAGTGGATGCTTCTAAGTCTAGAAATCAAATAATTCCAAGGTGAATTCTAGAAAAAGAATATTTGGAGACATGCTTCTGTCAAGACAATAAAGTCTGTTGAGGTTTTAAATTAATCTCTAATGTATTGTAATTAATAAGAGACTTTTAGTCAGCAAATCACCCACTCTGGCTCAGTGCAACAGATTGTGAACCTTCTTGTTAAGCTTTTGCTGTTTGTTAAATCCTTTATAAAAAGAAAATTTCTAGGCCATTATATATTGCTTGATGCTACTGGCTTCATTGTACTCTTTGGGAAGTCAGTGGGATTTTTACTTTGGTAGGAAAATTAATTGGATTCTGACTCATTTAGTAAAGATTTTTAAAATGCATCAGCTTGAATGTTGTCTCCTTTGTTTAGATATCTTTCATGGATTACATTCACTGAGCAGATGTGTTTATACTGCAGTTGTAGCCACTGTGCATACCCATTTACTGGTTCATACTGGGATGTATTTACATATGGCTACAGATGATGGGTTGGCTTTATATCTCCGCCTCCCTGTTCCATTCATCCCCTTGCCTTTGGGTTTTAAAGAAGTCTGTTTGACTTACTGAAGTGTGGGTTGACTTTCATAAGCTGTTAATAGGTATGGTTTGATGAGAGCACAAGGGCTGGCTGGCTATGGGTGAGATCTAGGGATGCTTTTCTCTAATCTAGCAGCTTTCCTTCCTTCACCTGCAATTAAAAGAGGAACATATAATAGCAATATAATTGCCTTGACAATGAAAATCCATTGACCAGTGGACAGGGTGGTGATATGTGATTAAATCAAAGCCTATGTATGAAGATTAATGACACATCAGCATTCACCCAACAAGCAGCCTCCATGGTGCACAAAAATTTGGTTTACGTCATGGAAGGCAATTAGTAATTTCAAGCTCTGATTACCCTGGTCCATGCCTCCAGTTTGGCCACAGTGAAGTGGTGATGTTCTTAGCAGAGGCAATTGGCTGTGTAAGAGAATGAATGGATTGGAACTGGAGCCACACAAAGTTTTACTTTCTTCTCAGTCCTGCCCTTTCCCTTTGCAGCAGAAAGACCAGCACAGTAGTAGACTGGTTTGAAATTGCAGACTGGGTGAAATTTGAACAGTCAGCCACTGTTGACAGGGATAGAGATTGGGGAACAGAGAAAAGGCTGACTGCTTTATAATCCAGTTGTGTTGAAACATATCATTGTCAGTTCTGTTATTTAGAAGATAATCCTCAGTTTGACACAGAATATGAAAATTTATTGTGTAAGAAAGATGAAATATCAGTCTATGAGAAGACAATATGTACAAGTAACTCACCCAGTTCCTACATAAATGAATTGTCACCAGGGTATGTCTTCAGCTGAGCTCCACATCCAAACAATATTTCAACGGGTTCTGTGGATGAGCAGTTCCCCCCCTTTTCAGAAAGAGGAAGATAACAGGAAGGTGCTGGGGCCATTTCTGGAAAATTTTGATCATGTAACCAGTCCTTTGGCATTCAAAATAGCACTGGTAGGACTATGCACAGAATCAAAAAATTTGTTGTGGCGAGCTGCTGACCAGCCTTGCAGTGTGACATCAGGTTTGCCTCTGCTGTCCAGAAGCATTTTAGTGGTTGGACTTGATGGTCTTGGTATTTTCCAATCTTAGTGAGTCTATGATTCTATTCAAGCACTCTCTTGATGTCTTCTCATCTCTAGTGTATATGGCAGGCAAAACTACCTGGTTGGTAACAGGAGAAGCAGATTCATATCTGGGGCCAGATTTTCACTGCAGTTTTTCACACCACAACCCTGCTACAAGTGCAACAATGTGACCAAAGGAGGGCTCAAAATCTCTTTTCTAATTCTATTTGCTGCTGAATGCTTCTGAATGCTTCTGAAAGTATTAATTACACTTTCTTGAAGTACTTTTTCATATAAATCTGTATATATGTGTAGGTACACATTTATGTATCTATTCATTTCCCTATCTGTGTGCCTCTGTACACTCAGACACTGACATCACTCATCACAATGATGGGGCATTGTGACTGTTGAATCTATGTAATAAGGGTACTAGCAATTTTATTAAAAAATATTATAGGGGAGCCCTGAAATCCAGTAGTCCCTGAAGAATTTCTTGAACACAAAATATATCTGGAATGTCAGAATGGTCCTTTGAGATACGTAGACTAATAAAGCTGACAAGACAGTCATACCATGTTTATGATTATACATATTCCCCCATGAAATAAAAACTGTACAATTGTGATTGGAAGCAGAGAGTTATCAGCTGAAAACAGCTGTGCTGCTGAAACACCCGGTGGCAGGCTGCATAAATATTAACAAAGATACCCCAAACTCAACTGTGTCTGTATTTATATATGTTTTGTTGCCAGCTGAGGCAGCTGTCGAGAGGATTGACTTTGGGGAAATGGATGTGAATTAAGAATTACAGTGTTCAAAGCTCTTTTATTCATTTTGCTTGTTCATTAATGTTTAAAAATGTGTACTGAAAGGCTCTATCAGACAGACAAAGCTGTGTACTGTGGAAAGCCACTTCAGCTGCCACAAGTCCATTTTTAAATCATTCTTTTAAAAAAGAGGAACTATCTACTTCAGGGCAACCTGAGTCCAAACAGGTTTTCTTGTAAGGAAACTTCTCATTTGCAATACTTCAAGAACTTGGTGTGTCAAAGAAGTACACATCTCTTTGAAGTGGCCAGCCCAGTGATTATATCTCTTTGCTTACACTGGTATGAATCAGCAGCACATGACCTGAAGTTAATGGAGCCATCCTAGACAAAAATTTTGTGGGGAGGGGACACCAAGCTCTTGGTGTCCCTGTTCTTCAGCTTTTCCTATAGCAAAGGGGAAGTTTTGCAGCTGATGCCAGCTGTGCATACACCACCTGAAGATCCAGCTTGGTGTGATGCATCAGTTGCAAAGTGTGGATCAGCACTACAGGACTATGTGTAGGAACAAATTTCTTCTTTCCTCAGTCATTCAGGAGCTGTTAGCTTGAAGTACAGGATTGAAATGTGGTATTCGTGGCTCTTGTTCATATGCACTTACCTATGCTTACCCAAAGGGAGGACATGGGAAGAAGAAAAAAGAAAATTCTCATGTTGATTGTAAAGACGGTTTCGGTTGAAGTTCTCATTAGAACATGCTATATGCAAAGACTAATTGCACAGGTTGTGCATTATGATTTCACAAGTGCCCTCCTGCTCTTTTTAGTTCCTGTTGAAGCAGGGATTAACATTCTTCTCAGCTCTGCCACTTTTCCTTCTGTCCTAAAGTAATTTTCCCTACAACAGGTACCTGGGGGGTGCTCATTCCACTTCACAAAAGACTTCAGTGTTCCAATATTTCCCTTTATTTTGAGTTAGAAAAACACACTGAAGATTTTCTGTGCAGATCAATGCTAGGAAAAAAATATATTGGACTGTTTAAAGCAATTGATTTCGCCTAGCTGATTTTCTTTCAGCTAATTACACTCTGACAGTTTCAAAATGGGATGTTTCCATGTGGCCACAGATTTTTCTGTGTGTGTTCTTCCACCACAGATTTCCCCTGCTTCAGCCTGCATTTATGAGAAATTCAGAACCTGGTTCTTCTGAGATTCCCTTGGCAATGCTGCATGAGCTGGGAGAACAAAACCCACGATGAATTCCAGCAATGTGTGTCAGAATAATTATACCCCTGTCTCAACTGAAGAAAAAATGGGGTGGAAAAAAAAAAGGGGAAAAAAAAAGATCCCAGCTGCCTTCTTATTTCCACTCATTTCAGACAGCTTTTCTGACAGGTTGGTTAGCTGTGGGAGTGGTGACAGGTGAGGTGTGCATCTGAGTGTTGTGCCTGAGATGCTGACAGACTGCACGAATCATGGTCTTACATACTTCAGATTTAATCTAAATACTACTCTGGTATGCATTTGCTTTCTGTGCTGTTCTTCACTAAGATGTCCCACTGTGGTTACTGTGCAGTGAACTGAACATAGCTGAAGCAAGAAGGAAAAAAGCCCTTAACCCTATTGCTTTAAACAAAGGTTACTTGTGACTGCTAATTTATGTTGGATCGTTTAGAATATTAAGTGGAGAACACCATCAAAATGTATCAGGGGTAAGCTTCTACAAAAAGCTATACTGTAATACAAAATGAGATATTCCTGCTGGGGTGATGGACTTGGTAACTGCTTTTTAACTGCATTGCCAGCAGGTCCAAGGAGGTGATTCTTCCCCTGTACTCAGCCCTGGTGAGGCCACACCTCGAGTATTGTGTCCAGTTCTGGGCCCCACAGGTTAGGAAGGAGATTGAGGTCCTGGAACAGNGACAAGAGGACACAGTCTTAAGTTGTGCCAGGGGAGGTTTAGGTTGGATATTAGAAAGAATTTCTTTACGGAGAGGGTGATCAGACATTGGAATGGGCTGCCCAGGGAAGTGGTGGATTCTCTGTCCCTGGAGACATTTAAAGAGAGACTGGATGTGGCACTCAGTGCCACGGGCTGGGAACCGCAGCGGTGGGTCAAGGGTTGGACTTGATGATCTCTGAGGTCCCCTGCAACCCAGACAATTCTATGATTCTGTGATTCTTTTTTTCTGCAGGGTGAATGAGATATCAGCTTGTGCTTGATTTACCATTCACTTTGTCAGAGCTGGAAAGCCTTCTGTGTCAAAATGTAGTCCCAGGTATTTTTTTTTCTTTATTAAAAATACAACAACAATCCATCTTTTGCTTCTCCAAGTGGATTTACCCTGCAGTTAAAGGGAAGACCCCAAAGCAATAAGCTGCTGAACTGTCAGAATATTTTCCTCACTTGATTAAGTAATGTTGTCATCTAGCAAGGGCCCAGGAGAATGCTTAACATTCACTAGCCACAAATGCTTCAAATTAATCACATGCTTAAATGTTTTGCATATTTAAAAGAGGATAAATGTGATTCAGGAGGGTAATTCTGATCTGGGAATTAACACCATATGAAAATACATTGTCAGCTGTACTTGAGTGACAGTGTTTATAGGGAGAAGTGGTAACAACACAAGCCTCCCAGGTGTGCACTCCTGCCTCTGTTAAAAACAATGCATATTTCAGGGTTACACCTGCATTATTTAAATAATTTAATAAAGTTTATTTAATTGAAAACAAAGACAAAAATGTCAGACAGATACCTCTGACAACTGAAGAATGGTATACTCAGGGAAATTTAAGCAGCTTGTATTAAGCATCAGGGTGAAAAAGCTGGCAGTACTTCAAGTGTTTGCAAGATGTGTTTGTTTTCTCAAGTCTCCCAATTTACTCTAATAGGCATATTATGTTCAGGCATGAGCTAAATCCCACGTGAAATGAATGGAAATGCTCAAAATATGTTCTACAGTGAACTTGTGTACATTTGAGCAGAGGAAGATTTGATTTCTGTCTATTTAAGCTTGCAGTAAAGCCAAGGTTCATGCAGAGTATGTTTTTTGGTTTTTTTTAATGTTTTAAGAACAGATGTCTAAAAATCTGAAATTAAGCTACCTTCAAAGGAAGACAAGAACTTAATCTGCTGATTAGGGTCCTCAATGGGCAATGGAGGCAGGGGGCAAGACATGCCTTGGAAGACAGGTAAGGGGAATTGCTTTAGGAGCAACATCCTACTTTTTCCTATTGACTAACAAAGCAGTTCAGTTTAGCAAACACATTGGCTTCTATAGACCTTTAGTGGCATGAGATGACTGCTACCTGGAGTACCAGTTGTGGCTTTGATTCACCTTCTTTCTCACCTTTTTTCTCTTGCTTTGTCTTCGTTGGCCATTTAAATTAAAGCCATTACAGGTGCTACCATCATGTCCATGTTGTTTGCTCAAAGAGGTTTGTTCATGCAACACAAAATGTAGGTAATAACAACAAGAGTTGTGCAAGGAATAATTCCATGTAGGAAAAGGAGGGTCTGCAAGATGGACTTATCAAGATGATAGGCAGCAGAATTACCAGACTCAGTGCTAGAGATGCTGGCGCACCATTCCATGTCATTCTGTCATTACTTTTACTGTGGATTTTTTCAAAAATATAATTCACTAATGAAAACGTTATCAGAAATAAAATTTCATGCAAGTGTAAAGAGAGTTACAGGGAAAGAGCTTATTCCTGTTCATAGCTCTTGAGGATATCAGGAGCACAGAGACTGGAAGGACAAGTCAGGGTTCATGGATAGTGCTGTTTAAGTCTAGTATTAGTATTGCTGAAGCTAAGAGGACAGTCTACATTTGTGACAATATGCTGCACTGGTCCATGGTGAGATCTGACCATCAGTAGTTAAAAGCATGTGCCACAATCAGGATCATAAATTTGTAGCTTTATAATAAAACCTCAGATTTTTCTAGAAGGTTCTCCAGGTTGTTTATGCTTTGAATCTCCCTGTAACAACCCAGTTTTGGCTGGATGGTAAAGGCTGCAGAGCATGGCTGACTGAACAGCAACCATTTATTTTTTACTAAGCAATTCTGCTCTCAAATGCTGTAATGATTTTTTTCCCCTTCTTACATCACTTTTCTGATAAACCCTTCTGTCTCTGCCTAATCATTAAGTTGGCATAAATGCCACCAGTTTTTACCATCAAAAGTCAAAAGTTCTTGCCTGATACTGTTCAGTAGTTGCTGTTCCATGTGTCTACCGGGACAGTAACTGATGGGAATGTTTTTTGTGTGAATTCAAATAACTGTTCAAGCTTTACTAGTCTTAAGCTTCAGATTTTGCCTAATTGTGGAAAAGGGACTTCTGGGTCTGTCTAGACATGCCTCTCTTAAGTGCATGTCTGATCATGTGAATTACTCACTCTGGTAATATTAATAAATGGGACCAAGCCAAATAAAAGACAGTTCCATTAAATTCTCTGAGCTCATAGGGTGGTTATAAAGTCAACATGCTGAGCTATGTTAACATCTGACCAGTGAAATAGTTGTTTCCTGATCCCAGCTTTGGCTTTCAGCCACAAAAAATATAAGACAGATGTTACGTTTTAGTAGGGTCAGGGTTATCAAAGAGATGTGATTAATAGTCAATTACTTTGCTTTTTTGACGCTTTTGTTCTGTTGATTACGAAGAACTCCTAGCCATGACTTTTCAGTGATTGGGTGAACTATAGGATAGATGAGAAGAAAAGAAGGACCATTCTGAATCTGAGCTCTTCCTGGAAAAGTACAGACATGGATGCAGTTTCGACTTCTGGTTTACTTTGAGCTTGTTTGATGTGGATGCTACAGATATTGGTATCTTAGAGGGCAAAGGGGCTAATGCCTCCTCACAGAGGTAATAGTTGTAAATGCAAACAAGGTGCTTTTAGCTATTTAATGATTTCCTATCAGGCTAAAATGCTGGAGAATTGAAAACACCAACTTTAAAAGTGCATCAAAGTAATTTGTTAGTCTTTGAAGTATTAAGTTATTTATAATGGAGGGTGTTCTCTGAAGGAGTGATAGGCTTGCAGTGTGCTTGAGTGATCCAAGTCAGAAAAAGGCTTGTAAAAGGAAATCAGAGTGTTATAACTTGGATTTGTGAGCTAGCTTTTTATTCCCTGAAATGGCATTCTATGCCATTAATTTGATTCTTTTTCAGTTTTGTTCCTTTCCGAGCACTAGCCCCTAAGCAGCAATACAAGCATTACTGATTTCCCTGATCTGGAGGTGACATGTGAAAAGTAAAACACTAAGCAGGGCAATGGTCTCAATCTCAAATCATTGATAAACATAGATGGTAACCCTCCAGGCACAACACTGGTGAGGCAATTGAAAACAGATACTCAAAACCTCTGTTGTGTATGACTGAGATGGGATATATCACTAATGGAAAGTCACTGTATGAGGCTCTTCTAAAACTTTCCCAGGATGAGGTAAAATTTGACACTGAGGTCTTGAACTCTGATGGCTGCAGAAAACTGCTGATTCTTTTCTGATTCCTATCATATGCCAGAAGGCGGTAGTTTTTATTTTCTCTTTTCCCCACTTTTTCTCCTTTACCTTTTGTTTTTTAATATCAGAAAATGATCTGGTTGTTATTATGATGACTGCTCAAATAGGCTGGTAACAGGTCTACACTCAAGGTCAGGAAAACCCTGCTTCTGAGACTCCTCTTTGCCTTGACTGCCATGAAAAATGTTTGGATGGCTGCTGGAAAAACAGGGAGTGAGCAACAAAATCCTGTGCTGGGCATTCCTGGCCATTTCCATATTTATCTTTTGCCTGCTCTGTGGTGCTGTTGTACTCCTAGTGCTCCCCAAGATCCAGTTTGTCCTTTAAGTTTATTATCACTGTCTTCCCAAAGTTTTGTGTTAGTTATAAATTCTAGTTAATACCAAAACTTCACATCAGATTCAACAGGGTAATTACTTGGACTAGGAAGTAGTATGGCAGGAATATTTTAGTAATATTTGCTTGCAAATGATATACGTGGATTGTTGTCTTCCTGGCTTGGTGTTTTACAAAACAAAGTCAGCAACTTTTGTGAACTTAATTAGCTTTGTCTGCTTGGCATATTTCTGCTTGGCATTTGGACATGCTTTCTGTCAGTTGTACTGTTACTTCCTGTGTTTGTTTAATTTTGGTTTTTGTCAAAGGAAGTTAGAATTGGGCAAAAATTTTGTTTCTATGTAAAGTAGGTCTTCTTAAGTAGTTGGCTCAGTTGAAATATGTTTATTATTGTTTCTAACTGCTGATTTTCTTGATGCAGGTCAACAACTTTTTGGTTCAAATGTCCCAAAAGTGAGTCATAAGAACCACAAAAGATATCTTCATTGTAATACTGCTTGAAAAGAAAGGCTGACATAATTAATCAGTCCTATTGCTCTTGTCCCTTACTTAAGTAAGATAAAATCCTGCTTTGTCACAAGGAAAGTTGAGTAACGGGTTCGTTTGAATGTCATGAGGAGCAGTCTATATCTCTCTTGATTTGAACCTTGGCCTACTGTCTCATCTGCTAATCTTTCTAATTTCACAAGTGACATTCAATAAAATTTTGATTTAGGTGGTAGATGGAAGCTTAGCTTTATTCCGTGAATGAATTCTTAATATTTTTTTCCCTTTAAATATAAAAGAAACTTAAAATAAAGGAGATATTCCTTTAATTTAACAGTGGTAAAAAATGGTAAAGAAAAGAGAAAAAAGAGAAAACTAAAATGGAAGTGTGGAATGTAGAATATAAATGCTACAGAAAATGTTCCTGGAAGTGAACTCCAGAAAATGTTAGCATACGTTGCCTAGAGGGAACTCTGTCTTGTGAGGTTAAGATTTAATACTTACAAAAAAAGAAATGAAAGGAACTGTCAGACATCTGAGAAAAAAAAGTTATGTATATTGTATGAAGGTGTAGCAAGGAAACAAAGCACCTATTCTATTAGCAGGTGTGTTCAAAGTAGGTGACAGAGAAGGCAGGCTGGAAAAAGCTGGGCAGGAAAGAAGTGATTTGTGGTGCCATCAAGAGGTTTCAGCTTGTCTTGACCAAAGATGAAAATAAAATTTTATGGGACTTATCATTATTTAGAGAATGAAGTTCAAACAAGGTGATCTGCATCTGTAGCTTGTCTCTGGAGCAGCACTGAAACCACTCTCTGTACCTCAAGCAGAATAACTTTTGAAGAATAAGTTGAAGCTGCTGAGGGAGAAGACTGAGGTGAAGCCTGGGATAAAAAGAGGGAAGTTCAAGAAGACAGGGAGATGGTCAGAGGTGCAAATGCATCAAGGACAAGCACAGCAAAGAGCTTGGCTCTGCAATCTGTTGTTCCCTCCCTGGTGGAATACTTGTGTGGGTATCTGTATGCAGGTGAAAGCTGTGTCACTGGCAGTCAGCCCTTCATGAGGTTCAGTAATTAAGCCTGGATCTGCAGAGCAGATGGATGGGATTTGAAACCCAATGTTCTGGGCTGTGGCCTTGCAGAGCAACACATCTGTCAGAGCAATGAGAAACCACAGCTCTCTTCAAGACTTGACGGCTCTCTGACCAGCACCTTGGGGAGTTTTCTGCAGCTCATTCAGTGGGGCTATGTGTGGGCTCAGGCAGAATTTGGTAGCCCTGGAAAGAGATGGTGAAAATGAAAGAGTGAGAGCATGCAAATGGATGCATCCATTGCATCCATGCATAGCAAGGATGGCATAGAAATGCCTGCTGAGACCAGGTCATGGGTTTCGTGGCAAGATGGGCTGAAGTGGCTGCTCCTCAGGGCAGCAGAGCTTCAGTGTGTTGCACCCTGGGAAAGTGATTGTCACCAGTGGTGGGAGATGGGACAGAACCATGAAAAGAAAGAATGAAACATGGAATAAAATAGAAGACATGATCATGGTGAAATAAAAAGAAGTCTCACTGCCTGCACTGTTTCCTGTGGGTTCAACTCCTTGCAGGCTGTAGGAGGGCGGCTCTCTCAGAACTTGCCCATCTTTCAGCATTGCTTACATTGTTCACCCTGCTGGTCCTCTGAGAAAATGAAGGGTCAGGGAATAAATCAAATCTCTTACTGTGGTTTTGACCTGTCATCCTAGGCCAGCTGATTTTGGTTATGTGTCAGCAAAGACCATAGAATCAAAGTCATGGAATGGTTTGGGTTAGAAGGGACCTTAAAGATCCTCTAGTCCTAAATCCCCTGAATGGCAGGGACATCTCCCAGTAGACCATGTTACTCCGAGCCTCACCTAACCTGGCCTTCAACACTTCCAGGGATGGGGCAGACAAATCTTCCCTGGGTAACCTGTGCCAGTGTCTCACCAACCTCACAGCAAAGAATGTATTCATTCCTATACACCCAGTCTAAATCTCCCTTCTTTCATATTTCCCCTTGTCCTATCACTATGTGACCTTGTAAAAATTTCCTCTCCAAAAAGTTCCTCTCCACCACTGTAGAGGTGTGATTCTCACAGTGAGTGCATATCCACAGTGTCATCTGGATGGAGGGCTTATGTGAGCAAGTTTCCAGAATGTCTACTGCTTCCTGCAGGCTGGGGCTCTGCCTCTCCCCTTCCCTGGGCTCTGCCTCTCCCCTTCCCTGGGCTGGCACACCCAGAGTAAGGGGCAGCAGCAGCTTTGTGAGGACTTAGGGGTGCTTTTCCAATGGATCTCCTTAGCCTGGGCTGAAGGGGGATGGAATGCTGGTGAGAAATGTAGGATGGGCTATGCTCCTGGTCTCAGGGTCACGAAGGTGGGTTCTGGAAGCTAGGATTCTGCTTATGGGGCACTGACTTATTGTGGGAGGAGGGGAGGCATTTGGGTCTTAGTTTCCTTTTTTCCTCTTAGCCTCCAGAGGGTTGTCCACCTCTGCTGTGGATTGTATGACTGCAGAGTGCCATGGGTGTCTCTTCATGTACAAGCCCTTAGGCAGGGACAGAGAGGAAAAGAGGAGCATGAGTGTCTACTCCTAATCTTTGCATTTGCTCTCCCAGGGCAAGTATCTTTTGCTTTTTATGGATGTTTTGAAAAGTTTCAATTTTTGCCCAATGCAGAATAAAAAAAAATTCCAAAATCTGATTGCTATTATGTTTACAGTCAATATTATAATTTTAGGTAGGTTCAGCAACTCCATCCCTGGAGAGGTTCCAAAAATGTGTGCATGTAGCACTCGAGGACACTGTTTAGTTGTCAGGTGGTGTTCCAGCCAAGAGTTGGACTTGATCTTAGAGGCCTTTCCCAACTGTAATGATTCTAGGATTCTTTTGGTGGAATAAGGGGAAAGAACAACATCAAGTGGAAGGGGCACTCCTGTCTGTATGCTTAGTTTTTATTTTAGCTTTGCAGAACCTTGGAGTAAATAAGGTAAAATACAGGACTGTTTTGAGCTGCAGGAGTATCTCATTGATGCTTTTAAGATGAGTGGTCACCCCGATCAAACCAAGTTTGGTTGCATCAGTTGAGATGAGAGGGGAATGGATCCTGTCAGAAGTGTCCCTCCATGGGTCAGGGGCCTCTCTGGGGCTCTGCCTGCTGCAGAATAAAGCCATCTGTAGGAACTTTGAGGACTGAAGAAGCTCCCCATAATCTTTCTCTCTGTCCTACTGGAAAAATTTTCCGTGGGTGCTGGCCACGGAAATGTAACAAAAGAAGCCCATGACTTTTCGAACAGTACTCTGGGCTATTATGCAGTAGGCAACAGATTTTGCAATTATCATTAAGTAATCAAATATTTTCTCCTTCTTAAAATAAAGATCACATTCAAGTACTACTTAAAAATGTACAAAATATACCTTGAGATTCTTTTTTCCACTATAGGCAGGCAGTGGTAACATAATCCTGCTTCAGTCTGAAGAGGAATTATTATCAGGGTTCTTGAGGTATGAGAGAGACCTATGAAATCCCTGATTTCATGAAGGAAAAGCAGAGGGCAGGAGGAACAGCTTGGTGAACATCTCAGGTGGAGAAGGTTGCACTGTGCCCATGCACTATGGTACCCACTGCTGGGAGGTGCAGAGCCTGAAAAATGTCTGAGAAGACCTCAAAAACTACCCAAATCCTGCAAAAATATGCTCCTCAGTGCACTGGATGCAGTTTTCTGCTTTGGGTATCCCTGAAGAATGAGTTTCTGGAAAAAAGAAGGATTTGCTAATGGAAGGAGGCCTCTGTTAGTGCTTCCCTAAGCGTCTGCTGTCAACACTCCTGGTATGGGAGACTTGGCCAGAAGGTCCCTCCCATGCCCTATGCCTTATTTCCTGAAGATGATTACAACCATGTTCCTGCTGCTGCTGCAGGAATTTTACTCCTCCTCATCTCCTTGCCCCGCTGCCTCCAGCATCTCTTCATCAGCAGCCTGCTGACCTGTGACATTTCTTTCTTTCCTTAATGTGGTATGAGCACATCTGGTTTTTGAACATTGGAAAGAGGTAATCAGGTTTGCAAATCAGGCACTTACAAAAATAGACAGGGATTTAGGAGAGGAGTTGCTATAATCAAGCTCAACATTAAACACCAAATGGAACATAACAAACCTGTAAAAAAGCATTCAGGCCCCTAGCTTACTCAAGAGAAAGAGTCATCTACATGTTTTTCAATTTATCTGGCAAATGCTGATTGACGTGTGGTGCAAGTCAAATTATCTGCTGTATGGACAGCAGCATATCACCACTGGCAGCCCAAGTTTTGTGACTTCTCCAAGGAGCACTGCACTTATGTGCTTTTCCCTGTCTCATTATTCTTTGCTAGTGCTGGTTTCACATTTGCTGATTATTCTTTGGGAAACATAACAAACAACATATAAACTGAAATCACACGATTTGTTTCTCTCTAATGAGCAATGACAGGGGTTTGTTCAGGTTCTTTACACCTAGCTAAAGCTGCTAGGACACTCTCCAAAGAGCGTTGCACTGGGAAAATTATGATGTCATTGTAGATGACTTGCTTATTTCCCCAGAATAAATGAACATCATCATGAAACTCCAGGAGGAAAACTTGACTGTGCTAGAGTTATTGAGCTATTAAAGCAGCTGAGTCTAAGGTTTACATTTAAGTCAGGGGTTGTTTGGAGGTCACCATCTTACACTTCTAATTTGAGTTCTAAATACTGTTTAAGTGCCTCACTTATATAATTTTGTCCATAATGATGTTGGTTTGGTGTCTCTGAAGTACCTAAGAAAATGTGTCACTGAATCATGGCAAATTCTTTAAAATTCTAAAGCTAAAAAAAGAAAAATTTCTTTTAAAATTCTTCAGACGTCTATTTCATAGTATGCTTTAAAAGAAAGCTGTAACATGAAATCACAAACATTAGCAGTCTGCTGAAACTAGCTGTCTCTTCTTTCAAATAACCAGCTGTCAATTCTTTCTTAAGATGATTTAGCCTTCTAGCTTCAGCATTGTGTATTATTTGAAGCACAGTGGGAGAGGAAATGTAACAAAAGAAAGATAATTTCCAAAATGCTCTTCATAATTATTGTAATAATGGTCTATTGCTGCAATTTTTCAGGGTCTGCAGATAAGAGAATGATGAGTTCATATGAGCTGATTGTTTATGGCAGAATCACACAAAGGCAAAGATGTTGTCAGAGTGTTGGATTTGCCATGTTGCACAGGAACACAGCTGTGCAGCCATGTGTATTGCTTTAGGATGCATCACACATGGTTCAAAACCAAGATCTAGCTGAGGAGATGCACACTGTTGTATTCCATGGAAATATTTCTAACCCATGCTATCTGCAGGATGTAAACCTAAGTTATTTGGTTTCCTGCTGACTGAATGGATATCAGAAATTATCTAATATCTTAAAAATGAGTTCACAGTGTGTCATGTGGTTCTAACACATTGCACAAACAAACTGACTTTTTCATATTTTCATCAGATGCACAGTAATTTAGCAAAGAGTCATTCCCTTTCTTCTAGTATCTTGAGATGCTTAGTTGTGTCATTCATATTTTTTAATATCTGAGCTATCCTCTGTTTCTTGTTTTTGATTATTCCAGAAGAGTGCATCAATCTTTGGTCTTCAGTAGCTCTGTTAAGTTTATCATTACACTATCTGAGAAAGACCTGTTCTAAGAATATCCCATTTAGTTTTACTGAAAGATATAGATGTGATAACTGTGGATTTTATTTCTCATGTTAGTCGGGAGGTTGGAGTGATTGATTTCTAGGATCCCTCCCAACATAGGCCATTCTATAATTCTATGATATTATATTCAATATTTTCCTAATGCTATCTTTGGGCCCTATTTAGCTTTCCTCACACTAAAAAAAAATTATTTGTGTTTATGTTGACACTCACTCCTTCATTTTCTTAACTCAAAACATTAACATCCTGTTTCCTTTTTTTCTGCTCTGCCCTCTTTGTTTTGGTGAAGGACCATGGCTCCCAGCAGTGTGCCATCTGCAAAAGGGTGTTGTTTTTTTTTTTTTTTTTTTTTTTTTTTTTTTTTTTTTTTTTTTTTTTTTTTTTTTAATTCATCAATTTTTAGCCTGACTGGTTTTCTTTCACAACTTCCATCTGGTTTCTTTCTGATTTGGATAATCACTGAAGATGTCCTTTATTTTAAATGATAGTATCATTGATCAAGAATCTTTCTCAATTCAGGGCTCTACTAAAATGTCACATTTATTTTTTACAGGTCTGATAATGTTATTTCTGAAGACAGGATCATCTTGTGTACATGTGTGAATTCAGCTGTTTTCTTTACTCTAGCCACTAGCTAGCAGGGAAAAATCTCAGTGCTTTTTCTGTGTTTTTTTTGATTCGTGCTAATATAAACCCAAAATTTTAGTTTTCCTTTTGAAAATACATACAATTGCAATACCTGTTTCATCTCTGACATGTTGCAAGCTACTGAATTTCTTCTCCAACAAAGACCCACAACCTCTTTCACCTGTCCCTCCGCTGGTGATGCAGAAACAACAGAATGTTTTTTGTGAATGCAGGACTCATTCTTTGGGCAAACTCTTAGTGCTGGGTCCTCTATCCACTTAGGTGTATGTTACCTATGTTAACTGGTTAAATGGTGGATGCTTCCTTTATTCCAGTATTGGGAAAAGGCAGGAAACATCAGTTTGGGCTCATAAATCTGAATCTGGGAGCATTCATGAGCATTAAATTCACCTCAAAAAAACCCCCCTAAAAAACCGAGCTTACAAGATGATAGATTATGTTTGTACATTTCTCTCAGTATTTTGTTCAGCATTATTAGCTTGTAGGGTTTGATTGAAAGCCTACATATTATTTTACCTGGTTAGAATCCAATTTACAGCAAGTCAGTTGCTGATTGCCAAGGTTAACAATTCCTTAGACAGAAACTGAGACTTATGGACTCCACTTCTTGCATGGTTTTTGCATGTTTTAAAACTTGTATTGTTCTTATTGTTCATCTTTCTACTCCTAAACCATCATTTACACAATTTTCAGCTATTCTGCTATTTTTTTCCCCATTGTCTATTGCAACCTTGTTTTTATTTTTAATTAAAAATTCTTCTGAAATGTTTGGGATAGATTTGTTTTAGAAAATTGGTATGGCTTTACAAATATAAGAGAATATTAAGAAAGATTAAAAGACAGTTCCGTGTGTTTTCTTTTTATTTTTCATTTTTTATTTTTAATTTTTTCCCCCCAAATTTATATGTCAAATATCAAAATTACTATAGCAATAGCAATTCAGAATGGCTTAAAGGGTCATATTTGTCACTGAATAAATTTAGGGAACAGCTTCACTAAGGGTCCTTCCCCTAAGGTCCCTTCCAACCCTGAAAATTTTATGATTTTATGATTGCTTAGGACCTGCTGAATCTGAACAGGAAGGGACCAAATACCACCAGCTGAAATGGATGCTACAAGTTATCAGTGATGGACTGTGGGATGTAGTGTAACCTCAGCAAGTTTGCTGATGACACCAAGCTGTGTGGTGTGGTTTGACATACTGGAGGGAAGGGATGTCATCCAGAGGGACCTTACAGGCTGGAGAGGAGGGCCTGTGCCAACCCAGTGAAGTTCAACAGACCAAGTGAAAGGTCCTGCATCTGGGTAGGGGCAATCCCAAGCATATAGATTGGAGAATGGGTGGAAAACAGCCCTTGAGGAAAAGGACTGGAAGTTTTGGTTGATGAGAAGTTCAACATTTCAACCACGTTGGCTTTGCTTCAAATCCATAGTTATCCTGTTCTGCTCCTTCAGGCATAGAGAGCCCATAGAAACAAATATCTGCATATGATATCTTTTTTTTTTGTCAGGTTTACAGTCTCATACTAACTTTTGATTCCTCTGTTGCCTCAGTGATTATTCCCCACCTCTTAATCGTATAATTCTTTCCTTGTAGCTGCTTACTGCAGTCACCATGAAGTGTTTTTTACAGAAGTGACTATTTGATAACTGCAACAGTGAGAATGCTAGATCTGGAGTTCAAATGCATCCACTGCTATGTAAAGGGTGCTATGTGGTTCCTAAATTGTTGTAATTCCTGCTACACCCTTTGTTATAATAAGGTGGTAATTGTGGTTGTGCTGTGAAATGTTGAAAGGTTTCAGTAGCTAATGCCTATAGTGAGAGAAATTGCAGACATGGTCTATTTTCCAACATCTTGATAGTTTTCTTACTTAGTGGCTACCATAGACTACTTTATTATTGTCATTCTCAAACATGACTCTCTTTCACTTTGTGTCTCTGTGGCACTCAACATTACCTGCCATGTAGAAATTTGAAGAGTATTTTTAACTCCTCTACTATGTCACAAAGCTACGGAGTGGAGATGTGGGTAGTCAGAACTTAGGGACAATGGGCTCTGACCAAGATTTTCATATCTATCAATCACTTCACCTTGTGAACACCTTGAAAAAACCAACACCTAAGTACGCAAAGAAAGCTATTAGCCCTAGAGCTCTTCATCTGGTGAAAGGCATTATGAAAACAAGCATACAAACAAACCTCAGCCTCTGAAGATGCCTGAAGGAGTCTATTAATCATTTGTCACAATCTGTTTTTTATCAGTTGTGGGTGGACCATGGTCCATGTTTAGCTGCACCATTGATGCTTTTTTGGTTTTGACCATAAGACTATCATAGGAAGAAGTCTCATGCAGAACAAGCTAAGCTAGTATCTTTTCTTGGTTTTTTTTCCTGCTGCAGGGCTGCAGGGAGCATCTTACTGAATCATCATAGAATCATAGAATCCTAGGGGTTGGAAGGGACCTCGAAAGATCATCTAGTCCAACCCCCCCTGCCAGAGCAGGGCCACCTAGAGCACTGAAGGACTGAAGCCTTCCTTGATTACATGATGTGGTCTGCACACTGAGATAAGCCCTTGGTCCACATGGAGCCCTGGGCCCATCTGATTTCCCTGGCAGTCTCTGCTGAGTCTCCTCAGCTCTGCTGTCCCTGTCCCCTGGCCCAGCTCTAAGGCAGTCCCTCTTGCACATCACACACGTTGTATCTCAGTTTTCTATTCCCTGGTTTTGGATGTCTTCTATTGTTGACCTTGCATTATTGTCACACTCCAGATGTGGAAGGCAGAGTTTGAAAGGACACATGAAGGCTGGAGATATTTGGGGATCTGATGTAGCACTTATCTGGTAGTGGAAACTGTAGTGAGTGAATATCTCCAGGTCCTTGTTTCTCCCTCACCTATCTCCATGTCACCAATGAATATGCAGGTCACTGCTCAAGTTTCTATTCTTTTTGTATTTGGGATTATGCTTTTTTTTTTGGAACCTGCAGATTAAATAATTCAGAGTTTGGAGTCTTATTTTATCATATAGTGTTGCAAATCATGCCCTAAGTAAGCATGTGGTCTGTAATCATTAGAGTTCATAACAAGTGTTCAGTCAAAACTATAGGGCACATGGCAAACCTCCCTAATATAACAACAACAAAAATAGTGTATTCTCATCTTCTAGTAGGTTGTCAGTCCCACAAAATATCTGAAATGTGCTTTCAGCCACTGATTGCTGCCCATGTAGAAGAGGGGAAGATGTTCTTTTACACAGCTGTATAGAACTAAGTATTCAATAGTGTATATGATGAGAGCAGTAGGTTTCTGGTAGACATATTCTTATGTTCACATATGTAAGTAATCTGCATATATGAATGCACACAAAGTATGTAAATTAAGCAGCATATATTAATATGCACACCATATGTACACCCAAGTCCTTCAGGCAAATCTTCAAGGGATCTTCCAGAAGTTTGGAGAGTGCATAACTCAGCATGGGCCAGCCATGCTCTCTATGTGGATTATTTTAGTGGATCCTCAGGAGATTTTTTCTTAAGAAAGCTGCTTCTGCAAAAGGAGAATCAGAAACTGTCCGTTTAGGATGTATTAACTATTCTTCATATCATTGTAGTGGCAAAAACCTGGCATATGGAGCAAATATTTGGGAAAAAACATGCTCCAGAGTAGTACTGCATATTGGTTAGAAGAATAACTTTCAGTATGGCTCTATTATGCATTCTTCTTTGAAACATTCATACAGTATATCTTATCATAGTTAAAACCTTTTTTTTTTGCCTTTTAGGTCATATTAAGTAACTAATGTAACCATTTGAATAAATCAGCCACTGAACTCCTTTTACATACGATAAATGGCTTTTCTTGCCAGCAGAGTACTCTGATTTAACAGTTGTGCTTCATATTATACATCTCTGCAAGCTGGAAATCTGGATGATAAATGGTGTGATAAACATTGGAGAGGCACCAAATTCCAAGGAGATTACTATTGCTTCCATTATATAAAACTAAATGAGAAAAAAACTATTTTACATTAAATTTTATTTTAAATTGACAGTTAAAAAAAAAATTAAATGTGGTTGAAATGTAATAAGACCTTTTCATTATTTCACCATGTCCTTTGTCACAGCCAGTCTGATTATATTTCCTTTACAGAAATCCTTGTAAAATCATTGCTGGGCGTAGGATGCCCTGTTCACACCGAGCGCTTGTTTCATAAAAGTTGGTCAGTGGTTTCTTTTCCAGACGTGTTCACATTGATCTCCACCCGTGAAAACAATGTTGTCATTAGTCTCCCCCTCTTTCCAAAGGTGATGGCTTCAAGATTCTCAGTTGCAGTTGCATTTCTTCTGCTGGCAGGGGATCCACAGTTTTTGTATCAATCTGGCTCATTCAATTTCTAGCCTCAAATAACTTTCTTAACTTTTATATTTTCTAAAAAAATAAAGAGCAAATACTTATTCATGAGAACCAGGATCCAGCAGTAACGTATTTTTACTTTAAGTGATGCTGACTTTTCCTAGAGGGCTTCAACACCAGGATGCTCATTGGCTACCAGACTAATTGCTTTACACTGTGAACGATGCCCAGGGGTGAAATAACACAAATACTGAGGCAAATTTTCCAACATGTGTTCTTTAAAATCCCCCCCTGAGCTGGAAGAGTGACCTTTGGTGAACAAATGTTCTTTCACCTTCAGCGTTCAAAACTATTAATGTTTTAGTATGCTTACATGATTAATTCACAGGCTTTCTTTTTCAACACAGTGATTTCTGGACTCTGCCTTTCTTGTGGCCTCAAATTTAAGGCAATTTGTTCTCTAAGTTAGTCAATGGTTTATTCAGTACATCTCTGTTTGATTATCTCTAACAGTTACTTAAGAGTTGCACTCAGTCATGTTGGCTTTTCAAAAGTGGAACCTTTGGCCACATTATTCTATAATTCTGATCAATTCTGAGGCAGCCTGCTGAAGCTTTTGTGGGCTGGGAACATCCATTAGTAACATACTGAATTTCCAAGCAGTGTCTCTTGTTTATAATTTCGTATGGTGATGAGTGCTTTCTACCATAAAACTTACTCTTACTTTGCAAGTGCTTAAAACTCTGGTAGGAAGAAAGATGCAGATTTTTTAAATTTTATTTTTTTAAAGCAAAAGAATATTAAAGAATCCGAGTCTGAGCTGCAGGGACAAAAGGCTTGCCTCACACTCTTTAGGCCATCTGATAGTCCTGTTTCCTGCTCTAGCTCATCAGCATGTGTATAATTTCAAGTCTGCCCTAGGTGAGGTGACAGCTACTTTCCAGTAGTGTAGAGTCCTGAAATTAATAATTGCCTCAAAACAGCCACCCTGACAAACTGGACATTGTGCTTGGGTGAGATCCTCATTCAACAAGCCAGCTGAACACTACTCTTGCTAGGGAAGCCCCTATCTTTCAGTGGCCATCCTGATCAGCAGGGATGCTTATTCAGTAAGGAACAGTGTTTGGCAAGAGGAACCCTGCAGAGGCAGAGGGCCACCTTGCAAAAGATCACTTTCCTGTTTAAGGATGGAGAGCTTGCATGAAAATAAGGGTGATTGCTGTGAGCCTGGCTGGAGGGGGTGTCAAGTGACCACCTGGACACTCATGCTGCACCAACTCATTTCCAGAACACTCTTGAACCCAACACTGAGTCTGCACAAAGTAGGACACACCTCACCCAAGAGAAGTGAGGTCAGAGAGCATAAAAAATGAAGATGCCAAATACTGGGTGTGTGCATGTCTGCCACCCAAGGGCCACAACGTCATGCTGGATCCAAGGCTGGTGGTATCTTTTCTGTCCCCTCTTTTATTCTCTCTCTCTCTCGGTCTCTCTGTTTCTAACCTTATTCTCATTACATAAGGGTTTCATAATTACTAATATTCTAAGTTCTGTTTCCTGTAACCTGTTTCAGTGAGAGTACTACTTTGCTAAGTCCTGCTAGCTGCTACCCATTGCCTTGAGAGTAATATTGCTGTGTGTTTCTTGACGAGCTTTATAATCTAGCCCAATTTTAATTAAGGCTGTGTTTTGTATAAGCCTCCCGGGTAATGATCTTAGATTAATGCACAGAGAGGTTAATCTCTGTGAAAGGGTTGCTGAAAAAGATTAACACAGCGAGGGTTAACCTTGCCCCAGGGACACTTAGGAATGGTTAACTTCACCCATGCCCTTATGACCCTCGATGAGGGGACAGGTTTGAGGGAAGGACTGGATCTAACCATACCTTGGCTTCTCTCTGCAAAGGAATTCAGCCTGAATCTCCCTGGACTGGCCACCAGGTAGAACGTGACATGTGAACACCACTTATTTTTGTTAATCACCCTATCACTTATTACCTAATGACTGCAGCTGGAAGACAGGGGAACCACACACAGATTTCTGCTTCCTGGTACTTCTGAGAGACTCTGGGCTCTCTTGTAAGAGTTTTCCACTTACACAGGGTTCATTACTTTCTGCTCTGGAGTCCAGGGTTCCCATTTTGAAGATCCTGTTGCACAGCTCAAAAGACTGCAGTCTCATCCAAGACATATTCCTGTCAGACTTTTATGTTGCTAATAATCCATTCCTAATCTTTGACCAAACCTCTCTAAGGTTTATTTCTTGAACAACTATAAATAATTCTTCCTTTTTTTTGTGTTCTCTTGATGTCCTCAGAAGAGTATATCATCTTTGTTCACTTGGTCCTGCTCAGTTAGACTTTGACTTCACAAGTCCTTGTGTGTTTGCCCCTAGACCTCTTCTATGTTTTAGAGGATACTAGGAGTCTTTGGTAAACATGATGTAATTTGCCTCTTCAAAATCTATTGTATATATCTCCCTCAATCCCAAACCAGTGGTGTCTCTTTCTGGCAGTGACCTGCTGTAATGCAGTGTTAGATAGCATTTTAAATGTCTGCTCTGTGAGATGTTCTAAAATTGAATTAAATTAAAATAATAAAATAAAACAAATAAAATGGATTTATGTTGAAACAAACCTTTAAAATGTCTTATGGACAGAACATTTCCTCCTGCATGTTTTCAAAACAAACTTGATGCTGAGCCTCCAGTCATATACAAGGGTCCTCAGCCTTGTCTCCAGGCATCCAGATGTTTTTGCAGTACAAGCAGGAGATTAGGCTCAAAATCTCCTGAGTTTTAGTGTTCTTGTGAGCAGAATGGAGAACTCCTGAATGTTGTGAATTGTTGCTTTTGGGTCCTGGCTCTGTGGATGCCTGCAAGGTAGGCTGCTGGGCAGACAGGCAAGCTGGCAGGGAACAAGGCATCTGGTTTCCTTCCAAGTATTTGATGAAATCAAAACGTACCACAGGAGCATGCTGATTTCATGGAAACAGCATTTTTCTAACAGGAAGGATTTAGGTCAGAAAATTTCTGTCTGACTCTGATTGTTATGTTTTTCTCCAGACCATCTCTTTTGACTGTTCCTATGGGAAGTTATGGAATCTTCATCAAAAGATACTGTTAAAACAAGAAGAGATAAAATCTTTAGGCATCGTATGCTATCAATTCTATCTTTCTGAGAGTAGGATGAATAATCATTATCCATTCCTGTTGCTTAGAGTTTACTGAAATTAACACTTCATTTTAGTCAGTGTGAATGTGAAATACATTTCTCTCTCCCTCTACGCATTTTTAATTATGCAACAGTTGTTCTAATCTTGATGGCCAGGTACCCCTCAGCATCCCTGCTTGAGATGAGACTCTACATGCAAGGACCAAAGCATCTTGTGTATTCAACAACTTTTTTTGAGACTTGGGGTGCACGTGGTGGGGAGTAAGCAGAAGGAAACGTAGTTTCTCTTGACAGTTGTGTTCACTCATCCAGCTTCCTCTCTGTATAGGTGGTTCACAAATGTTGCATCAGATTTAGGACAGGTTAGAGTCTGACCTGTTTGTTGCTCTGCATTGAGGAGTAGGGTGGATTGTCCTCTGCTCCTTCAATAAAGCAGCCTTAGATTTAGGAAACTTTGTTGTCATATGGAAGTTGATATTTTCTGGTGGGAGTAGTTCAGCTTAGATGAATCCCACTGCATGAAATGCTGTGGGGGAGAAAAAATTTAAAATTGATGAGACATTCTGTTTGCAGACTTAAACTTGGCTTTTCAGGTCATTGTTTGTGTTTAAAAATGTGACATAGGGGAGAAATATAAGTGAAGTTAAAAGAATGGTGAACAATACATATGTTTCTACTTACTTGGAAATGATTTTTTTTTCGGCTTTCTTGACTGCAAAATTCTGCCACTCTTTCCTGGATAAAGAAAATAAAAACATCCAAAATGTAATGTTGTTAGATGAGAATTTTTTTTTTTCTGTTTCTGATCTGCTATATATTATTATGTCTTATTCTAATGAAGGAACATACATATGATTTAAATTTACAGCTCCCTGATCAACTTTTGGAATAGGAGAACTTTAGCAGAAATCTTGAAGAAGAATTGGTACTTAAAGATGTGTTCTAGAGAAACTTCTTTTCCAAGAGGCTATTCTATTTTTTGTTTGCTAATGAAATAAAAATACAAAAAAATTATAGTAAAACAACCAGAAGAAATAAGGAAGAATAAAAAAATCAGTGAGTGATGCATTTTTAATCTACTAGCAAGCAACAAATATTTTATGCTCATTGTTTTTGTCTGCTTTTGTTTAGCAGTCACATAGCCTATGTCTGAGAATGCAGGTGTGCTCCAGAAACCAAAAGACACTCAAGTTTGAAGGGAGGGAGTTGTTTTTCTTCTTGACTCTCAGTCTTTCTCCTGGCTTGAAAGTAAGTTGCAGATGCTCCTCCTTGCACCTGCACCCCCAGCACGGCTGCTGGGAGGGCTGGAATCCAGAGAGAGAGTTGAAGATGTCTCTCTTGTGCCTCATCTTTTGAGGCTGTTATGCTGCAAAGACAGCAAATGACTCTGAGATACCTGGAGAGGAGGAAAAAAAGAGCTTGTAAAATCATAATCCACAGAGGAATTCAGATGGGTTCTGCACAGTACATGTGCTCAGAGGTTTAGCTAAATAATGTGAAAAAGTGACTTCTGCTTGCTACAGCCCTCCATTTGAATAGACCCATGGGCCATCTAGACCCACTTTTCTCTAAAAAGCAATCAGTACCACATGTAACAAAATAAGTGCAGAATTCACACAGGGATTATGTTGGAAATGAAGAGCATTGTATAGAATACATCAATGAGTTCAGTCCTTGTTCTTCTGTAGCTGTGCCCCATGTATGATCACTCCTTGCACACAGCAGGCATGTATGCACATGTGTCATCCTTGCTTATTAGTTGGTACAAGAGGAAAACTCTTTGTGTAATGAAGGTGCTATGAAAGAGATCTTGAAGACACACCACTCCACTCTCCAAAGTATTCACTCTCCAAAGTATTCACCGAAACAAAGAGCACAGGGCTACAACACCAGAAAAAGTGCACATATTATGCTCAGGAATTTTGCTAGGCTCTGAGAAAAAGTGCAAGGGAAAAGTCCCTAAGCAAACTCTTCCTTGGGGCTTTGCATCAGAATAAATCCTGGGATGAGCCATCTGCTGAACACTGCCTCCTGGAGTGGTTTGTGAATATCTCACTTGGGAAAAGGACAAAGGCATGCCAGGTATCCTGTTTTGATGGTTTAACAGTGCTGCTGCTGAATATTCCCAGTCTCTGGGAATATTCCTTAGCACTCTTTTATTTACTAGTGCGGGTTCAGCTCTAGAGATTTTTCAGTCTCTCCCTCCAAGGGGAGAAAGGATTGTTATAACAATAGAGCTTTGTCCTGCTGAACCTTTCTTACTTTACTTGAAATCCACTACTTCTTTTCTTGTCTATCAGGAAACAGAACATAATCTGATTCTTCCTCTTCCCATTTTTTTTTTTTTTTTTTTTTTTTATTCGTTCCTTGCAGCTCATGTTTCCTACTTATTTTCATTCCTTCCTGCTCCTCCTGAACAGACACACTACAAAAAAGCACTCTGCCTGAGAGAACTTAGCTATGCATGGAGGACGCTATTGATAAAAATAATTAATTTAACATTTGATATTCTTATCCCTTTCCATGCAAGAAGTGGGACGTAGAACTGTTGTTGGTAATGTTATCTAAACCTTGGCCCCATTAGTCAGGATATTCTCCTGGTACTTGATTTCTGCTCTCGTAGTGGAGCTGCAGTGGAGTTGCTTCTGAGTTCTGGAACTTCTAGAGTTCCCTTTATTAATAAAGTAGGACTCAGGTTTTAAATAATTTTTTTTATCATAGCTTTTGCTATTGATGGTATATAGCAAATTAACTTGATACTGAAGTATTTTGTGTAGTTAATGTTTTAAATTGCTTTAGGTATAGTTTCAAGTTTCCCCTCATGGGTACCAGAAGACTTGCATGGAGTATGCTCATAAGTTGCCTAAGCCAGGGCACATTTTGCTCAAGATCACTGGGGAAAATAAGCCCTGCCCCATGGTGTGACACATGTGAGGTAGACCTGAAGGTCTGTGAAAACAGTTCCTAGCTCTGGGACTTTCCTGAATGTTCTCATTCTGAATTTTCTCATTTCTCATTTTTCTCAGGTAAGAAAAAACAAATTACTATGCTGAATTTCCATTGCAGGGCAGGAGCATTGAAGGGGGAGTTAGGGTCCCTGGGTCTTTTTGAAAAACACCACAGCAGTAACAGGATTACATTTTCTGTCTTTGTTTACTTAACCTCTTTCTCCCTGCCTTCACTGTATCTGAGATTTTTCCCTGGCTTCCTCTTCAGTAACTGGAGAAAGAGACATCTCATATACTTCCATTCCTTCATGACAAAGTGCAGGAACACCTATAATATTCTCCCATCAGTTTTTCAGGGAACACTCCATTCATACTTACAACCTGGAAGGCTAAAATTTCTTTCACAGAAGCTGAACTCCTACTTGAAACACTTATGTAGTTGTTGTGAACTACTTAGCAATATCCAGGGGATCTACACAATTCCTGTTTTACACTGGGACTTTTGCACAGGGCAATTTGTTAAAAACAAGCATTTTCCAAAGTTTTTTTTTCCTTTTTTTTTTTTCTTTGAGACAGTTGGGTACAGAAAGAATATGGTATTTGTGTGATATCTCATGAGTTTCAAAAGGATAAATAAAGTATCCTCTTGAATAAACACATTATGAATACCATTGCAATACTGTACAGAAGCAGATACATGTTCACACAGACCTTCATTCATATTTTTAAACAGTGAAAGAAAACAAATGAAGCCCTGGAATGCTGAGTATCAGGATGCCTCTTTAACACAAGTCCTATTTAAAACACAAAACACGTGTCATACTATCTTTCTGCTTAGCAACAATTTTTATTCCTTAAGAACAGAGGATCTTATTTCCTCTGACTGCTGTATTATTGAGGACAAAGGTAAATAGTCTACATCTATTTCCTTGTGCATTTTGTTTTGGTGTCCCTGTCTAGGAGCCACAGTCCCTGATTTTGGGTGTGGAACGTATTATTTGAACTTAAGAAAGTGAAAAACTAAAAATAATTATTAGATATTTCAGCCTCCGGCATCTGGGAAGATGAAACTGTTCTATAACTTCTACACATTACAGGGATGCAGAAGAGCCATTAATATAGATTTTGAGGAGTGTTAAATAAATAAATAATAATTTTAAAAAAATCGCACAGTATCTTACACAGAGCAGGACAAGGCCAATGATGGGACATATTCCAAAAAGACCCTTTTTGTCCTGGTGGAACAATTCACAGTTCAGAAAGTCTGGTGGTGGTCTAAGCTTCTGACTTGAGTTTCACATTTTAAAAGCTGATTTTCATATCTATTTCTAGAGGCAAAGGCCTTCGTATCACCTATTACCTCTTATTGGGATAATGTTTTAATAATACTTAAGGAGTTAAATATAGGAATCTATGACAGGCTGAAGATCAGCAACTCCAGCAGCTTGCTAAAACTGAGGGATAAAACCAGCTTTCATCTCTGCCTATGTCAATCACTCTTGTCACAGCTGTGGATTTTCTGTCATTGATTTCTCTCCACCTGGTTGTCAGCAGCAGCTCAAACCTTTTTGGAGATTTGAATTAAAACTCTTGAACTTCACTGTGAAATTTTTTTAATGAGCATATACCTGCTCAACACTTCTAAACAAAATGATCTCTGCAGTTTCAGGGAATAAACTTCAAAGCAGGCAGCTGCTCCAGCATGCCTTACACTGCAGTTCAAGAGCAGTAAATGTTCAGAAACTAAGTGCTCAGGTTAGACCTGAAGAAATATTTATTCAATATTATTGCATTGCTTAATGGAAGGGAAAATCTTTAGCTATTAGCAAGGTTTATGCTTTGCCAGAAAGAGTTAAGATCAAGAAAGTTTCAGAAAAGCCATTCCCCTTTGGACTGAATCTGGTTCTCAAAAGCTGCTGCTCAGATCAGAACTCTGTGTAATGCCTACTGTGCAGTTGATCCAAGTTCTGCTGGTCCTTACCTTCCATGGGAGGTTGTTGACCCAGAACATTGTAAGGTCTAAATGTCCATCAGGGTATATATTTAATTAAAAACTACAGTACCTGCTGCTTTCTCTAAATTTGCTGGTGTGGGGTATTTGCTGTTGGGACTGAGACTGAGAGGAACTCAGGACTAAGGATGAAGAACTGACCTTACTCTCCTGTCATCCCTCCATTACTGCTCAGTGAAAAAGGGCTCCTAGCTCTGCTTAAACCACCTTCTTCACAATATATTTGGAATACTGGCCATTCAGGATGAGAGATGCCAGGCATACACAAGTGTCTTCACTCTCCCATGCTGCCAGTCTTCTGCTGACCATGGCAGGGGAATGACAAAGATGAAATTATCACAATTCACCTTTTTCAAACATATTGTCTGTGCAGGCAATCCATCTAAGTCCTTTTATAGAGAAGCACCAGGGCAATACTCTGTGATCCTTTTACAATTTACGAAGTATTGAGGAATAAAATTAAACATTTACTCTATAAATGACTTAATCTAAATAATGTTCTGGGGTACCTGCCCAATTAAGTAGTTCACCAAAACAAATAAACCTCAAGTGACTCAACTGTATGCAGAAAAAAATTCTTTAAAAAGATTTCTGAGAAGTCATGTTTGGGTCTTGCCTATAGCGTAAAAACTTTATTCAGCATTTCCCTATATGGCTTTTTACAGTTGGCTTTACATCTGTGTATAGAAAATGTGGAATTGTGGTATTTCTTCACTTTTCCCCAACAGTATAGTTGCTTAATTTCATGGAGGCTAATCTAAAGTTAAAAGCATATGTTAAAAAGACCTAAAAAAGAAAAATGTCTAAGTGTCTAAGCTTAATTCAAAAGACAAAAATAACCTTGGCCTTTATTATGGAATGGAGACCTTGAATATCAGTTCTTGCCTTTGCATTAGAGACATAAATCCAACATAAGATGCATGAAGAAGTGATGATCTACAAGCATTTTACAACTGCTCTACGTTGTACAAGTGGTTGTCATAAGCTCACCAGAAGTACCAATCTGGCCCAACATCACACCTTTTGTGGTTCCATGTATTTCTGAGCACAGGAGAGTTATTTGTCTGACCAGACAATGTGCTGGAGTAGCCCGCCTTGGACCAAGGTCAAATGGACCTCTTGATTTGATTGCTCTAGTGCCACTGGCATTTGCTTGCCTTTTCCTGGGCATACAGAGGAACCAAAGCTGGTTCTAGGCCACTAGAAGAAGTTTAACCACGGGAACATGGAGCTCAGTTCAAAACTTGACTGAGAAAGTGTCTGGGACTGGGAGTGAGGAGATTTGGCATGGGTTCCTTGCACCACCCCAATGGCAGAAGTTTCCCACCTGCCATGCTCTTTGTCTGTTGTACTTTGTGACTCTGGTACTGTACCTTGGTAATCCTGCCCTGGTTGCATTTTTCCAAGGCAGCTTGATTGCTTTAGTACACTAATTCTTGGAGTTAGCAGCAATGCCAGCTGTCTAAGTCTGATCAGGAAACTCCTTGTAAAGCTTGTGCAAAATAAATACTTGTGTGGTTTTAAAAAACATACTTATTCTCAGTTTTTCTTTCTACTTCGTTGCTTAATTCTTTATTAATATTTGTCTCAGCATTCACAGATGAGAGGAAGACTGTGTTGCTTGATTTGCCCTTAGCTTAAAAAAGACTTTGAGTAAATGTGTCCTACAGGGTGTGATAAAATAAAATTTGGTACACTTTAAGCCAATATAAACTTTGCAAAATTGAAACCTTTCGTATTGTTGGAATCATCACTGAAGAAACTTCCCAAAAGTGCCAGGAAATAGTTTTATGTATGTCTGATTAACCGTGTCTGAGCAGCAAAAACATTAGCAGCTGATTAGATAAAATGTTGGCCTACATTTGCAGCTGGCATTCTTTTTAAAAATTTTATTTATTTTATTTATTTTATTTTATTTTATTTTTAATTGTTTGAAGTGGTTTTATGGCAGTAATGCAATGCACTTAAGTCCATCCTGCCAGCAGCAGCATTTCTGTCTGAATCACAGGACCCAGGCTGTCCCGTGATCTGACATTTCTGTGAATCAGAACATGTCTTTCTATGTTTGCAGTGACCCTGCATTTGCAGCTGCAGTTTTTCTCTGCCTCCAGAGCATCTCTGTACCTGAGCTAGTGAGAGGGTTGTGCAGGAATCTTATATTCTTCTGGGAAAATGAGCTGTTTTGGAGGTTCAGCCTGGGTCCAGAGCAGTGCTTCTCTATTAAGTTGTGTGACACTTTGGGGATGCTCACTTGAGCTTGCATTTCTATTCCTTTGTTCATTACTAAATACATCTTTGAAACATAAAACATGACTGTATTCATCCTTTGTGAAAGTGATGTATATTACCATGAAATCAAGAGTTCTGATCTTCCCCCCTGTGCAGTATCTCAAGTGCTGTGGAATCAATTGTAATTCAGTGGGATGAGAACACATTTTACTCATTATGTTTAAAATAATGATTCATATTCTTTCCTGTGGTTGTGCTAGTGAAGAAGACTATTGTTACACCAAAGATGAATTTGGCCTATTCCTCACATATCTGCCAAAATTTTCATTTATTTGGCCTCTCCTTTTATCAGAGGAGTTGGGTTTTTTCTTTTTTCAAGAGTTGACCTTCTGGCATTTATTACAGCTCCTTAGAGCCAGTCGTTGTTACATCTTAAATTACTCAAGAGAAAAAAATGAAATAGGAACAAAATGAAATGGGGTCATAACTAAAGACCATTGATGACTTCTCCTCCAAAAGAAAGATTTTAATCTTTGGACTGTGCATTCTCATGTTTTAGGAGCAGCATTTTTTTTTTTTTTTTTTTTTTTTTTTTTCCCCTGCATTCAGTAGTCTCAGATTATTTCTTTTTGACAACCTACAATTTCAGATGGGCTGTGTTTTTTTATTTCTTCCCCTCCCCAATTTTTTTTTTTTTAAGTGCTAGAGAAATGTTATTCTCTTGTAACTGAAGGACAGATTAATTAATTTTTACCAGCTCCTTCATAGAGAAATAAGATCATAAGTGCCCTTGTTGAGTGGAGATGGGAATAGATATCAGAAGGTTATGTTACTGTATTTTGATTTTTCTTTTTGAGTACTCCTTTGGAAGCATTCTGACCAGGAAGATGAAGCATCCTGCTTTCTTTGTGACTGAGGAAGTGGGAGTAGAGATTTTAATGTGGCAATTATATCCCTTTCCTAAGGGCCTCTTGCTGAGTTTTGAAATTTTCTCTTGCTTGGTAATACAGTGACTGGACTGACATCCTTGTTGGTTTATAAGTGTAAAACACAAGACATCAATGAGAAGAATGACCTATTTTAGCTTGCAAATTGTGATTTCTTTTTTCTCTCATGCAATTGGTATTGCAGTATTTGTTTCTGATTAAAATGTAGCCTGATGTTTGATATCTGCATATAGCAATACTCTGTGTCAAGTGTACTATATGATCTATTGAGCATACAAGTTGATAGGTTTAGTATATCAGGATTTGAAACCAAGTTGTTTTTTCAATGAGCAACTTTTTCACTATGAGGGAGTATCAACAAATTGTTGTAGCAGCTGCTGCCTGAAAAAACTACAGGCTTGTTATCAGATTGTTGGTATGTGGATGCTGTAATGACAACATGTAAAAGTTAGTGATGTCCTGGGGAGAAAGCAATGAAATATAGAGGCTATGTAGCAAAGCTGCAGCCATATCCTTCTCATCCTGTAAATAACAATCAAACTGTTATCCTCCATGGCATTACAACTCTGACTGCACTGTTTTCCCTCCTTTGGGCTTGGCAGTTCATGAATATATTGAAAACATTTACTGAAAAAGTCCCTTCTGTTGCTGGCATTTGGTTGCCAACTCTTGCTTTTACTGCTCTTGCCAAATGCTTCTTCTGCTTTACAGAACATCAACTGAGCTTCTCTGAGCTAAAGGGATGGAAAATGCTAGGAAAGTTGGAAAAGGAGTTTTTGTGATGTTGCCAAGAGTAACAAAACACTGACTAGGGCTACTGCAAACAAGTTGTTTGTAAAATCTACAAAGAAAAAATATGAAATCTCAAAGAAATTATGAACTGACATTATTGAAGTATTATGTATAGACTGCATTTAATTCAAAACCAGTGAGCTGAGTCACAATTGGACCAATCATAGCATGTTCCTAACTAAGTTGAAAAAGAAGCCAGCAAAGAAGGTTGCCCAAGGACTGTTCTTTGGGTTTGAGGACAAGCTAGGTGGCTTGACATGTGTCCACATGGTGGACATCTGTGCTGTGGCAGTAACCAAAGCCTATTTTGCTGGGGAAGAGGTGAATTTTGACACTCCTACTGCTCTTTGTATCAAATATTGAGATTCTGTTTTCTAATAACATGCTGCTTGGACTTCATCATCCTCAGCTCAAAAAGGATAACTAAGGAAAAGGAAAAGGAAAAAAGAGACTGGTTAGCAGGGGAGGTCCTAGATGTCTTGCCAGTGTGACTCCCACCTACAAGAAGGGCCAGAAAGAGGATCCGGGGGACTGCAAGCCAGTCAGCCTGACTTTGACGCCCAGAAATATTATGGAGAGGTTCATCTTGACTGCATTCACATGGCAAGTGCAGGACAGTCAGGGGATCAGGCCCAGCTGTGGGTTCAGGAAAAGCAGGTCCTGCTTGAGCAACGATCAACATTCTCATTCCGTGACCAAGTGACCTGCCTAGTGGATGGGGGAAAGAAAGGCTGTGCATGGTGTCTCCCTGGATTTCAGTAAAGACTTTGACCCACAGCATCCTCCTAGAGGAGCTGGCAGCTCATGGCACAGGCAGGTGTGCTCTTCACTGGATAAAAAACTGCCTGGATGGCTGAGCCCAGAGAGTTGTAGCAAATGGAGTTAAATCCAGTTGTCTGGCAGTCACGAGTGGTGTTCTCCAGGGCTCAGCTGAGGGACTGCTTGATAAATATCTTCATCAGTGATCTGGATGAGGGCACAGAGTGCTTCTTCAGCAAGTCTGCAGATGACACTAAGTTGGGTGGGAGTGTTGATCTGCCTGAGGGTAGGAAGGCTCTGCAGAGGGACCTGGACAGTCTGGATCAATGGGCTGAGGTTGGTTGTATGAGGTTTAACCAGGACAAGTGTCAGGTTCTGCATTCCAGTTACAACAAACCCAGGCAGCACTATAAGCTTGGGGAAGAGGGACTGGAAAGCTGCCTGGTGAAGAAGGGCCTGGGGGTGCTGGTGGAAAGCTGGCTGAACACCAGCCAAAAGTGTGCCCAGGTGGCCAAAAAGGCTAGTAATACCCTGGCTTGTATCAGGAATAGTGTGGCCAGCAGGACTAGGGAGGTAATTATTCCCTTGTACTCCTCACAGGTGAGGCTGCACCTCGAGCACTGAGTACAGTTCTGGGCCCCTCACTACCAGAAGGACATTGAGCTTCTGAAGTGTGCCCAGACAAGAGCAATAAAACTGTTGTAGGATCTGGACACAGGTCTTATGAAGAATGACTAAGGGAACTGTGGTTGTTTAGTCCAGAGGAGAGAAGGTGATTCTATGATAACATCCTAAAAAATGGATGGGTAATAAAAATGTAGTCCTGGCATCCTGCCTTTTTTTGACCTCTTTCTTCCTGTTCTAGCCCTGCTTTTGCCTTCTGCTGGAAGGAGTTTGCTTTTATCACCCAGATTTCCATCACTGTTGAGGTTTCCTAAGCAGATCTCTTACACCAGCACTGGGCAGAACACAACAGTCATATTATTTTTCCTGCTTTTATATTGGCTGATGGATGAATTACACTTGTATTCAAAAGGTGTGCTTGCAAAAAAGACAGTACAAGATACTTTTAAAACTGATTTTTCCCAACAAGAACAGTATTGATGAAGACTTTAACCTTTGGCTTCAAAAAGCCTTTTCACTCTTTGTCATAGTGAATAAATAATAAAAGGATACTGAAGACACTAATTTGTCTCCGTTATGAAAAGAAGCCCTAACAATACTTTCTGCCTCACCTGCTATACCAGAATTTTTTTGTTTGAATAATATAGTAAAGACTTTTTTTTTAAAGGTGATCACTGGAAATGTAGGTAATCTAAGTCTCTGCACTTCACACCCTGAATGACAACTGATGTCCAAAGCCAGAGGGTTATTTTAATTTTCTAGAGAAATTAGTTTCCATTAGATTTCACACCAGAGCTCCCAGAATGAGGAAGGAGCACTGGGTCTGTGTGTGGTGTTAAGCACACTGTGAAACACTGATGTAGAAGAGCTTGCATGAGGAAGTCTAGCTTGACTACTAAAGCAGTCTTGCTGTGGTGGCCTGGAGGTCAGTACAACACACATTTTGCAAAGTATTTCCATTTAGATCATTTGTCTAGCTTCCCTCCCCCCAGATAACTCTCTCTCAGCTTTTAATTTTGTAGTGATTCCTGTCTGCAGTTCTAACACATACCCAATCCAAGCTGTTGCATTCTATAATCTGCTGAATTTTCTGGCAAAGCTTGGCACTGTTCTTACATCTCCCCCCACTCCTTTTTTATTTTTTCTTTTTTCCTTTTTGTATTGACAGCATTGATGCTGTCTCCGAAACACAGAACAAAACAGCACAAATTGTGAGGGTCAGATTTTGCTTTGGATGGGAACACACTGTTCCTGTTGAAGTCTATTGAAGCCAAGGCTAAAGTCTGATGAGAGAATTTTTGTCCTGAGGAAAAAAAGTCAGTTAGCAAACACACTTGATGTGACCTTGTGGAAGAAATTTGTTGTGATATAGAACATAGCTGGGGGCACAAAAACTTAATTTATCTGTTGTATGGTATATGACAACATTTTTTTGTGTATGTTTCCTTTGCTAAGTCCCCAATATTAAAAGAAGCTAACAAAACCTCTAAATTGGTAAACACTATAAATAGATCTCCATATTTCACTCTGCACAGCTAGAAGCCCCAGAGTTAGCATAACTTACTTATATGGTGACAATTTCATGATTTTTTTCAGCATTTATGTGTTACTGGATTTACTAGACCAACTGTACCTCTCACTTTAAAATGCTGTAAATCTGTAGTAATTGCACTGAGCCTGGAAGACCGCCAGAGGCATTTACAAGTTAAATAGAGGACTTGGCCCCAATTAGCTGTTCACTGCTGTGCAATCTTCATTATGCACATTGAAAGCAATATCTTGTCAGTTTTGAAGCAGGTTGGTAAATGTAACCATTTTTCTGGAGACAAAGGAAACAGCCCAGGCCATCATATCAGTTTTATTAATTATGCTGCTGAAAATTTAGGCAGACCGTGTTGGAGTCACTGTAAGAACAGAGCAGCTGCAGGATGGGCTTCATTGAAGGCATGGAAACTTCTGACAACATGCTGGAGAGGACAAAAAGTAAATTTATAGGTTCAGATGATATGGAGAACAACCAAAGGTAAAGAACACTTCGAGAATAGAGATGAATGAAAATTTCTTCACCTGGATTCAGTTTTTCAGTTTTCATCACTTTGGGAAGACTTGTGATCAAATAAAAAGACAAAGGGGAAATAAAGATGGGAAAACCCAGGAATATTTATTCTTAAAATTTTGTGATTTAATAGTCAAGGAGCAATCAGAGGCTGACCAGGACCTGGAGCAATGGGTCATCATGCAGGTTGAAGGGAAACAGAAAGGAAAGTATGTTTAGGCTGAACTGTAGAAGGCTGTAAGCTACTGAGGTAACTCCACATCACTGTAGAAATAAAGAGCCTTTAAAATTATTTTTGTCAGGGGGGTTGCACTCAATGAGTTCCAGAAGTCCCTTACAACCCCTTACGTTCTGTGGTTCTATGATTGTATTTGCTCTACTGCCAAGTTGAGGTTACTATGGGATTTTGGAAGTGCTGATCAGTATTTTTACTCTTCTGGAAAATTAATTGTGGAGAGACCTTTTTTAAGAAATCTCTGAATTGATAAGAGTACTTTAAAAAAACCACAACAAGCCGTTACCAAAGCTTCTTGAGATTAACCTGTGTATTTAAAAGCTAGTTGTGTATACCTGCATTACTTTGACATATATAGTTACAGGCACTGAGCTCCGAGTTTTAATTTGGTAATACGGAAAACATTCCATGGATTTGACTGGACATGCTTGATGCCTACCCTCAAAAACATGTGTAGAAAATGCACAAGAAATAATGGAGATATCCTTTGTTGTAGAACAACCTTTCCATTATAACGATGAGCTTTCTGCCTTTGCACTGGCATGTCTAATGATTCTTTTTGTAGGGCTTCCATTATCTAGTAACCCAAATCATTGACAACACTGCATTTGGTAGGTCTGCGTTTCATTCATGATTTACCTTGTAGTGTGTCAAATATTCTTTCTGTGCATGAAAGCTTTCTGGTACTGCTTCTTTCTTCTTTGCTTGGAAGTGTGTTTACTTAAGTTTAAATTATTGCATTTGGAAATGGAGGTTAGTGAAGAGCAATGGGTTTTCTATCTAAGCTTTTGTTCAAACGTTCTTGTGGCTTGGTTTCCTGTCTCAGTCCCCAGTTTAGATAAGCAATTCTATCACCCCAAATCTCATGCCCTTAAAGCCACAGGTGAAGTTGAGCATATATTTTGTGAAGTACTTTCTTAAAAAGGGAGCTTAGAATATGATGGATAGCATGTGCTTCAAAGGAAGGTTAACAGCTCTCTATCCCTGCAAAAAGGTTAAAGTCATCCCTCTCCTCAAACAAACTGTCAAGTAATTTTTTAATAACTTGTTCAGAAGGAAAATTCCCTCTTCAATGCAAAGACTAAATGGGCAGTTCAAGCTGTGTGACTAAGGCTTTGTATCACATTGTTATTAAACACAAAATGCTCTGTGTGAGGTAAATGAAGATGATTTTCATTGCCCACCCCTTTTCTGTATTTGTAATTGTAGGGATATTTTGTGTTGGTGCTTTTCACAATATGCTGTTTAAATGCACTTCTTATGATAAATTTGAAAGCAGTTTTTAATTTATTTTTAAATTATTAATACATTGGGTAATGCCCTGCTGTGTTCTTTATTGTAAATTTCACATAGGTTGTTTTTGTTCAGATGACACAAAATGGCTGGCTGCTTGGAATGGGATGGGTAGTGCCCAAAATATAAAATGGTGATAAATATTTTTGACCTGCATTTCAGGACATAAATCCTTTAACTTCTCAGAATGCACCTTGGGTCCAAAATCAGAAAGCTACTTGGGCTTTCAGTGCATAATTTGAAAACCAGTGCTCTAGGTTTGTTAAAATCTGGGAAGGTGCACTGAGTCACAAGAATAAAGAGCAATTGGAGCTTGTTAAAGAGTCATTAAGTGTTGACTGATATGAACATTAATATTTTATTTGAATTGTTCAATAGGTAGACTTGAAATAATGACAATATCAACTAAGAAGTAAATGCAACACTGAATGCTATTTATTCCTCCAGTAATGGAAAAATCTGGCAATGTATGTATAGGCATGAGCCTTTGACTTGAGATAGATGATAAAAAAGAAATAAAAAATAATTTAACTTTCTTTGGGCTTACCTTGAGCCATTCCATACAACTGTTGACTACAATGACTGTAGGATCAAGTGTGTTCTCTTTTGAACCAACCTTCATCATTGCTGAGGTGCCAGGTGTGTTGTCTGGTTTTCCCCTCTAATGAAAGGGAAGAAACTGTTGAATTTGCTGTGAAAGCAAAGAGGTAAATAACTAACTCAAAGAAACATGGAAAAAGCATTGGAAAGTCTTCAAGAACGTTGTGTGACATTTTCAAAATAGGATTTACCTTTCCCAGAGATGTTAGAAGGCTTTATTCTATTTTTTTTTTTTTTCTTAAGTAAAATTTTTATTGTTTACTTTTGGAATGTCAATTTATTGTCCAGTGTTGTATATAAAAGCATAAATAAAAGACCATAGAAATGGTTGAAAATCATGGAAAACAAAACGCTTCATACCTAGTAAAATTAAAGTTATCAAGTTGACCTTAAAATGTTGCTTTTCCACATCAAAAAATCCCCTCAATGTTTTGTCCATCTCTACATGTGAGCCAAGGCTTTTAGTTTCTTGCACTTTTATTTCTTGAAGAATTCCCCATAATGACAAAGCCCAATGAACACAGGAGGTCACAACTGGGATTTTGGTCAATGTGATTGATTTAAACCACTACAATACATTTGGTGATGACAACTTTTACATAGCAAATAACACATCTTGCAAGATTATGAATAAAAGTGACTGCAGAAGTTAATGACAGAGTCATCCCATCCTAATGGAATAAATGGATTCTGAAATGAAAGACAACAAAGAAAATCCGCTAACTAGACAACTTATATTTTCATTTGCTTTCATTTTAGTGAGACAAATTTACTTCTAAGATGACCTTTTTGGTGATGAATGCCACTTCCTATGCTTTCCTTTCCATGCCACGGTCTCCACCTGCATTGTGTTAGAAAGAACACTACATAGTTTTGGCAGTGTGCTTAGAGAAATTTTCAACTTAAAGTGGAGAATTCAACAACACAGCACAAACAAAGATAATCCTTTTCCCTGCACATGTTCTCTTTCCCATATAAAAATGACATTTTTCTTTACCTTTGTTTTAATGGATGGCAAAAGAAGATTCTGAATTAAAATAGGATGTGCTAGTTCAGTTAACTCACCCTTATCTTCAAAAAGTTAAAATTTATGTTTCAGACAGGTTAGTGAAGATTAATGCATTCATGTCTGCACAGCACCTTGAGATTCTACACAAAGGGAATGATAGAAATACAGGAAAAAAACAATGTGTGGTTTTTATGCCAAAGTGAAAAAGATCTGCAGAGGTGACTTTAAAAAGGGCCATTTTGTTTAACGAGTGGTATTTACTGACACTGAATCAATTATTCTAATTATTTTGCTAGTGAGTCCATGGCATAAACAGTGTGATAGAATATCCCAGGGCTCAATTTTCACTATCAAACTATATCTCATGGTATAAATTACAGATTAGGAAACATCTTGAGCTAAGATATTAATCTCTAAAGTATATAAACTTGGCTGGCATACTTTAAAGTTTTTACTGGCCTTCCAATATGGGAAATTGAGAATGAAATGAAAAGAGACAGACCTTAGAGAAGTGATGACTGGGATTGCCAGTACCCCACAGACCCCAAGATGTTGACAGCTGAAACTTCTTCCTGAAAATCTGAGGATCATAAAAGGCAGGATAGTTTTCATTTTTATATCCTCTTATTGTGTCACAGTACTATCAGTTTTGCAACTGAAATTCTGGACCATTTCTGTAGAAATTATTCTGAGGATAAACATGACCTGACTAGGCACCATGATGACTGGTCTGCTACATATGGGATGTCAGCTGCTGTGCTTACAGAGATCAGGTGAGGTGTGTCATATGTCCACAGCCATCAACGAAAGGTTTTTTTGACTAGGTCAAAAAGTGGAGGCCAGCTGGTGTGGGTTTCTTGCCCTCATTCACATCTGGTGGCAGGTTCTGATGAGGGATCTCAGCAGCACCTGATCTACACACTCTTGGGTTTGAACGTGGGGGTACTAGTAGTTTCCCTTTCCTGATGCTGTGAGACCTAGTCCTTTTTGAGTGTTTTACCCCAGAACGAGTTCAGGAAAAACTGAGAGGAATAGGAATAATTTTGCTCAGCTGAACAGGGCTCCCCCAGGGACCCAACACAATTTTGGAGGATGCACCCGCAGTCAGTGACTATGCTATGTTCTCCAACCTTGCAGAGGAAGGTGTGACCTATTATTAAGTACTTGATTATTATGCATTATTAATGTTTTATTCTGTTCTTAGAGACTTGCGAACACTTTTTCATATTTTTCAGGTTTGAAAGGCTAGTGTGCGTGACAGCATTAGGGATGTCCCTGCTACAAGGCAGTGCAGATAGGAGACAATTTAAGGCTCAACAGAAGAACACAGAATGTCCCATGCTACTGCAAACTCTAGAAATGAATTTTTTTTCTGTTTTAAGGAGGAGAATTCATTGACTGAAGCTAAAAAGTACTACACCAATAGAAATAGTGTATTACTAGTAATAGTTCTGCAAATGAACCCTAAAATAAAAAAGAAAGGAAACTGGTAATGTTTTATGTGTATCAATGCAAATGATATTAATGTTGGTTGAGACTTCTTTTCTCCTGCCTGCAACTATAACAGTATTAAGAAAACCTGAACATATCTATTACTATTTAACAGATTTCCATGCTTCCTTTCCCCTACTGATTCAATGCTAATATATAAGTCTCTTTCAGAACCTCCATTCATGATTTATACCACACTAAGCAAGAAATAATGAGGTTAAGATCTTGGTGGTAGATATTAAATGTAAATTGCTGACATCTTTATGTTGAGATAAGGCTGAGAGGTCTGGGGTTATCAAAGTAATGTCTTGACTGCACAGAAGAAGACAGGTTGGATTTGACCTGGGCATTACCAGGAACGTGATGACTGGACAGACCCGCTAGCAGGGGTTTGAGAAAGGTTTGGGGGATGGCAGGTACTTGGAGCATCGGGAATGGCTTCTGAACTGCTGCCTCTGAAGTAGGTGAGTGACAGGTTGGTGTCCCTCCTCTAGTGCTTGTGCAACACTTTTTTTCTCCTCCTGCTAATATCCCAGTAGTCCAGAGCAAGACTCATTGCCTTGGCTACTTGCATGCAGCTTTGTCCTGTTGGGAAAAAACATGAGGTATTATAAACACTTAGAATTCAGGAGTAGGAGGGGTTAGGGATTTACTCTGCTTCCAGCTTGTGTATTTATTTATTTTAAAATTATTATTGTTATTTTAAAATAAAATTAAGTCTCTTAAGTTTATTCATCCTTTTTAGGATGGACAAGACTGCTGCTGCCCAACTTATCTGTGAGAAGTTATTTTCTGCACATTAACAGGTTCTATGGAGAGAATTACCACATGCAGCATGAAAAGTGTAAAACTCCAGGACACTTTCTTCTAGATGTCTGCAGATTCATCAGCCTTGCATTTACCAGGACCTGCTTTTCATTGCATATATTGTTCCAGGTGACCATTTAAAGAAAATCTGACTGCAGTCCTTAATTTTGTGATGACACTATGTTAAAATGACTTTCATCACTGAAACAATGTCTCCTCTTCTGAATTACCTAACTAATATTGATCAGGAAAATGAATGAAAAATTGTAACCTATATTAAAATGCAAAAAGCAGCTGTTACAAGTTTTACTAGTGTTTATTCATCTGCAACTTGTATATTTTTCTTTTACGGAAGGTGAAGAAAAAATATTTTACTCTCCTCAGGCAGACTTACCTGTTTTAAAATTCCAAATTTATACATTTGTATAGTTTATGCATCAGTTATAGGAATGACATGTCTGTGCTGTGCGGTACAACTCTTTTGACATCCTGCAATCCCAATTCTATAACTATGTATCTGTTATGAGGAGGAAAAGCAGAAGTGTACTATAGGGAGCGAGAAAGATCTGCTGACCTGGAACCAGTCAAATCTGTAGAGGCATTGAGACTGAGAATTTCATAAGCCAAGAGCACTACTTAACAAAGCATAAATTAGAACTTGGGAGAGATCAGTTTATTAAATGTGTAGAGCATCTGTGATTCCTACTTTAAGAAGCACTTTAACACTCATAAAAGTGAGGCATGTCTTGAAGCAAGATCTAATGCCATTTGAAGAATCATAAATTTCAGTAACAATGCACCTTTGAGCACCCCATGACCTTAAGCTGTACAAGTATAGTATAAATAATTCCACTACAGACTCTGTGCCCTCATAGGTAGCAAAAGAGTACTAACTGTTTAGAGGTACTAATCTGAGTGGGTGAATTGCAGTTTCTGTGATTATGATAGTTTGTTTTTGCAAACAATTTGCAATTTAGGGGAACTCAGAAACTGATAATCACTTATATGATAGGCAGAGATTGACCTGTTATGTTTCATTAGGCAAAGATTTTTGCTGTGATCTCAGTACTCTTTGCTGCAAATAAGTACAGTTTGAAAGGGAAGAGTATTATCTGACATCTAAATCTGATATATCTGAGCTATGGGTTCTGCAGCAGTACATCTGGACAGATTTTTTTCAGGAGGTCATAGTAAAAATTCCTGTAGTACTTGGGGAGGTAAGGGATTTTTTCATTCTTTTTACATAATTACTTATGTATATATTAGATATGTGTAAAATACACATACAATACACTTATTTTATGTACAAGTGGACAAGATGTCCATATTTTCTTGAGCAAAACCAGCAGTAATCCATGTTTTGTGCAAGGACTTTCTCTTGAGGAGACACGTAGCAGTCATGTCTTCTTTTGAGTTATTAGGAGAGGATTATTCCTGATAGCACTAGAGGACTGGGAAAATAAATAACTTTAATCCATACAGCCATTTCCCTGTATCTGCTTATTTTGTTTACAACATGGCCACTGAAATAATAATGAGAGAACCCTGACTGAAAAATTCACAAGTTTAAGCCAAAACATAATCCATTTTATTAACTGGTATGCAGTTTGCTTTGTTCAGTGTCAAAGCTTCATAGCCCAGCAGTGCAAACCACTCAGTGTTGGTATGAATTTCCTTTATCCTGAAGCCACTGGGCTCACCTTTACTAACTTGCCTTGTCCTTAGGAAGAGAAAATGGTTTTAGTGCAGTTTTCCTGTTTTGTTCGAGAAAGTCCTGAAGAAATTCCAGGTGTTAATCCCATTGCACTTTGTGTGTAACCATGGTCACAGCACCATTTTGCCTCAAAAAATTTAGTCTCCTTGCAGAGTGGTACCTAAACTGTGTTCATCTCCCACCTCAAGCCTTGCTCTGGTGCTCACCCAGAAAGAAAATCATACATGTCAATCACAGACCTTTCACCACCAGAGCATTGTCTTTAATTGCCAGTAGCTGCCCAGTTGTTGCAGGGGGGAAGGGAGCAGCTTGAAGGGTGAAGCTTCTGGTGACTGAAGGATAGAGGAGAAAAAGGCCAGTCAAAGAGGAACAGAATAAGAGTTTGGAAAAGCCATTTTTCTCTTCTTTAAAAGGCCAATAATGGCTGGTCATGCTGGCTGCTGGTCATTGTGGGGTATTCCTCTGGGTGGTAGAAGGAAAAATCCTTGCTAGACTTTATTACCTGTCTAAGGTTAATTAGACTTCTATATGATTTGCAGTTGCAATGTATGCAAAAATGCTGTTTGTGTGTAGCCCATTACTTCAGAAATAACATGTTGAGTATGCCAGAGTCAACCCAACTGCAGTGATCCAGCCCAGCTGGGGGGGGTCACATTTTCTGGCTGCATGAACCCATAAAAACTGGAATGCTTTGGAAGGCAGGAAGGTGAACCTTCTCTCTGCTGCACTGGGGATAATGACTTCACAGGGATGTGGCAAGAGGTAAATCATTAGTTTTCAAAGTGCTTCAAAATTTTTTGGATGAGAGTTGCAGTAGGAGTGAAAACGACGTCAGTGTCACTCTAACACTGCCCAAATCCAACAGCTCAGAAAGAGTCTGAGATGAAAAAAGGTCTTTGGAATTGGTCATTGTATAAGTGTGCGTTGGACACGGGAGATCCTGTTCCTGGTGTTTAACATTAATGTGTTTACTTTATGGTAGTTTATATCTGGGGTACCAATGAAAAATTAGCAAAGAGGAAAAGAAATGTGTGTGTACCTTCTCTAATGTGTACACACATAATTAATCATTTTATGCAAACTGAGGAAATTGAGCAGAGAAGGTGAAGTTACAGCAACAGGAAATGGGACATTTTAAGAGGTCTTTGTTGTGCTTTTTCAGCATGTGTGTGGGGGGGTGACTTTAAATGGGGAAGGCTTATTATATTAATAACTCAGGAAACAGTAAATAAATAAAACGTGAGACAGTTAATCTACATTTAAGTGCCAGGGCTTGGATCCAGCTTTGGAGGATAACACAGGAAACTCCAAAACATGTAGTGCTTTTTGCAGGGAAAGTTTATCTCTACATTGCTGTCTGGCAGTGAAGGATGAGGGGCCCCAGGGCTGATGGTTTATGCAACCACAGCAGTGCAGGTCAGGAGCTGAGGTGGGTTTCTGCTGCTCCACTCACCAAAGCTCATGGCAGGAGCTCAGCAAGCCAAGGAGGTGGCACAAAAGTCTAAGGGTTTTGTAAGAGTTTCCAGGCTAATTTTCACTTGTAGCTAATTGCACTTTTCAGGAGGAGAAGACTCAAAAGAAATCTGCTCGAGTAACCTGGCCCCTGGTTCTTCTGGATGTAGCTTGGATCTTCCTGTGCTACACACCATTGCAGAAAAATCATGCAATTAGTTGGTTGTGACAATCATCAAATACTGCAAGGTCTGCTATAACATGTACAGACAACTGCTCTTGTTCATGTGCTTAGAACAAAAATGATGAATGTTTAATGCAATAGCTCAGAAATACGTGTTTATAACACTTCATTTCCTACAAGCATATTGCTTTTAATACGTTTTAAAATGCATAGCAGAAGATGAAACTTGTTATGAAAGGCCCACCTAGAACATTCAGCATGAATGAAAGTGTAACTGGAGCTAGTAATTTCTAAGATACTTGCAAGTGTAATTAAACTCCTCAAAGTAAAGACTCCCTAAGGAATAAGCTGCTTTAAAGAGAAAAGTGATCTTACACTCCCTCCTCCTATTGAAGAAGTCTCAGGTGTATTCTATAGCCCTTTTCAGGCTGTTCTTGACCAGAAGGATCTTGTGTAATCTGGTACTCTTCAGCTGACCAACACTGAACAGAAATTTGTGTAGTAATTTGTTTGCAGACTCTAGACTGATCTCTAGTTATGGACCAAGTGAGGAAGTTCAGATGATTTATTATTTTGGGATGTTTGACTGGCATGTCCTGAATATCATTACAGTGAATATTTTCACTATTGTGAAAATGATAGGAATGACATGGTATTTAGGAGCAGTAAAAAGGCCACTACAGGCCAATATGGCTTCCTTAGTAAATTATATGGTACAGATTTTGTAAATTTTTTTTATTTTTGCAAGGGCCTCATTAAAATAGGTGTGTTTAAATCAAAGGGAAAGATAATTTGTTTTAGTTTTATTTGTAAATTTTATTACAAATAAGAGTTTCAAATCTTTACTTTTAACATGCAATTTGTGCAGTGCAACAATTTTTTTTTCAGCTGGTGGTTTTCTCAGTCACTTACATTTGTCTTTCTGCTCTGAATTTTTGGGATCAAGTGTCTTTATTTCCAGTTTGGCAATTGTTTTAGTTTGATGTTTTTCTCAGAGCAAAAATTAGGTCCACCTTCTCCCTCTCTCTCTTTGAGATTTTCAGTGAGCTACAACTCTTTGTTTCTCCATCAGACACAGGCAGTAAAGTGAAAAAGAGTGTTGAAAGATGAGTCAATGGATTTTCTAAAGAATAATTTCCAATATGGTGCTATAAAGGTGCTTTTTTTGGCTCATTTTCTGATGCTATTTCCAGGCCCCAGGGAGCTGGCCTTCATTTCCTTCCCTCTGCCCGTCATATTTGTGTTGCTCTATGATAATATGCAGATCTACATATAAACATGTACATGTTTATTTGCATGCACCCATCCATGAACACTCTAAGTACACACGATGTAAAGATAACACATATTATGTCATTTCTAGCACACTACACATGTTCTCAGTGACTGTGATTCCGCTTTATTTTTTGGCCACTTTCTGCATTGTACCTGCCTTACAAGGAAGTTATTTTACTATTGTTCTTGGAGCTGAGATTTGCTGAGATTGCTTGGTGGCTCATCCCCTTGCACCCCAGGACTTAAAACTTCTTTTTAGAGAGCATACTCTCAAGCCACAGTAGCCAACAGGAGAAAAAGATACTGTTTGGCTTTAGGGATTTGGAACTTGTTTTTATGTAATATCTGCCAACACCTAATATAAAAATATTTCAAACATTATACATTGAAATTATGGGAGTTTTCCAGCTGATGTAGATGTGTTTTCAGACGTATTGCTTTAAGTTTAGGAAAGATATTTCACTGGCCACTATTCTAGTAAGATTAATCAGTGTTGTACCCATAAGTGAGAATTGCATACCTTTCTGATATATCTTGTTGATACCAGGTGTGTAACATTAAGGCAAACTTTTCTATTGTGACTCCCTTCTTGCTTTTTCCATAATATGTCTGAGTCTTTATTCCCCAAGCTTCGATTCACTTACACAAAAAATTAAATTTATTTTCTCATCTCCAGTATTACTGCATCAAATACATTTCAGAGGAAAGGAAGCCATTAAATGTGTTTTGTGCTTGTGTTAGGCAGACAAATGTTTTTTATTTCCTCTCCTGCTATGTGATATAGTCCCAAAACAAATTAAAGGGAAAGACTCATATTATTAGACTCACTTCATTATTTTCTTAAACTAGAAAAGTATTTAACAGTGCTACTTGATACTGAGTTCTCTTTCTGCAGTTACTCTCGCCCTTCCTTTGGCTTTTAGGGATTTTGTCTTTTACTTCTTGGATGGTGAAGAATAAGTTTGTAATATATGAGACTGACCCTTCACTGGCAGAGCTCTCTGGTTCTTGATCTTGCAGGCTTCCCCAGTGTACTGTTACAATACAAGGTATGGAATATCTTTTATTATGAACCCTGTAGGTGTAATCAGACTGACAAAAGAAGCACTGACAATACATTCTGAAGACCAGTGGTTTTTCTGTGATAGTGCCCATAAGTACATCTCACCCTCTTTCCTTCTGTGAAACTAAACCAAAGAAAAACAGTGGTCTTGGAAGAGATGGCTTTATCCCCACTTCCAGGATTTCAACATGATCTTTGCAAAATCTGTGTCTTCGTTCCTATTTGACTGTAGGATGTCTCCACTAAAAATAATTTCCATGCATGAATGGTGTAAGCTTACAATTTAGACTATTAAGCAGTATTATTTTGCTGAAATAAATTTCTAAGATTTTATTTCAATATGCTTTGCTCTTCTGCCTACTGGGAACTGCTAATGTAGGTTTTCATTTGTGGTACTAAATTATTTTTGTAGAATCGAAATTATAAGAAAGCAGACTACTAGTGGTTACACATACCATAATACTTTTTAAACCAAAACTTTCTTAGTGAAGTGTATTTGTTTAATGGGTACATGCTGGTTTCATTTAATACTAAGGCACTGAAGATTCTACAAAAACTTTTCTTACAAGGACTGCACTCAAGCATGAGAAAATTGTCATTTTGCTTTATCATTGTCATTGTTCCCATTTCACTGATATCAAGAACACAGAGTCAGTGGCAGAGTCAGGGGGGAAAAACAGGGGGCTACAGACTCTTTCCATTTTTAGATATTTTTCAACTTATTCTCATGCACAGTAAATAAAAATTTAAACCAAAACAGAAGAACAACTGCAAGAACATTGGAATTGGAGAATATGACTAAAATGCCAAGTGAAATGAGATAAAGGTTGAGAGGATTTTAGGAATGATGTAGACAGTTCCTGATCCAAAATTTACAGTTTAGGCAAAATGGACCTGAACAGGACTGAAAATGTTTGGTGGAAGCTTATGAACTTCTGTACATACAAATTTAAGAAAACCTTGAGAGAAATTAAAGAGGAAAATGCCTTTTCCTGTTAAGTGAAGCCAGATATTTTAATAAAATCTAATATAATCTGGTACCAGAAATTTATATAGTGGGAAGAGCTGTGAAACTTATATTTTCTAATTAAATCTGTCCTCTATGCACATCCTGCACCTTATGGCCCAGGACCCTGGCTAATCTTCTGCATAGCTGACATCATGGACACTGTGAAGCACTTAACTAACCTGACCCAAGATGCCTGATCAAGATTGTGGCAATCTTTCAGATTCAGTATACACCTATTTGGTGCAATAGCTTTCCAAGTTTAAACATTGAAGAGTTCTGAAAGTCCCCTGACATCTCCTGATGTGTCTAGGCAGATTTGTGTACCCAAATGTATCCATTAGCATCACAAGAGGATTATTGACCCTGGAGATGCTTCAAGTTTCTGCAGAGCTGAGCAAAGTGTTGTAGATAAGGTACTTGTAACTGGTTGGTAGAAACTTTTCCAGGGATTGCAGAAACGGTCCCATAGTACAGTAAACTGTATATAGTTAAGACATTTGTGGTTTTTTAAAATGCATTTTAAAAAGCCTCAATGGTGATGGACTGTGCATATGTTATACGGATCATGTAGGACCACTGGCAGGGGAATTCTTAGGAATTTAGTGGAAGAGGAGGTTCAGGGAATCTCACCTGATCCAGCTGACAGTGCTATCATGAGGACCCTTGAAACAGAGACTCCAATCACCTGTTCAACAGCTCAGTCTGTGTGAGAGACTTGGGTAACCCTATGCCAAGATCCCAATAATTTAGGCTATTTTTTTTTAAACACAGGCACTTCACAAGTTCCTGTACAAGAGTACAATTCGTTCTGTTCCCCTAGAAGGCATAGTTAAAGTTCACTGTGCCACAGTGAAAGACAAGCAAATGAGTCAGTTCTTGATGCTGAGATTTGCTTTACTTTTAACATGTAGCTCAGTTAGTAAGGGGGAGTGAGGGGATACAACACCTGAAAAAGAGTTGGTGAGAATGTAAACCTATTGAAGGGAATTCAGTAACATCCAAAACTGGAATGTTTTCAGCTGGTTGTGCAAAATGTGTACTACTTAGTGAATTAGCTTTTTTTTTGGAAGCTAGTAACAATCTGGCTTTTTTCTCTACAGATTCTGCCATTCCATTGATATCACTCGTTAAACAGAACATCACAACTGGCATTTGAGAACTTGTCTTGGGTACTTTTAATACTTGTATTTCACAGTCTGGGGAGAAACATGATTACATAATGCAAATACATGTATGCATTTCCTTTCATAGGTATATACTTTATCTAAGCTACTTCTGAAAACATAAAATGACTCTTTATAAGAATATAAAACTAAATTAATGTCATATCTATGTTGAACAAGCCACCCGGACTGGATTCACAGCCTCATGCAGAGTGCCATTGATTTCAGTTCAGAATACATCCTTATAAAATGTACTCCTTACAAATTCAGTGTCTGCATTTCCATGTACCAGGGCTAAATATGAGTCTGAAACTTAATATTCTGTTTATATTTTCAAAATGATCTCTATTCAGTCAAGGAATACCCTCTCAGGCAGGAACATTGCCTTGTGGGCCTCCACAGCAGCCTCTTGGTGGGTTTGAAAAAAGTGTGGGTGGTGGGACTTTATCTAGATCTATCATATTTTCATAGAATCATATTTAGTTTAGCCATTTTTATTAGTTAGAAAAAGCCTCTGGTTTTAAACTGAATTGCTCTTGGGAGAGAAAAATGGTTTACATTAAAGAAGTGAAATTGTATAGACTCATTCTAGCTTGCAAACCCAAACAATTGTCTCGGAGGAGTGCAAGCTCTGGACTTTTCAAGATTCATACATTCTGGCTATTAATGATTATACTAAGCCATGTGGAATTCAGGGATGATAGAAATGCTCAAGAAAGTGGAGATTTAACTGTATGGCTGCTAGAAAAAACAGAAAATGTTAACATGGTATGAATGTGGCTTATTCACTCTGAAAGTATTTGGTCTTTTTTTCCTCCTAAGCTGTTGACTTATCACTTGGTGTGCAAGTGGTAGGTATTTCCATATTCTGCTGGAACTGTGTTGTGAAGCATACTGAGCAGGGAGTTTAAGAATAATCTAAAAGCATTATAACATGCCTGATAAAAACCTTCACTTATCCATATTTAAATAACAACCTCCAAGTTTAGCAACTAATTTAGTAACCCTTTTACCTTTCTGGAGGATGACCATTCAACTTTCGGATTATGATCACTTTCTTATTTGTCAAATATAGCCAGAAGGGCTTCCTGATCTTTATGCTAACAGGGGAAGTAGAGTGTGATGGGTATCACCTATGCTAGCTAGGCTTGAAATGCCATCTGGAAAGTCACTGCAACAGAGAAAAGTTCCATTTTCTTTCTAGAAAGGAGGTTGCACAGTTTGCACATAGATCTGGTCAACATAACATTGACCTGAGTTGCCCACTCATTACTTTCTTCTAATATTTAAAAAAAACCAATGTTTATTTTTGGGCAGGGAATGTACTTCAAAGAAGCAGTGCTTTGTAATTTTCTTCCCACAGCACTGTCCCTGATCAGCAACTATTTGGTTTCCCTTTCCAAGTGAACTGCTTAATTGCCTCTGAAATGACCCATTTGGTGTGTTGAATGGGTGGCTAGAAGAGCTACTGCTAGGACACAGCTTTTGCCAAAGCTAAATGCCCAGCTGCAAGAGACTCTGAGAGCTGAAAAACAGCAATGGGATTTCAGATCTTTAGTTTGCAGGATAATTTTTGTTTTTTGTACTCTTTGTGGTGTCATACAACAAAAAAACTAAGAATACACCCAACACTATTTCTTGTCTTTGTTCATGGGGGAAAAATTTGACTCTCAACCAGTAGCTGGCAAAACCCAGCTCAAGGACCATCTGTCAGCTCCTTGGAGAGGTGTTCTGTATGGTTCTTGATTTAATTACATTTAACTACATTTTCATCTCACTGAAACTCAGTTTAACAAAGTCAATTAGCTTCATATGCATCTCCAGAATTATGAGTCCTACTTACAACCTCAACAGATAGTTAATTAAAGTGTTGAATAAAGAAAATGAGATCACCAGGTGAGTAACAAAAGGGATCTTCTTATGAATATTTTTTGTGGAAAAGAAGATAGGTGCAGAATAGAGGCATAGTATATTCAAGGAAAATAACTTCCAGGTTCAAACAAGGAATCAGCACATCTTCAAGAAAATACATAATACAGATTCATCTTGACCATGAATAAAGACTGCAACAATATTCCAGTAAGGAACATAACAGTTACTATGGTGACTCCCTACATTTGTCAACAAGAACAAAGATTAAATAAAGCCATATAGGCCCTGCTGCATGTGCTGAATTCTGTGGCATGTCTGGAAATTAAGAGTGCTGCAGGGATATTTACAATAAAATGCATTTAGCTTTGTGGAATGCAAGAATCATTAATTAGTAATCTCCTTCTAAATTGTAATTCCAAACCATATAAATTAGTGATATATTTATTGTACCTTGGTTCTTCATAGTGTAGTTGATTTTTTCAGCCTGTACTTACTAATTGCGGGAGAATCCTTCCTACTGGTGAATTTTCACATGGGAAAAAGAAAGATTTAGACCATGAAAATTCTTAACACAGTTGCAAACCTTTCCCACACTTTTTAAATGAGTTTGACATGCTTACTATTTACCGAGAGATGTACCATGGTTTGTGGTTTGGATTTCCATGCATTTTTATGCTTCATTATTTTCTTTCTTGGTGGCTTTTCATGATTCCAGAAAATTATACATGGGTCTTTAACTTTGGGGTAGGATGCAAGGGTAGGCAGGGGTGAGAAAGTCCACTGCATCGTAAGGTAAATACATGGGGTTGTTCCTGATTCGAGTTCCATCAGATGCATCCTGTGAATATGTATGTTTTAAGCAGAATATTCTTTTAGTGTTTTCTCTTCATAGATTTCCAAATCTCCTCTCTTAAGATATGGATCATCTTACTGAAGCACTCTTCAAATACAAAAGTTACTGGTTTTTTGTCTTAGAAAATGATGTTCTAGTTCATGAAACATTTGAGACAGAAGAGATGCAAACGCTGTTCAATAATTTGAGAATTTTTGCCTGCAGTACTAGGAGAGAAAAGCATTAGGTTTAACTTCTCCAGCTAGAGTGTTAAAACCAATACCAATGAAACATGATCACTTTTTTGTTCTCTTTGATGTGAAGAACCCTTTGCACTACTTTGGAAATATAGCAGGTTTTAGACTGGGTATAAATTACACAGGAGAAATTCAGAAGGATCTGAGCATTTATTGATCACAAGCCTTTGCCATCAGAAGTACTGAATGATGAGTTCTGCAGCTTTCCCTTATGGAATGGAGAAAAATAGTGAATGGTATGATAGTGAATAATGGTATGAAGGGAGATATCTAGCTGCTGAGATGAAAGCAGAACAACCACTTGAAGACTATTGGTGCTGCAGAGTTGTGGGTACTACAGAACAAACCCCTGTACATAACAGGTTATTATGCCTGGAATATGGGACACTAGGTCAACTGCTGCCACGTGTCTGTGTAATGCAAATATAATTACCTTTATCAGTCATATTTGTAATATAACTTTTGGAAAAACAAGATGAATTTTTCTGGCAAGATGCATTTCCCATAAAATCAACCTGATTGACATTGACTAGCTACACTGCTGCTTTCTAAGTGAATACCTCCCATATCAACCTTTCAAATACTTTGTTTAGATCCAAATAATGTTAATTGGGCCATGATTCCCCATGGTATATTTTGTATGCTTATTAAATTCTATAATAATACTCCTTTTCCCAAGTATTTTGAAATGTCACAGCCGTTCAATACTTTGTTGAAAGAAATTTTCACTATACACAAACTCAGTTCTCTCAATGATGTTACAAATATATTTTTTTAAAGTAACAATTATTCCTTAACATCATATATGTGTGGTGGCAGAATATCTATTTGGTATTCTGTAATACCTAACCTTGCAATTACATGACTAGAAATCTATTCCCTCTGCATTGTGATGGACAAGGTATCATCCTTGTTTGGGCAGGATATAGTGATAAGGTAAGGCATTTATTTCTTGCTTAATCCTACTGGCTATCTGCTTTTCATTCACTCCTGTGTTAGATTTTGCAATCATACACCTCTATTGGGTGGCTATCTCTTCATAAACATTGCTGTCAGTATCCCTGCTTGGTATAATTCCTGATTAGTCTTTCATCTGCTTTATTAAGCAGTGTAGTTTTCACTAGGAAACATCCCCATTTATTGACATGAAGCTCTTGAGGAGCTGCCAGTTTCCCTTTGCATTTTACTGGTCGTTCTTCCATGCTGCTGCTGAAGGTCCAAATAATTGCTCTCAAGTTGTGTACCATGGGACCATGCTTACTGGTCAAACTGAGGGAGGAGGTAAGTGGCACAGGGAGATGAACAGTGTCAAAAACTGAGGAGAGACCAAAGAACACAATAAGAACACTTCAGTGCCCTGCAGGAGGCTGCAGTGTACTTTAAAGACACAGACTTTGGTACATCTTTCCACCTGTGGTTCTTCATGTCAAAGTTGACAGCAGAGTAGAATGACAAGGATTTACAGTGACTGCTGAGAAAGAAAATTACAGAGGAAAGTCATCTTTGAAAATACATAAGATCTGACAATCTAAAAATATGTAGTGTGGCATACACTTCATAAAACTCATCTACTTATCGCAGCTTTATGCCACTAATTATGTAGATTTGGGACAGGGTGGAAAGTATATCTATCTGGAATCTGAAATACAGAAAAATAAGGACAGGAAAAGTTTCATCGTGATATTGGGTTATTTTTTCCACAAAAACACAACATCCTTGTGGGATTAGGAAGTGATTATATCTAAATGGTTGTTGCTCTACCAGTACAAATTGTTATTCCTTACTCCCATTTGAAATTCAACTGGGAACAAGTGGGAGAAAGCCCATGCACTTTGGTATAGTGTATCTGTATAAAGTACATTTTGACCTAGGAAGAAGTATATCTTGAGTATTAGGAGCTCTAATTGGCAGTTTTATTAAGATTCTCTACTTGTTTACGTGCACTTTACCAGCCTCTAAAAGACCTTCCACAATTAGAAATCATGGCACACTTGTGGCTTCAGATTTTCTCTTTCCTATCTGTCCAAAGAGCTTTGCCTTTCCTTCCGTTTTAGGTAGTGTAATGGATTGCTTTATTTTCAAAAGTTTCCTTTCAAATCTAAGGGGGGGAGACAGGGACACCACCCCCAGGAGTAATGTGATTCTGTATCTTTTGGGATGAAAGGACCTGTCAGGAGGATGGTTCTTAGCATCAAATGATTGCATAGTTTTGCTCATGGATTACACTGTCCTCTTAGTGACCAGCCACTGTTGAGGACAAGTTTGTGTAGGTGCCAATCCTTCCTCAAACCATCCAGAGAGAGAGATGTGCTGGCACCCAGACAGTCTTAAAAGGAAGCTGTTGTGCCCCTCTGTTCCTCTCTATGTTGAGTTTGGGTCAGCTCTGTTTTCTGATGATGCCCACCTCCACCTTTCCAAAACCAGAATCCACTGGGCAGGAGCAGACCTGGGAGCTCAGTGTGCACTTCACCTGGGTGGGAACAGGCAAACCCTGCTGAGCACTTTGCAAGAAAAAATATCAATGTGTAAGTTTTCAGAACAGTTGTCAATATACATTGTGATAGAGCTTTTATGAAGAATATGTGGAGTGAAAAAAAAGCATAGCAGGAGATGAATAAAGGCTTTGAGAATTGCTGAGGAACATATTCACAGTTTAGATGCAAAAAAACAGCCCAGTGTTTTAACACAGAAAAGACAAACCCAAATCAGGAAAAAAGACAATTTTTAAAAAAACTTTACAGCTCTTCTAACTTTAGATTTGAAAATCACTTACCAGAGGTGACTGTATGTCTAATATGGTTTTATTTAAAAGCTTTTAAACAATGTTGGGGAAAAAAACCTGCTACTCGGCTTGACCTTAGCTCAGTGTGTTAGCAGTACACATGGTAGGAGGCCTTTTTGGTAATGAGAAGCAGCTGTTACTGCCCTCAGCACATAATCTACAAAGCTATTCTGTGGAAGTGAATAACTATTTATTATCCCTCTTCTTGCAAAACTTTTAGGACTAAACAGTAGGTGCACAAGCATGCCAGAAATAGCACCTCATTTTCCATTGAATAAGGTCAAAACATGCCATTGAAAACTGGTGATCACCTACTTTAGGAAATAAGAAATGCATGAAATATCTAATGCAAAGCAACCACGCATGGACAGCTCTCTGTCCCACATTGGGTAGCTCCTTGGACCTGGATGACAGTTGCTGTTTGGATTTTTCCTGAGTGACATCACTACTAAATTTACTGATTGGTAAATGATACGTAATAGATCTCCCTGTCTCAAAGGAGATTTTCAAAAGAAAGAGAAAAGATCTCCAGGAAAGTAGATCAAAGACAAAGTTCGCTCTCAAGACATACTCTCTGGTTGTTGGTGTTTTTTTTTGTTTTGTTTTGTTTTGTTTTGTTTTGTTTTGTTTTGTTTTGTTTTAAGAGTAAAAAATTAGGCAGCTATTAAAAATTATTCTGCTGGTTTATCCACAGCAAAAAAGCTTTATCCAGAGCTCATACATCTCACAGGTCTGTGTGAAAATCTAAAGAACATGTTAAAACATGTTAAACTCTCACCTTGGTAGGGTGTAGCTCCTTCTCAGGAAAGTCTGAAGCCTTGTCCTTGATCTGACAGACTAAAGCAAGATGAGGTTTCCTAAAACCCAGATGTATGGAAATGATGAAAGACAGTATAATAACTGCTGATACCACTGCATGAAAATTAGACCAACCTGAATTACAGACATTAAATCATGCAGCTCCCTGTAACCACCAGCTACAAAAGCTTCCAGCATTCCTTTGTATGGCAAATTAAAAGTAAGAAATTTATGTAAAAGAGGAGTGAGGCTCATCTGGATCTCTTGCAGGGTACTAAATTCTTAGAACTACACAAACATAAAATTTTCAACATAATTACACAAATTCCATCTGATTTAATTGGTACATTTGTAAAAATGAACAGGAAATATCCTTAATAACTTTCTTTAATGACAGTCAGATTATCCCAGGTCTGTTGTCACCAGTAGGTATGGTATCCATTAGACTGTAGTCAACAGATTGCATCAAGTTTAAATCTATCCATCTAGCACTGATTGTTTTAAAATTGGAGCTGAGGATAGTATGACTTCTTGAGAAGGTGAGGAGACAGCAGAAGTAGCTGAGGAACCATCTGAGAAGTGTGTATGCTTTACATCTCCTGGAAACTGGGCCAACAGTTAAAAAGCATAAGATGCCAGTGGTGCTGAGTAAAGCACAGTGACTTTGCATTGTAACTTGACTTTATTTGTTTTAAGAAAGAAAAAGACCTCTAAAACAACAAGCCCAAAAGAAAATAGACTCCTTAACATTAGTTCTGATTAGTTCTGGATATCCTTGGATATCCGTTGTGGTTAATAGCAGCAAAGTTTTAATTATGAATAAAACATGTAACCCAAGTGTCTCAAACAATAGGAAAAGTGAGAAATGTACTTGCTTTGAGAGATTCTTTGTTTGTCTTTCTCTTTCTTAGCAGGTTAAGGTCAACTTAGATGACTGACTCAATCCTGAATCTGAACTATACACTTAAAAATGTGTTTAAATAGTTTGGGGTATTTTTATGCTATGGATGTTAATTAACACAAGGCTATGACACAATGAATTTTTGTTTCCACAATAGCTGTCACAGAAATATAACCCACCTCTAAACTTAAATACTGCAGAACAAGTATGAAAATGGTTAATGACAGACCAGTATTTTCCATTTACTAGTTCTGAGAAAATTGGAAGCATATGTTTAGGCTCTGTGCAATTTTTTTCCCCTTTTTTTGTTTATCTGATAAAAAATCAAATGAGAGCAGGTTCAGGCCTTATTAGCTTATTAACAGCACCTAAAGGACTCCTACTTATACCCAATTGCCTTTGTTTTTGTATTTTCCCAGTTGCCTAATCAGCTAGCAAAAAAGAAATCCCTGAGGGTATAAATAGGTGATATTTCCACTGCCAAAGCTGAAACTCCATTGATTTCAACAGGGATGCTCTAGTTTTGCCTCCATGTAAGGGGGAGGAGACCCACCTGCTCCTCTGAGACTTTGGTGTCTCAATAAGCTCACTCTGGAGTGTCACCTACTGAAACAGTGGTAATAACCATGGAAAACTTTAAGGTGCTTTAAGGAAAACACTTTTACCCTGACAGAAAGCACAAGAAAGTTTGGATAATACTGGTGCAAAGAGTGGGTACCTTCACCATCTGGTGTCTTTATCAGATGGTCCTAATGGGAGGTCACCATCCCCTCAGTATCAGCCCCAGTCTGGGTCATTAATATTGGCTGGAACACACCTAGGCTGTGAGAAGCATTGAATTGTCATTAAAGATGTGTGGAAAAAGGACTAATTTGAATGAGTTCTTGTTATCCTGACAGAAGCTCAGGAAGGAACAAAGCCACATGGATACATATTAGATGTACTGTGATATTTTAATGGTTATTCTCCAGCTGTGTTCCAAAGGTTTCCACTCAGTTGTTGCAGTGTGAACTGAGGGTTTGTTTTAGCAAAAACAACAGAGTGCCACTCACCAGGAGATAACAGCACCTCTCCATAGGCTCTAGTTGCAGAAAGTTCATCACACACATGTATAGATGTGTGAAATGCAAAATCCATGCTGCCCACTGCTGTGATGTGTTTTGCTTCCACGGCTTGTTTCCAAGTCCTTGCTTGGCTTCAGTGCTGAAGCCACTGGTTATTGTACAGTGCTTCCATGATTCCTACATTTATTGGGTTTTTTTTCAGGTTGGTTTAGATAATATAGAGCTAAATGAACCATAATCACATTTGCTCTAAGCATTTCTGGGATGACAGATTTCTTGAATGAGGTTAAAGAATAGAATAAGTTAAAATGTTACAGATTTGAGGTTATCAGTTTTTAGAAAATGCTCTTTAGCTCATAAAAATTATTAGCGAGCACAGGAAGGAATGATATTTTAGAAATTAAGAGTCTAAACTTTTTGGGTATGGTACCTATTTGTGTGTGAGTATGTATCAGAGGAACAAATCAACTGATCCATCCACCAGAAACATGCAAGTGAAAGGCCTGTTTTTTCAGGTCCTGGGTAGTATTGTTGACATTTTCTGTGGAGTTGTTGTCTAGATCTGTTCTTTATAGGACTTCTGGCTGTCTTTGCACTGCTGAACAAAGCACCCAGATTCAGGAGGCTATGTAGTAACATACGCATGTGGTGGGCACACTGATTACAAAGACTTTTCCATGTGACTGTTCAAAGACCTGTGGTGCTCTGTCTAATATTTGTTTTCCTCTTTCTTTGTGCACCCTTTTTTATTTATTTATTTTTTTTTTTCAAACCACTTCCAAGCTCTAAATTTTACTTTTAAAATTTGACTGGCAGTACAGGTCAGTGAGTTGAGTTACAAATCGCCAACACTGATGTCTCCTTTTCAGGTATCAAACACAGTCATGTTTAATGAACAGAGGCCTTCAGGCTAGAAAAATAAACATTCAGATGAGACCCTTTTCCCACTGCTACCGCAACCCTAACTCACAGACAAATGAAAACCTGATGAAGGATATATGACAGGACCTATTCCACCCCCCCCTCAATGAGCTCAATCTATCATGAATGCAACTGGCCTGTATCATGGCAAGCAACCTAGGCAACTGTCAGTGCTGCCAATAAATCACTGCAGTCCTAAAGCTATGAGCTACTCACAAATGTTGCCATAATTCTTGATATTCAAGTAGTCACACGCCTTAGGGTTGCAAAAGTTTTGAACGAGGTTCACTCATGGTGGTGTTATGCTCATTAGATCAAAAAGAAGTGTGCCCCCTCACAGAGAGAGAAATGGGAGCAAGTTTATTGTTGCTTCATTCTTGGGGCAAAATGCCTCCTTTGTTCTCCTTCTGGTAATAAGCTGAGGCACCCACCATCATGAGAAGCATATGACAGATGCCTTTCGTTCTTAGAAGAACAGAAGGTTTTCTAAAAAGAGTAGGGCTTCTGGTTCCTCTGAAGTAGTTGCCATGTAAATAGTGGCTGGTAGGTAGTGCTGTGCTGAAGAAAGCTTTTTTGTCTGTTTTGCATAAGCGGCAGCATGTACGTGGGAGTTTGGCTGAGCACTGTTCCTTTTAGTTAGTCTATCCCATTTCTGTCTCTTTCATCCTACCAGCCATGAAACACAGGCAGTTTTTAGTAATGGAGTGTCTTTCTTCTCCACACTTTAGCCACTGATTCTCTACACTGAGATGATAAAATAATCATATATAATCAGTTATAATAACAACATGGTAATAATTCATTGCCATGTAGGTTTCTCCACTGTAAATGTGATTCCATTTGGTCTAGCACAGTTAAGTATGTCTCAATAGACATGAGCCTAGAAAGTTCTCTTAGAAGTGTTAATAGAAGTCTTCATTATGGACTGCACTGCATTCAGTCCTTGAGTCACAGCACAGTTCCTTGCAGCCTCTCTTTATGCAACACAGTGCCGGGAGCAATGTGTTTATAGCTTTGTTGATCCCTAACAGTAGTTTGTTGTTGCACTGCAGAATTTTTAATTTTTGAAGTGGAAAAATGCAGCAATTTCTTCAGTGCTGAGATAGGGGTGCTTGTGACTGGTGTTTCAGTTCAATAACTTTTTCTATGGCATTATGTTCAAGGAAGACAACAACTCTCTTGATACCCTAGTTCTACATGCTAGCTGTCACTTCTGTCTTTTTCTTCCTTCAGGATGACAGATACATTGCCAGTGAACAAGCAGAGACTTCATATCAGTCAAATGCAGTTCTGCTTACACTGAATAAAATATGCATTCTGTGGCACATATAAGAATAAAAAGAAGAAAATAAAACATAATTTTTGAAAAAGAGAACCCTTTCAGATGCTCAGAGTGATAAGGAAAACATTCACATTATGTTAGGAATAGGAACTTAACCTGCATTTTTAAAATCTTCTTGAAAAGTGGTATCAATAGTGTTATTGTGGGTGTGGAAGTCTGGGATTAGAAATAAAATATTTATAGGAAGGGGCTATAGTCTGTAGAGTATGAACTAGTAGAGTATGAATAACAAAGCTCTAGGCATGAAAAAAAACCAGGTCTGAAATGCAAATATGAAATACCAAGCTAAGGAGAAACCAACTCTTCCTTTCTTGCCTTGATTATAGTAATCAATTACCAGCGAGAAAAGAAGGCAGGAATGTCTGAAAACTGAGCTAGTGGTAATACTGGTCAGATATTTCTGATGGGCTCAAATAATCATCCATGGAAGTTACCAAGAAGAAATATATTAAAATACTTAGCAAAAAAAAAAATAAATTAAATGAGAAAAAATACACCAGACATGTTCTATATAAAAGGAAAAAAAAAGCTCTTTTTACATAGTGTCATGAAACAAAGATATACCACACTCTGAAGGATACATGTGTAGTTATCAAACTGTGAAACATTCTGCTATGAGATTCAGACATCCTATTCTTACTTTTGTTTTGCCTTTTCCTCTTCCTCATGAGGTGAATTATAATAACCCTTTAACTATCACAGAAATCACACAAATAGCATGAATCACAGAATCACACAAAACTATCTTGTCGCCAGTTTTCCTGGAAGACTCATTCATGAATGTTGGCTCTTAACTAGTGCCCCTCAGAGCCCATGGGGTCTGCTCAAGTGTTTCAATTTTAAACACTCCTGTGAAATGTGCAGCTCAGGGTATATAATGGCAGATTTGGCCTGAACGTCATGCTGTTTTGTCAGCAATATCTTGCTACTTTTATAGATAGAGGTGTTTCACCTTGCTAGAAGTGGTTGTGCCGAGCGGTAGTGTTTCAGTTCTCTCTTATATTTTGGGAGGACTTAGAAGAGGGGTGGAAGGAGTGGTGGATACACATTACTTTATCCATGAAAATGCTCCAGCACCTGGTAGAGCTGTGACAGTGAGAAAATGTTGCCCCTGAATCTTATAGCAGAAAAGGCCTTTGTGTAGGTCAAAAAGGGGATTTCCTGCCCTTTCCATTCCCTTCTCACTCCCCTCCCCATTCCCTTCTCACTCCCCTCCCCTTGTTGTCCTACAGCTGGGTAACAGGGTTAATTTTAACATCTCTTGTTACTCAGATCTCTTTCATATGTCCTAATTAGAACTGTCTTATTCTGGATAAAGGTTTCTGTTAACACCTTCTTTTCAGTATTTCTTGTGTGCTGTATAAACAGCCTCATGTACAAAGCTCCATTAACATGCAAATGCCAAAGTTACACTTTGTGCTGAGCTTCATTAGTATGTAAAGATGCATTTCCCAATGGGAGGTCACTTGGACCAGACTTGCTGCAATTAGACAATTTCAGTGACAGCCCAATGTCTCATGGGTGAATACGGCAACACTGAGTGGTCTTTGAGAATATGAGGCACCCATTTGCACAATTTTCTGCTGAATAAGTACACTGGCAAATCATTTTGCCAAACCAGTGAGTCTGAAATCAGTTTATTTATATTAATGCTTGAATGTGAAAAGAAGAGTTTTCTGGGGCCAAGTTGCTGGAATATTTTTAAAATATTTTTTTACTAATAAACACAGGTAATATAATAAAATATGCATGTATTGTAAAATAAATTCATCTTAGATCTTGGTACAAAGTGATTGATATCCTCAGTTCAATATTAAAAAGAAAAAAGAAGACTAATCTTAATTTATTATTTCATCATCAGTCTTAAGATCTTGTCTGTTTTGAACTCATTATACACAAAATGGGGATAAATTGATTAATGTAATATTTTTATTACTCAAGTTCCTTTCTACCTATAGCACTCATTATAAATTATTTACTTTTCTGTAGTGAATATGGAGCATCAATACTAGTTATCTTTAATTCTAACTCAGAAGACATATGTTTTCATTATTATTTTCCTTCTAGTGTGCAATAAAAATATTGTATTTTTCCTGGAAAATTATTAAGAAAAAGACCTGGGTTCAGCTGTGTTCTTAACCATCCACAGGGATACACAACTAACTTTGTATCCAGTTAAAAATGTCGTAAAAGTGGTTCTGATTCAGAGCCATGACTTTTAACTCCAGGAACAAGGATGCAGGTAGCAAAAACATTTAAGTTTTAATTCAAAATTTGAAACACTTATTGGAGAGGAGGGGCAGGAAAGAGCTGTGTCCATACTGTGGTTGTGATGGGTGCCAAAGGGTGAGACTTGGCAGAGCTGAAGAAAGGTGATGTGGACCACCCTTTGCCAGATGGTCTTTCCTGGGACACTTGGAAAATTTTCTTGTAAAACTGGGAACATGGAGAATGCCCTGAGAAATCAATTAGCAGCTTCCTAGTAGTAAACTCATGGCTTTATCTGTGTCCTTGAGTACAGAGCAGTTGGGTGGTGGCAGCTTCTCTACTGGTGCTGTTGCTGCTGGCAACTGGTGTTGCTATCACCAGTGAGAAATTTCAGTAATGATATTATTTATTTAGTTAAATCAAGCTGCTTATGATGGTGTAGGGACTCTGTGGTGTCAATACCTCAACTGAGGTGATTATATTATTTATAGAAAGCTCTGTGTATTTTGGGCCTGTAGTACAATGCAGACTGCAATGCTGCCCTATGACAATGAATCTAATATCCTATTTTAATCTTGCATAAAATAATGTATTTTAGCCTTTGATTAGTTGCTTTCAGGCCAACAGATAATCTCTTGTTTTCATAACTGTTTTGAGAAATCACAAAGCAACAACTTTCTCAGTCAGTGCAGGCTTAAAATATGTCTATCATTTCTCTTCTGAATATTGCCCGTGAAGTGAGTATGCCAGATATTTCCAATGTCTTTTCTTATGGAAGCCTTTTCATGGTGTTATGTCATTCTTTTGAGATCCTCCTATTGTTCTAGCATGCCTTTTACAGTAGCCAGAGTTGTAGACTAGTACTCCACTGATTTACTGAGTGACTCCACAGCCCCTCTGGTGTTATTTTATGCACATACACTTTATATATCCTTAAAAACCCATGTCTGACCCTGTAAATTTCAAAAGATACACGCAGAGATCTCCATAGTGCCACTAGATTTTTTTATGAATAGTTCTCTGACTGTAGAAGACATTATTCCTTGCAATACATAGTGTCTTGAATGCCTTTCACCTGCCAGGTTGATACACTGCTGTAGCTTTTTCAAATCCTTGGAAAATCTTCATGCTGTTCCCTCATCTCACAGAACTGAAATAATTTTACTTATACTTAAAATTGCTTTTTTTCTTCTTCTGACTCCTTCTGACATTCCTGAGTTCCTTCCTCAAAGATGTTCTTGAAAAGCTCTTTAGTGCCAAAATGCAGTGCTTTTGCAGCATAGTGTCTACTCTTACTTCTATTCCTAGACATTCATTTCTTATGAAAAATTGTCTATTGAAATATTAAATATGGTTTGCATGGAACAAATAAGATAATAATTTCACTCAAAGTATTTATATCTTTGTTTTAGCCCATTGAGACTGGGGCCATTGGGATTGGCACCATCAGAATTTTTAGAGCGAAGAGGACAGATTGTTTTCCAAATAAAACATTAACTTTCTATTTAGTGTGAAGACAGGTACAGTTGTTTAATGTAGAGCTAATTCAAAGCTATGTAATGTTGAAACCTCATAGTGTCTGAAAAGGAATCAGTGTGTGGGCTTTGTAGGATGTTGATGGAGCATAGAAAACCTGGTTGGTCATTGTGGTTCATAGTAAGTCTGGTTGCAAAGTCTCAGCACATCCTGGTTAGAAGGCATTTGCTTTTGACAGAATGTATGGATTACTGGGAATAAAAATCAGAGCCGAAAGATGAAGGAAGTAGAGAAAGACTACAACAATTTCCAAAATGAATGTTTTAAAGTGGGAAATGAAGTGAAAGTTGTATAATGTTCCATATTAAATTGTGTTAGAGCGTGCGTGTTGTGAAACAAATTTTTTGTGTTTGCTACAGAATTTTAAAAAAGATCTTTAGGGATCTGTAATGTCTGCAGCTTAATACTGTGCACTGTAAATAGGTTAACAGAGAAGTGTTGCCAGAACAACTGCAACTTTAACACCTCATAGGTGTAATTCATAGGGATCTGAGGTTTCCTCACTGTATACTGTTCTAGTGCTTTACAATGCAAAATATTTTTTCCTCTAGGAAATTCCTACAGGAAATTGACTTTTCAGAGAAATCTCTAAGATTGTATTATTCCAGAAAAAAAAAAAAAGGAAAAATTGTCTAGAATTTTTTAATCTGGATAGGACTCTTTCATTGTAATGCCATTTTCTTTTTAAAATTTGCTTTCAACAACAATTTTTTGATTAAGTTGTGATCTGGTGCTGGGTTAGAGGTGCTATAGAGGCAAAATGTTGTGGAGTCACAGTCAAATATAACATCCATATTCAGAACTAAAACCATCTGTGTTCTTCTATCCATATTGCTCAGCATAATTTTTGTTCACATCAGGATGTTAATATTTAGGAAGTAAAGCTTAAGTACTTGCATATTATTCTGAATTTCTTGCTGAGTGAATAGCTGAGGGTTTTTTTTGTGACCTTCCAGTGTTTTTTTTTTTTTTTTTTTTTTTTTTTTTTAAGGGGAAGAGCCCCCTCATACCTTTTCAAGTTACAACAATGGCTCACATCTAAACTTTAACATCACAGTGAGTGGATATTACCATGTGTACTCTACATGAACTGCATTTTGAAGCAAATGAAGTTACATGCTCTGTTCTTTAAATTCATTTGACTCCCAGCACAACGTATGCAATATCTCATAACACACTGCAGACAGGATAATATTTCTGCCATTTGAATTACCAACAAATCTTTTAATTTATGAGTTTTACACTGTTTTAAAAGAGTGCTTGGCCAAGTACTTTTGTTTACTTGTTAAATATGATGAACAGAGTTTATTCCTTTAAAAATTACCAAGGACACATTGAAAAACCTTATTTTTTAGCAGAAAAAATTCACATGTATGGTATGGGAATTCATTCATATCAAGATTTTCATGAAGTTTAAACAGAAAGAAACCAACAAAACTGTTAGACTATAGAATATTATGAAAGATTTTTAGTGTATATAATTTCAGAGAGCTTGTTTTACTGGCACTGCTGTCCTGTGCCAATTTAGGCATGTTGTGTCCTGACTTCAGCAGACTCTACAAGTGTGCAAAAAATCTGGATGAAAATCTGAATCCGGACCATGAATCAAGCTTTGGGCTGAATCTGGACTTTTCTGTTATCTGCACTGGTCCAAAGTTGTGAGCTCAGAACAGTACAACCAGTTCTGTCCATTTCTATGATTCTGTATCTGCTGGACTGGGTTGCATCATCCATCTTGTGATCTGAAGGGATCATAGAGGGCAATCTTATGATTCTCTGTTTGTCCTGAAGTCTCAATATGATATAGCTGTGAGAAAGGGCTACAATTTAGACTGGGTTTCGCTGTAAAGAACTGTGAGAATATTGTCTTTAGTCTGTGCAGACGGGTTGAGAAGCTGCAAACATTTCATTTTTTTTTTCTGTCTTGGAGGGAGATCTGTTGTCCTGGATATATTTGGACATTTCAAGTGAAATGGAAATTCAAAATTTTTTTCAGCACAACTATAACTTTTATTGGTATTTAATGTAACCACCTTTACTTCCAAAACATACAAAAGTGAAAAATTAAGTTTTCTGTTGGGGAAAAAAATATTCAAAGAATTAAGTGAAAATGGGAATTTTTCTGTTTCTTACTTGTCTAAAAGCATTAGTCAACAGTTGGTTGCGGTCTTTAGCCTGATCATACATTTTAGATTAGGAGATTTAACAGCAGTTTCTGTCCACAAATGGACAGAATGGACCTGGGTTCAGGTTTTGCTTAAAGAAAAGACAGAAGAGAGTGTCCCAGGGGACCCCTTGTAGCACAGACATGATGGAAGCAGTATTACCAACTTGAATAAATTAAGGCAGCTAGAAATATGTGATAACTCTAATGAACCTATTGGCTGGAGAAAGAGGAAGAACTTGAATCTTTAAGCAGGGATAACGTTTAGAACTAGTGATGTCACCTTTGAATTATGTTTAACCTTCCTGAGTACTGAATAATTGAATGTAGCCTTTACTGTTCACAAGGTTTTAATTTACAGTGTGACTTACACAGATGTATTCATTGGTTGTATGTTGTGGCCACACTGGTGGCACAGTGGCTGCAGGATACTGATAAAATACCACTGGTGCTGCCAATATCAAATCTCTAGTCGCTCATATCTCTTAGGGTTTTTGGTTTTTCACTGGCTTATTAAAACCTTCAAATGACAGTGCTGTCCTACAAACTGCAGTAGCCTGGCTCAAGCATCACACTGTGCTTTGAAAATTTATCCTTTCCTGTTTAAGCTGTTGAATTAAGAAATCTGCCTCAAGATCTTATTCCCAATAGCTGAAGGGGTGAGGAAATAGAACCTAGAGCGAAATTTTATTCTTAATTTGTTACTTCAGTAACGAATTAATTTAGTGTATTAATGGGATTAAAGACTAACAAAGAGCTATAAGCTTTTGCTTTGTTGTTCTTTGTGGACTTTTATTCAGTGTTACAGCCTATATGTTTTCTCACAGGCTTTCATCCAAGCATCTGTCTAGGGACAATTAGGCAAGTATTCATTTTGAGTATACATTATGAGGCAATTAAATAAAAGCTGCTCTCCTCAGAGAGGAGATGGAGTGAGATCTGGGACATTAATTACTGAGATGTCATGAGAAACTGTAGTGAAGTAAGTCATCTGGTTCCAGCTTAAACTTGCAGCCAAGCTGCAAACTCACTGAAACCTGATACTGCCAGGCAGATCCAGTGTTAGCCCCTCATTTTGCCTGGTGTGTGCAACTGCTTGCTAGAAAGCGAAGGGAGATGGGAGTAAGAAAAAGAAACTCTACCCTTCTTAACAGTTTTGAGAGATGTGGGAGCTCTTCATAAGCAAATTAAACAGTTGCCATCAATCCTTCAAGGAGAAAATGAAGGGGCTACTGAAACTTCCCATTGGTTTTAATTTCCGTGATGGTTACTGAGATGTGAAGCGTTTAACCTAAGAGGACTCAAAAAAGCTTAGTTTTAAGAAGCAAAACCTTGAACCAGCAATTTGCTTTATCCTCCTCTTTGTTGCACACCTTGGTGATTGAGCCTAAGTCCTCCACAGTTTTGGGGGCCAAAGCAGCAAGAAATAGGCTGTAAAACTGATGATTTTATTTCATGCTTTCCAAGTCAGTTCCATATTTTGTTCTGAGGGTAATGGGATGGTTTCAGCTTCATGATTTCATCTTCTTCCTGCTTTCTGTGTGACAAGGGGCAGGTATGGTAGATGCAAGAAGGCATTCATGGGTGGTAAGTGGAGGATATAGATGATGACACCACATCTGGAGAATCATGCCAGGATCCTCAGCAACAATATTTTTACAACCCAACAGGTGTCAAGGCCAGAGGAAAAGCTGTAGTAGAGTCTGGGCAGGACTTAGCATGTATTTCCCAGGTTCACAGGAGGCCATGTGAGCTTGGGGCTAGCATCCCTTTAATGCCATTAAATGGTTTTCACGCTGCATCTGCCTTGGAGAGCTAATGCTTGCCTTAACACTACCTGTCTGTGCAGACATTCCCCAAGATAGAACAGTCTTAAAGAAAACCTGTTCAGGGAGGATTAGACCTTCAAATATTCTGAAACTTGAGGTGATAGGCAAAGGGTGCAGAGTGTGAACTGGTGATTGTGCTTGTGTTACAGGCTTCAGCTTTTGATGGGAAGGAGAAGGAATCACCCACGAGGATGGAGGAAATTGACTTGATGGGAAGGTTGGAGGGGAAAAAAATCAAAACTCATTTTTATGGAGCTTAAGTTGGCTGGACCTTCATTGGGAGATGTCAGAGAAGTAAGAGACCCATAACAGGCAGTGGGGAACTGGATTTTATGAAGCTGATGTCATGTTTTCAGTGTCCTCCTCTGAACAAATAGCGGAGAGCTGTTCTGACAGAGAGGAAGTGGGCACTCGACCTGAAGAATAACAATGAAGAAACTTGCTTGATTTCCATGTATTTTATGATAACAAAATAATTTTTACATGTGTAACTTTCTCTATGCATTGAATGTGTATGGAAATAAAATGGGACAGCACCCTCCCATTGTGACATTTTCCTGGTGTCAGCCCCTCATGTCTCCACTTGGTCTCACTAAATCATTATTAGCAGACCATGAGGAAAGTGACTGTGGCACAAACTTGGCTTGATTGTATGATCCACAGGCTAGCAGAGCCAACATGTATTATAGGGAAGAATTTAAATGCCCTATCTTTTAGCATATGGAAGATGATTTCTGTAAAAAGCAGCCAAACGTCATGAAAATGGATAAACTGCACAAAAGAACCATCTTTCCATGTGGTGAGAGGGCTGTGTACATCACTGCAGGAAGGTCACTGCTAACTGACACATAGAAGGTGAGATCCTTGAGGAGCTTTGGCACAGAGGAACCTGCAAACACCATGATTTAGGCTCTTTACTTCCCACTGCCTCCCCCTCTGCCCCCCCGGGTGCCCATGAAGCCTTTGGGCAATGCTTGAGCCCATCTGAGAAGTCCTCTAGCAAGCCTATGTTTTCCCTTTGGCCTGGCAAGGACAAGACCAGTCTTGGATGAAAGCCAAGGCTCCCCAAATCTGTTCTCACTCATGTCCAGATGTTTGGTGACCACTGGGGCTCTCATGATGAGTAAGGATGACTGCGGGCAACAATGATCTGTGAATGATTGCTTTTTTTTTATTTCTGATTATGTTGGGACAGGGTGAGTGGGACATGAGATCTGCTATAGTCATTCCTAGAGACAGGAGTATTTCCCATAGGAAGGGAAGATCTTGTGCAGCTGCAGCAAGCACTTTGGTGGCTCAGAGGAATGTGGAAGAACACAGTGGGAAATGGGTTGAAGGGAAATAAATTTGGGTTAGGTAACCTGGGTGTTCTGGAACTCAGCTACCTAATTTTGGCATTAGGAGTAATTTGTCTGCATGACTCATTCAGATCTGGTTTTCAGAAACACTTAGATGCTTACAGATGAGTCTTTACATTTTTGGGCCTGAAAAAAAAAAAAGGAAGAAAAAAAAAATCTTGCAAACTCATCACTTAGCTTTCTCTCCTGTTAGGTTTGGGGTAAAAAGCAAAGAATCCTGTAAGCCCACAAATATTTGTATTTAGCATTTCAGTGGTTTTATCTCTGCATGAGACCAGGCTAGGATAGAGAAAGCCTTGGAAACACAGATTAAAACAGCACTTTACATAGCAGCTGGCAACCCCCTCCCTGAAATTTATTATGACAATTTAATTAAAATCAGTGAAGGAGTCTGACTAACACCTCTGAAACTCAGGAACATAAATACCTAGTCTGAACTTCATTCCATTTAAGCTCTGTGACCAAGTGCAAATCCAGAGCAAAGATTTAGCCTGGATCCTATCAGCATGTGTCAAAATAATTAAAAATGTGTCAATTATTACTACTACTATTGTTATTATTATTATTATTTCTAGATTTTCCATCTAGGAAAGACAGTGGGAAGTACTGCGAAACATAATTATTTAAAGTGGTCCAGAATGTGAAGTCAGTGAACAAGCTGACTTCAGACCAGGCCTGAAACTAGTCTGCAGTCTGGGAAGTCTTCAAATTAATTGCACTCTCCCTTTGCTAGCAAATGATGAGTTTTTAAACATCTTTTTGCACTTGCTGAGTGATTTTATGAAGTTTGCATAGAGTGTTGCTGCATAATATTGTGATTTTTCAAGAGTAGACTGTTGGAAAATGTAGTAAACTATTGTCCAGGACTGGACAGCAGGCAGGAATAATTAGCATCATCTGGGATGAGCTCTCTCTGGTTTGCTGGAGTGAATTCCCCAGCTGATAGTTCTGCTGTGGGGTGAGGCTACTTAGCAACTAACACTTACCATGCAGTGGGGAAGGGATAAGGAACAGGTAGGCAGGAGCATCCTGAGACTGTGCCTAATTAGGATATTTCAATACAAATCCAATTTCTCCTTTCTTTGCATCCATCTGGAGCCCAGGGCAGGTAACTTCACCCTCCTGCGTATTTGCAAAGGCATTTCTAGGGCTGAGGAAGGTCATGGATAATTTACCTCTCACTGAACTCGTGGGCATGTGTACTGACTGGTTCAACCCCTTCCCTCATGCTTCCCATATGGCATTTCCAGGGTGCAAGAGGATGTTGTATAGCTGAGCTGCAGTGGCTGAGAGTAGGGTGTCTTCTCTCCATGCACCTCTAAGCTCCTTTCACACCCTGTGAAAAGAAGCAGGTGCCTGCAGGAGGTGATTTACCACACCCATCCTAGAACCCTGGCTTAGAATGGGATGAATCAGTCATCAGAATTTTATATCTCTTCCCTGTGAACATAGAGGGAGAAGAGGCTGCTGCTGTAGGTAAACCTTTTAATTTTCAGTGGATTAAATTGAGTGGGATGATGCATCCCCAGAACCTAAATGCTTGGAGCTAAATGCATGACAGTTACTATAGCACATAGGAAACTGACAGCAGTGTCAGGCTGAAGTGGGAGGCAGGAAGCCACAAGAGTAATAGGAATTTCTCATGATGCTTAGTAATGCTTAAGTGGTTATACATTTTGGGAAACAGTTCCACTTGCAGCTTTCCCTGTTCTCCTGTAGGATCTGTGTGGGTCACTGTGACTTCTCTGTCTCAAAAGTCTTCTCCAGCTCTGCCCAGACTCAGTAGGAATCCTTCTATGGTATCCTGGGACCAGCCTCCTACATCTGGTCACTAGAACCTCAGGTAGAGAATACACCAAACTGGAGACTTCAGATGAGGAAAAAGTGTAACTGATAATCTAGCTTGTCTGCCATACCCATAGCATATGAAAGCTTCAGGTGTCCCTGTGTGGAACTCCATAACCCAGTATGACATCCACAACTCAGTTTTCTTTGCTGAACACTGCTATCTTTTAATTTTCTGAAATGGGAGCACTGATTTTCTTTGATTCAATTGTCCTTTCTCACACCTATGTACCTGAATACTTCTGTGTAAAATTTTTGGACTATTTGGACTAGATGTAGGACAAATAATATTTAACAATATTTAATAGCCGTATTATGATCATTACTTGTCCTGTGTTTGGTGTTGTTTTGTTTTGTTTTTATGGGGGGGGGTGTGTGTTTAAGAGCGAAAAGTTTTTTAAAATGAAGAATTCCCTGATCTAGACATAATGAAAAAAATAGTGCATTTGGTGACATATCCTGAACAAAGAGTATTTTCTAGTGGTTTCCCATAAACAGTGCCAACTGTTGTCATGTTGCTAAAGATCATAAATCAGTGGCCATTTTAAACTGAGACTTTTCATCAGCATGATGAATGCAAACTGGAGATGAGACAGGAGATTGGATGGGTCTTTGAGTAACTTGATCTAGTGGAAGGTGTCTCTCTGCCCATGGCAGAATGGTTGGAAATAGATGTTTTTTAGGGTCCCTTCCAATCCAAACCATTCTGTGATTCTAAGATATCAATCTCATGACTTCCTAATCCTGGGTGGAAAACAGCAGTCCAAGCATTTATGAAAACCAAATCTGCAACCAGACAGAACCATAAACTGGAACTGAATAAAAGCCAGTGGCACAGACTTGGCCTTGACTAATCTTGTTTAAAAGATCTAAGACTGAGTTACAAAGAAAAAAATGAAGTCTAATAAAAACATCCAAGGATTTTGAAACCCAGCAGAAAAGTGCTGATGCAAGAGAAAATGTGAAAATATGTCACCATGAATCTGTAAAGACATACATGCAAAGGACCTGAACAACAGCAGATAAACCTTACATTTACATCTACAGCATGAAGAATAATTGAAAAACTTAAAGGAAAAATGGAAGCTGAATACTCTTAAAAAGTGGGCACCAGCATGGATGGCCAAAATTTATCTTCTTATAATACTTCACTGACACAATAGAAAATATTTGGTATCTGAACACTCAGTTTGCCTGCATGGGGATGAAGAGATTGTAACACTGATTTGCAGCTTCTGTTTTTATAACTGGATTTTTGCTCTATTTATCTTATAGAAACTGTTAGGAATTTTTATCACAGAATGTGTGAAAAATACTATGATCTTTATTGAGCCACATAGCCTAAAAAATCAGGAGGCATCAATAAAAAACATAATGCGAATACACTAATGGTATATGCTTAATGTAAATCATTAGATTTTGTTTAAAATATTTGAACCTTTCTTCTTTCCAGTTGAGAAAATCTACCCTCCTACCTCTAGACATTTCTGTTTATGCTGGAAGAAGAATATCAAGGTCTGATCATCTTTAGTAGACCTCATTGACACTGTCATACTGAGAGGATCTTCTGTTCTGTTCTTAAGAAGTCAGAACTTAGAAAAGACTTTGCAAAACAACAGAATTTTATCCAAAAACAACTGATGTCACAGTTTAACAGTTTTCCTCATGAAAAAAAAAAAAGTATGTGAGCTAACATTTTTTAAGCTCTTGGGTTGGTAAACCTTATTATCTTACATCTATTGCTGTTATTGATTTATGTCTGGTCATAGCAAAGTGAAACACCAAAGAGATAGTCACTGTGTATCCTTTTTAGTCAGTTTCAGTATAATTATTTATTTGTTTTTATTTGTACAACTGTTGTGGCCAGAAGTCTTTCTTCTCAGTGAGAACACTCTGAGTTGGGTGCTTTCCAACCCAAGAATGAAGGGATGATCCCTCCCTTACAAAAGCTTGCAACAAGAAAACAATAAGCCTGTATTATTTGGCAGGAAACACTGTAATCATAGTGTTACAGCCACTACACCCGTATCAAATGACTTTTATGTCACTTACTTAGGGGGACAGAGTGCCTGTGAGGTATTAGCAATTTATTTGTCTCCTATGAAAGTCATGCACAATGCTAGATTTTCTGAAAGCTCAGAATAAAACATTTTGAATTTTGAAGTTAAACACATTTCCTAGGCTAAGTGAAATTCCTACCTCTAGAAAAAAAAAAAAACTTTGTGAGCTGAACTAGTGTTCTTTATAATGTTAAAAACTCATCTCCAACCTCTTTACATTTTCAATTTCATCCATTTCTTTTTGGAGAGGAAATCAAGCTATATGTCAACATAGAAGACACACTTATGTGTGTACACACCTATACACTTTCTCTCTCACTTTTAGTCTCTTATTTTGATTTGTGGGATCAGGCTACCCATTAAAAAAGGATTAAACAAAGAATCACCAGTAGAGACCTTCCACTCCATCTATCCAGAGACTCTGTTGAAGAGCAAATCTGACTAGTGACATGGTAAAAACCCTGTAGACCAAAAAAGATAGAGCACTTACTTCACTGTTCCAAAGAAACCTTAACAATATGTCATTAATAGACCATTTCTAGACCATAAACCTCTTCCTGTTGCCTGAAATACCGACATTCCCATACCTACATGGAAGACCAGCTTTAGCCACTTAGGCTATTACCCAGAGGGGATGTAAATTGGGCTGCCCATGCTGCCAAGGGATATAAACCTTTGCTCGTTCAGCACAGTGGGATAATCACTAAATGCACAGACTGGCAGATGTGAGGTCTGGAGTGCTTTTTCCAGCCCACACAAAGTCTGAACAACACAGGTAGCTCTTGGAGGGGTATGTCAAACTTTTGCTTTGGAAGAAGCTACTGGGTTTCAAGAAATTCCCTTTGAAACAAATTAGATGTCAGGAAACCGGATGGGAGAAGATATTCCTGTGTCACTTTTCAGCTGATGAAATATCTGATAGTTGTTTGAGTAAGAATCAGGCTACACCACACAGGTCTGTCAATTTTGCGGACCAGGCTAAAACAAAGATATACAATAACCTTTGCTCTCAGGTAGAAAAATGCAGTTAAATTGTCAGTGTCATTATTTAGCCTACATGGCCAGCTGATACATTTTTTTTTCCACCCTTAGATGTCTGAATAGTGTGAGAAATTGCCTGTCTTGCAATACCTGCTCCAAACCTTTGAGCTTGAGATCTACTGAACAAAACAAAAAAAGGGTTCCTGGGTGCTTTAAAGCTTTGAAACTGTCTCTTCTCACCCAGAAAAAAAAATTGAAAAAAATTAATTCAGTTCTTTACTGCACTATTTTGTAAACCTAGAGCAAAGTGGTATTATTCTTGCCTGTTTCTGTAAAATACTCAATGAGTTCAAATGACTCTCAAATCTGTAGAGACAGTTGAATTATTGCAAAAATCTGTCTAGGGCTGTAGACATGTGTTCTTTTGACTCCCCCTCCATCCTACTGAAAAATAAACTACTGTTCTTCATGGCTTATTTTGTCTCTGTCAAGGAAACTTTCTGCTCTCATCTCAGGAGAATTGTACAATAGCAATCTGATCCTGACCTTTCTACCTCTTCCTTGAATAACAGATGAAAACTGGACAGTGAAAAGTGGTGTACTCTCCATAACTTGTACCCCAGACACAATCTAATGACACTCTTCTTCTAGTAAAAACAATAGTTGCAGCAAAGGTTAAGGTAAACAGGTTTAGCTAATTACCTCTTAATCAAATCCAGTTATAATTTACTGCTGTCCCCTGAAACTCTGTGCCTGCTAAACCATTGGCTGTGGTTGGATTAGCTTATCTCAGATAAACGTAGTGTGATTAATTTCTAGCCCAGTACAGCAGCATGTAAACATCAAACAGGAATAATTTATGACCAAATAAACTCAGCTCACATGCTATCACAGAAGAACTCTCCAAGGCTCTCATGTGCCAGGCACTGGAATCGAATCCCATTTTTACAGAAGGTGATGGTGGGGAAGTAATCATTTTCATGTTATTCTTTGTCCCACAGACAAAAAAAAAAAAAAAAAGAAAACATCAGAAGCAAAATGCAGCACCACTTTCACAGATACAATGTACAGTTCTGTGAGTACAAATCTCTGCTGTAGGCATGTATTATATACACATAACCACAACCTTGGATTTGTCATTTTGAGCTTGAAAGCACAGTTGTGAACACCCCAAGTGAGTAATTCTTCTAAGTTGTCTTTCTAGAATATGAAATAATCTGTTATTCAAGTAAGTGAGACTGAATAAAGAGAGCTCAATTAAAAATCCATTTGAAATGTTTATGTGAGATCTGAAACTACAGACACTTCTTGGGTTTATACTCTGGTTTCAAGCTCAGAGTAGTTTAATCAAAACATTTGTTACTTTTTAAGCAAAATTTAGACTACTTTCTAAAGAAGCTGCTCTGATGTATGGTTCTATATCAAAGCAGTAAGAAACCCATTTTCCCCCAAAGCTTTCTTAGAAGCCCTGTGAAATTCACCACTTTGGATTCGGTTGCAGCTTCTTATTTTTATTTATATATTTATTTTTAATACAAATCCAAAACCTGAGTAGCAAATGCCTCTATCATACCCTTGTTGTGGTGGGAAACAGCAGATCTTCATACACCTCTGTTTGCTGGCAATGCAATTGGCCAAAACACTATCCCAGCCCTAGCACAGCAAGTTCTACTAATGTATTGAACACACTTTGGGCACTGGTTTGCACTTCTCTGTCAGCCACACATTGCTTGCTATTTCAGTTTGCTATAGCAAAAGCTAGGACAAATTCTCAGAACTCAGCACCAGACTAGACAAGGAAATCCTTACTGCTAGGGCATCTCAGGAGGAATTCCTCTAGATGTGAAGCCTCATGTCATGCCTCATAACTGCTGCTCAGAACAGTGGCTTTCTGTGGTCTGTAGACATTGGGATTTGGTATTTGAAGGGCACTGTGAAAGATAACTAGAAAACCAAACTAGGCAGACCAGATTTGAGTACTCTAAATGAGGACCTAAACCTCCACCATTTGCTGCTCTCAAGTTAAAAGAACCAACCGTGACAGATTTTCAGCACAGCTGAACTGGCTAACCTGTCATGGGAACTCAAAATTTAAACAGAGAGTTGGATGTAAAAGTGGTTCTGAAGTGGCTATAGTAGAAAATTACTTTGAAGCGGATACACATCTTTTCATAGAAACTAATAAATCCCTTTACTGGGGATCGTGTTATGGTGACATGTACACTATAAACAAATGATGAGCCAAGCTTTGGGAGCCTTCAAACCTTCCCTCTATTGGGCAGATTTGCAGTTGTCACTGCCCTTTGATTTTCTCCCTTTTGCATGTATTTTTGTTAGCTCTTCTGTTGTGTGCCTTGTGAAAATAGACCTCAAGTTCAAGGCTGTGTACAGTGGTTGGATTTTTCTCAAGCCATTGGAGTTCCAGCCAGTAAGTAAGAGTCCCAGTGCACAGGCCAAATTAATTCCATCATCATCAAATGGAAACAAAGTGCCTGAGACAAAGTGAGTGAGAGGTCAAGGAAATCTGCAACTGAGTTTCAAAGCGGGGCCAGTTGGGAATTCAATACATTAAAGGTGAACTAGGGGACATTTTAAAAGCTTGGGGTGCACTCCAGTGATTACATGCAATCTCTTGTGCTTTTTGTGGCTGTATCTCAGATCTGTGGTTGACTGATGCACAAGATGAAACAACAAGCATTATTCTATTATGTGAATTTTCCTCCTTTGAAATAATTTTGTATAGCTGACATGATTACTGTATGAAGTGACTCTTTAGAAAATATTTTTTAACTCTGCACCAGCACAGGAAAGCTTTGTGTGTCTGACAGCTCTGGAGTTGCCCAGTCAGAAGAAAGGTCAGGGTTCAGCCTATAAAACTTTTGGTAGCTGCAAGATGCTACATGAGCTGAATTGCCCATTCCCCTATGCAGACCTGATTAGACTGCTTCCATTTTTTACATAGTGATGGACAAAGCACGAAAGAATTAATGCACACATTTTATCCTCCACAGGGATGGTATCTTTCTGTCTGACTGATAAATACCTCCAGGTGATAAGGCACTGTGCTCCTCCAGGAGCACTGTGTCTGCTACATAGTCAGTATACCTGAGAGAAGAATTATTGTTTAAGACTCAGTTCCATTCAATGGCAGGTCCAGGAAAATAGGGAAAAACATAAACTAGATTTTGGGTAAAAACAGCTGTGAGTTTTCAGTTCAATTGTAATTTTGCACCTTAAATTCATGACGCTTTAATTTGGGGTTGTGTGAACCCTGCTTACCCATCCCCTGAGGGAAAGGATGCCTATCTGAGAAGCTCTGACACTTCCAAACTGCCCCACTCTTTGTGGCTCTAAGCCATATAAAAATATCTGTTCCATAAGATAATGCTCAGTGGCTCTTGGAAATGCCTTGTAAAAGAGCTTATTCAGAGGATTTGTATAAAACTCAATCTCTTGTTTTTACAGTGTCTGAGGATTAAAACATGAAATGAAATAATTCTGACTAAAATCTGTGCTGCTCCACAATGCTTTTTCAGATGAAACTTGATACTTTTTGGTTGCCTGTTGTGGGCTGCTGGCTGGCTCTGTGCTGCCAGAACAGGGCACTGGAATCTTGTTCATGTTTCAAAAAACATCTATTATATCTTCTCCTGATCCAAACCACCAAACACACACGGGCTAACTTGGGTCTGCAAAGGCTCTGTTATCATCCTTCCTTTGGGCTCCTCCTTGCCTTCTTATTCCCATTTATTTTAGCTCCTCCCTGAAGGTTTTTACACAACAGGTAGCTCATGAATTAGTTTGTGTGACTTCATCAGGGACTTCTGTTAGAACCTAGTCTCCTGGCCTGGACTTACCCTTCAGAGAATGTTATATGTTATATGGAGAGGGTTGTTGAGCCTGCCTTAAGGTCTGTACCTCTGTCTAGATGTACAGTTAATCATTCTGGAAGATTCTGGGACACAGGTAACTTAGAATCTAACTTCTCATGAGTGTAGTACAGGTTTCTGTGTCTGGACTAATCAATTTAGATATCCTCCATAATTAAGGAAGAGAAAAAAAAGCTGCCTTAGGTTTGTAATTCATCTCCTAACCACAGCTACTGAGATAAATTTCTCTCATATTGATAGGGGACAGAAGGATGTAGGGTGATACAGACTGGAGGTGAACAGTGGCATCTGGATGTACTTGAGGTCCCCACTGTGCCAAAGTGAGTAGGTTTTAAACTAAAGAGCCTTCAATAAAATTCTGACAGGCAAATGGAACCTGGATTTTTAAAGAGGTGCCTCTGTGAAAGAATGAACTCTGCTAAGTGATGCTGGTAGATGTTAAGAAATCAAGTGTTGCAGGCTACTTGCATTTAATTTTGGAATTTATTTTTTTAAGTAATTTTTTTTTCTTTTCATTACTGCATAGAAGAAATACTTCCCTTCTGAACAGAACAGATAGTTTTATCCTGTTGTTTTTTTTTAAACCAAGTTCACAAGTTAGGAAAGATTGTCAGCTAACTACAAAACAGATGAATTTGGAGGCATTAATAAATGTAATCTGCCCTAGGAAGACTGCATAAATTGTAAGTCTGAAAGCTTGTTTCCAGTGACAGTATCTCTGAAGAGTATTTTACATTTGAAGGAGTGTGGAATTCTGCTTTTAGCATCTCTAGTGAAAAACACAGATTAAATAACCTGTGCTTCCCCCCTCTCTCCCTCCTATTTTTATAGTGGTGGAATTATCTCTGTAGCTTTTATGAACAGTGAGAATCAACAGATCAGCCCTATCCACATGACACTAGTTTGTTGCTCATTTGTCAGCAGTCACAGATTTAGGGGTATATGAAGACACTAAGAGAATAACAGGGATTCTCCTTTCATTGTTCCTCCAAGTTCCCACCCCATCACTGCAAAAGGAAAATGCTCTGAACACTTCTGCTCTCAAGATAATAATCAAATTTTCACTTATTATGTCTGATGGTCAACAGCTAGACCCAGGTAAAAAAGAAAAGTAAAAAAAGGCATTTTAATGTGGATCTTGTCTGGGTTAATGAATGTTTTGTATTTACATGAAGTGAAAACATCAGAAGAACAAACTGAAGGTTTCTGTCTTCAAAACATGTTTGCTGGGATGAGCTTCAAGTAGGTGCAGGAAGGAAAACACCATCAGAAATATTGTGGGACCAGAGGGGTGCATTGCTGCTAGCCACTGTTCATACACAGGAACTGTGGGCATCTTCAGCTTCAGCCAGCATGTTTGGGGAACCTGGTTTTGGGACTCACAGCTGTTGCTCCTCTTGTGTTACATGAGGGTATCAGACCCAGACCTGTGGGTTGTGGTAGAAGTGAGATGCTGCAAAGCTGAATCTACATCCTCTTTGGGAATCCAGGTCCTTTGTAGATGCCAGCTGTGCTTGGAAATTTGACTTAGGATCTTAAAATCACTTTGTAGATCCAGCCCTCAGGCAACTTTGAAAATCCCTTCATAGGAAATGAGGGATATTTCTCTGTAAGTGTGAAACAGAGTATAACTCTTACTGGTTTTAGTGCAACTAATATCACATAGCACTTTTTATAGACTGCCAAAGGGCCTAAATATGGTCAGTAAATCAGAAGGTGTTTTAAGGGGAACAGACAGAAATGGGTGAGGTCTGCATGGGCTTATTGCCATCTGTATTTATAGTATCGGGAAGAATGTGATGGCTTTGGGGAGAATGCAGCTACTTGCACTTTATTTTTTTCTTGACATTTGAGGGCCAAGCCCCTGGAGCTGAGGAGAGATGATTTTTCCTTTTTCTTTTCCTTTTTCTTTTCCTTTTTCTTTTCCTTTTTTCCTTTTCCTTTTCCTTTTTCTCTTTCTTTTTCTCTTTCCTTTTTTCTTTCTTCTTTTTGTTTTTCTCTTTCTTATTCTTTTTCTTTCTCTTCTTCTTCTTTTCTTCTTTCTCTTCTTCTTTTCTTCTTTCTCTTCTTCTTTTTCTTTTTCTTTTATGAAAATAAATAATGCAACTTTGTACAGTGGTCCACTGTAGAGAAAATTAATTCATTGAATAGCTTGGCCTTTCAATGATTACTTGTATTTCCTTATTTATTAATTTAAGTGGACTGGGTTTTCAGTGCTCAGCTTCCCCTGGAAAAATTACCACTTTCATACATTAAGGCTTGCACAAGAGTTTTCAATGAAAATTGACTGCAAGCCATTGAATGGTACAGACTGAAAAAAAACCCCCACTGAATCTGTAGCTGTGACGATTCATGTTTTGCTGTAGTCAAAGGCTTTTACAACCAGGCTACTCTTGTGTGCATTCTGGTGCCTGAGATGAATGTTGCAGATCTCATGGAGACAACAATTACTGTTGTTTTGTGAAGGAAATATATAATAGTATATTTGTTTTAGAAAAAGTATTCCGTGAAGTAGACTCCTGGGGAACTAAATATTTACGATACAGACACCAGGTTGCAACTCTTAGGAGTTGGGGATGGTTTGTAGTCTAAAAATGCACTGACAAATGTGTGATTTAATGTGGAGAATCACTAGCACAATGATCCTTTCATAGATCTCTTAAAACATTATTGTTTCCTGTCTTGCAGTCACTTCTGGAAATCTGAATGCAACTCTGAATCCTTCACTGGTTTTAATGTCACTTTTGCATAACTGCTCCCTTTTGGAAAGAGATGCACAGGTGTTAATCTACTTATGTTTTTCAGCTGTGTTACTGTTTTAAAGATGGCTATGGGAAAATGTTCTCTGCTTTTCTGTGTTTTGCACTGACCAACTTTCTTTTCTTTTTTTTACAAGATGACTCCGTGAATACATCCAAAAATCTTTCTTTATGCAAACTTCTGAACCTGCCAAGGAATTAATTCTCAAATTTTTTTCTGGACAACAACATTGTGGGAAAGCAGGATCAAAACCATCAACTAATTTTTTCTTTGAAGTAGACTAATTTGTCCTGGAAAAGACTTCCACATACTTGAGCTGAGGACACAGCAAAATTTCTTCTTGTATCCACATAAAATTTTCTTCTTAGGATCCAGTTTCATCTCATGTTTTAGTCCTTGGTTACTCAGCTGCTTAGATGACATGGTCAACAAAAGTCTTCTTATGTTAGGTTATATCAGAATTTGATTACATCATCTAAAGAGCTGCCATCGAGATTTTTTACTGAAATTTTTATTTCAGTGGGTAGATGCACTGAAACCTTAAGGCTGTATGCTGTGTAGTTTCTGTTCACCTTCTTAGGCTGCTTAAAAATTATTTAGTTACTTAAGGGAGAGATGGTGTGGATACAGAAATGTGAAGCTGGTGAAGCAAATGAGTTCCATTGAAGGGGAGAAAACTAAGAAATTGATATTTCACAAAATCACAGAATTACCTTGGTTGGAACAGACCTTGAAGATCATTAACCATGATCTTCATGAGGCCAATCATTAACCTAACACTGACATGTCTTTAACTAAACCATCTCCCTAAACAATATATCTACACGACTCCTAAATACCTCCAGGAATGGTGACTCCACCACTGCCCTGGGCTGCCTGGTCCAATGCCTGACAACCCTTTCAGTGAAGAAATTATTCCTAACATCCAATATAATCCTCCCCTGACACAATTTGAGGCCATTACCTCTTGTTCTATCACTTGTATGTCATTGAGCAGATTTACACCTCTTTACAGAATCCTTTAAGGTAGCTGTAGAGAGCGATAACGTCTCCCCTCTGCCTCTTCTTCCCCAGACTAAAGAATCCCAGCTCCCTCAGCAACTAATAATAAGACGTATGCTCCAAAACCTTAATCGGTTTTCTTGCCCTTCTTCAGACATACTCTAGTAGCTCCATGTCCTTGCTGTAGTGAGGGGCTCAAAACTGGACACCATACATGATGCATGGCCTCACCACCCCCCAAATGTCCTGATGGCCAAACTATTCCTGGTACAAGCCAGGATGCCATTGGTCCTCTTGGCCACCTCATCACACTGTTGGTTCATGTTCAACCAGATGTCAATCACCCCCAGGTCCCTCTCAGCTGGACAGGTCTCCAACCACTCTTCCCCAAGCTTGTAGTGCTGGCGGGTGTTGTTGTGGATGAAGTCCAGGATCAAACATTTGGCCTTATTGAAATTCATGCAGCTGGCCTTGATCTACTGATCAAGACTGTCTAGATCCCTCTGCAGAACCTCAGGCAGATCAACAGTTCCACTCATCTTAGTTTCTCTGCAAATTTACTAAGGGTGAACTCTATTCCTTTGTCCAGATCACCTGGTTATCCTACGCATGCTGTATATTAGTTATCAGGCTGATCTACTCCATCAGCTTCCCTGGTTTCTTCCCTGACACAGCTATTGCAGTGTTCACCATCCTTACCTTTAGCAGAAAAATTTTGTTCCACACAGCCTTCTGGATACAACTCCAAGGTTCTTCACTGACCCTATCCAAAGGGAGCCCTTTGCAGGATGCACCATGGGTGTTAGCATTCATGAGATTGCTTCAAACATACACGTTAGTGGCATAAAGAGGTGTCCATGGGCTGATCAGCAAGTATGAACTCGCCTGGAGTGTTGCAGACTGTTCACAGTGGGCTTTGGCAGAGTGGCATTGATCATGTGTAGAAGCAGAGGGTGACCCGGGGACTGATGGAGGACAGCAGCCTGTATGGCACTGCTTTGTCAGGACCTTCAAACTTCCTTCTTGAGTGAGGATGCTCAGGCTGCTGTGGTGCCTGGTGGACAAGCTGCTTGCAGGTGACAGAACAGTATCTGTTTGAACTTCTTGCCTGCAGACTGTGTTTTTTGTCTACCAGCTCCCCTCCTCAGAGACCTGACAACACCATGTCCAGCATCTGCTATGCTACAGCCTCTCTTTTTCTGATATCTGTTTGATTTGCCAGGAACTGGATAGATGAATGAGGTGTGACTACTGCTGAGCACTTTGGAGGAAAGAAGCTTGTCAGTGAAGTCATGCTGTGGTTTTAAGATCCTGACAGTCCAGGCTATGTCTGTCAGACCTGAACTTACTGGGTTTTTAGTTTGATTTTAGCATATTGTAATGTCCCCTTGATTTGTCCCTGTGGATCACACTTCCACACGTGCAGTGCATTTCTATAAGGTACAAGTGATGCTAGTAACTTTAAGGACAAGGAAGAATTAAGCAGAATAAGATCATTATTTTTTTAGATGTCGATTTGAGCTTTCTATCCTAGTGCTTTCTGCTGACTCAGAAGATTTACGCCAAAAAAAATGTTCAATTCAAAAATTAAAATAAAAATGAGTCTCTTCCTTTCCCCCAGCTCTTTGACTGTCTCATGAGGAAAGCACAGTGGAGCAGAGTCAAAACTGATACAGGGTTCATCAGTGATGACATACAACTTTTAAGGTTGTGTTTGGTGAAAAACCAGGAAACCTTCATTTGAACTGCTTAAAAAAATGTCTTTCTTTAAATTTTAAATTCAGGAAGAAGGTCCAAGGGCAAAGAGATCAGAACAACAGCTTCACAAATGTAGAAGACTGTCTATTTGTCCCTGATAGCTGAAAAGTTCTGCTTTTCTGTACTTCGTTTGCACTCAGGTTAATTAAATGTGGGTGTTAACTTGAGCCTCAGCTAAGGTATTAGCAGCTTCTGGTCTCATGTGATAGTATTAGATGTAAGCAAAAGAGAAATGGGGAAGGACTTCAGCCTTCAGCCATGCATAGCCTTCCAGCATAGCTTAGACTGCAACCCTACAAAGAGCAGCTGATGTAAGCTGGTACCCATGCTGGAGGAAGCAGTAAGATCTCCTCAGCCCTGGCAGATTATTCTCACTCCTTACCAAAATCTTCCAGGTAGCCAGGATTCAGGAGCAGACACAGGTTGAAGGGATCCATAACTGCATTTTCAGTCCAGCTCCCACGTTGGCTACTCTCCCCAGACTGACTTCCAACTCCTAGGGTGGTGTGAGGCAGGAAGGAACCACAAGGGATAGATATGAAGGCAATGTTGTTGCTGTTCCAGACCATGATGGCTAAAACTCTTCATGCCCTTAGTCGTCTTCCCGTTTCAGTTATACTGACAGATGAGAAATTTGAAAGCCATCCTGCTAGGGATTGGTTGGTGCTGCTATTTCTAGTTGCTGCCATCATGATGCGAGGAAGGTTTTGACCACACATCTGAAGCACAACGTACCAACTTCTTTACAGCCACAAAAGGAGAAGACAGTCAATGCCTGAAACCAGTTTAAAGTAATGAATATTGTTGCAAGAGAACACAAGAAGAGGGGAGGGAAGAGCAGCATCATCTTGTAAAGGCTGTGAAAAAATAGAGAGGAAGAATAATTAACAGGTCATCATGGCTATGTCTGATGGGGAAGCAAGAATTCAGAAGTCTCATGTCCTAGGAGAACAGAGAACATCACATTGCAATACCAAGACTGAGAAGAAAAAAGTTTAGGTAAATAGAGATATTTACCAGATATAACAAGAACCTCAGCAACAGAGGGCCTGTAAGAATATCTAACCTGAGAATCCTGGCCATGAGCCTGAAAGCCAGGCCCAGATGATGTGGAGATCAGAGACTCAGGTTGGGCTGAGGGAGATGATGTAGTTTTGTTGCAGTTATGTTGAAGCTGGTGCTGTGCAAGGACATGTCAAAAAGGAGAGATGGACCAAATATTTTAGATTTGTCCAGTTAGGCAAAAAGAGAGACAGCAGAGCAGAGAAAACCCACAAGGGGCCTGAATAGTAATAGCAGTTGAATTCATGTGGATGATGGATGCTCAAGAGGTAACTGAACTGCAAGAGAGGATTTTTAATGCAGGAAATCTCTCCCTCCCTCTCTCTCTCTCTCTCTCTCTCTCTCTCTCTATATATATATATATATATATATATATTTTATCATGGTCTCATTGCACAGCTCCTCTCTTTTCCCAGAGCACATAAAAATGAGTGCTGTGGCACTGCAGTTGCCATGATGAAGATTTATTCCAGGTATAAAGGAATTTTACAGTCAGCTGTGCTAAACTGCCTCTGTGAGCATGTCTTCTTTTGAATAAATGAGTAAACTATACAATGCATCCCTTTTTCTTTGTGGTTTATCAAATAAGAGCTCTTTATACATGAAATACTACTGCATCTTGCCACAGGAGAAATCACATAACTATTTTCTGTCAGACAAGATACCACAATCTTTACAATATTACAAATAGTCCTCAGTTACAAGTGGGAAACCTAGGAGAGAGTTAATCTTTTGTTATATTCTGCACAAATATAAGCAAACCTGAATATATTTCCAGAATTGAATTACTTGTTCACTTATTCCAAGTTAAAGATGCTAATTAATATCTGTATTTTCACAGCCTTATCTGATTATAGTAACCTGACAAAAGGGCAGCCAAAATTCAAGATTAAATTTCAAGATAATACTAATAGACTCCTTCTCCCCTTCCCCCCTCAGCCTCCCCACTCCCCCATTTCTTCTGTCTTTTGGCTCATTTTCATTAGGTCATTTATAAGGCTCCTATTAGCCAATAGTTATTTCAAAACTGTGTGCAACATAGACATGGAAATTTGATCCCAACGTTACCTTCCACTTTTTAAATCTGACTTCAGATCCTCCTATTGCCCAAGGAAAGCAGAAGAATACAAATAATGATCTAAGATTCAAGAAAACAAATAAGCAAAGAACTAGAAAAGTCTGTTTTGAAAATGTCTGCTAGAAAGCAGGAGCAAAAGAATAGTGACAAGGAATCACAGAGATGTTTATTACAGAAACTTTTTAGAAGAGAGAACTGGTCAGCAATGTTCTGTGAAAATTCCAGAGTGTATCTGAAGTCAGGGGCCTTAGCACTCTCTTGTGGGATGTGTGAATTATGAAAAGGAAGAAAAAGATGGTAATTTTGTCAGTGTTCTCAAAATTGTTGTCAATTTGGGGATTAAAGACTCAGCTCCTGACTTACATACTAAGGTCAGAAACTGTGTTAAAGCAAGGATATATTCGTAGGACACTTGTCAGCAGAAAAAAACAGTGAAAGTGTGTATGTCCAAGGCTTTAATAAAAAGAAGAGGCTACTTGGAAATATATATGGAGCTTCAACCATTGTTCTGAGATTCTAAGTCATGATTTTGAGATGTCTAGTATTGGTATTGAGAAGATGGTTATTTTTTGAATCTATTTACATCACTAGATGACTGCATCTTCAACCAGTTGGGATTTCCAACATCTTCCTTTTTTGCAAGATCCCTAGATTTTAGAAGCTCTCAGTGATATATGTCTGGGCTTTTCTCAGGTTTGCCATCCCTCTGCAGTATTTTGCACAGCTGTGTGTGTGAACAGAAGGATCAGAAGGGACTTTATAACTTTTCCAGGAGGACCAAGGGCACAAACTGTCAGAGTGCACATGGCAGGGGACAGGGGTTGTTACATATATTTACCACATATGTATAATCCTTCCCCAGGAGGGACTGAGCTCTGACTTGTACTTACAATCAACGAGATGTTTTACAGGAAGGATGAAAAACCTTACTTTTCTGCTGTTGAGACACAACAGGAAAACCAAATTATGTATTATCTCTAGTACATGTTATATCTCAAGTGCTGTATCTTGCCTGCTGTAAACAGAAAAGTGACTGAGAAAATTAATGTTTCCTATGGAAGAGCTGCAAAAGTGTAAGTACTTGGAAAACCTAAATCTCTTCTACTGAAAGCTTATTTATCTGGCTTGCTGTCCTTAATGAAAAACATGACAAATCCGTTCCCACAGGACAACTCTTAAACACAGGGTTACACACATCTCCCACCTCCTGGTATTTGAATCCCTGCCCCATCAGTACAGGGGAAGGAGGTTCCTCTGGCCAGTAGAACTGTGCAAGTGCAGGCATGGTGAGGTGAGACTAGTTTCTCTATAACAGGCTAGATGAATGTCAAGTTACAAGAACTTATTTCTCCTCACAGATGAGGAAGAGAGTTCAGATGACAGGGACAGATGTAGATTTCTTTCTTTTTTTTTTTCTTTGTGACTGGAGGGCTGGATCCTCCCTGCTGGCCCCACTCCCTGCTATGGGCATGTCTTCTCCTGCTGTGGTTGTGTTGAGCAAAGGTTATGCTGTTCTGCTGCTGCCCCCCACCTCCTCCTGAGATTTGCATCTGTGACAATCTCCTAAATGCATTTTGGTCAAAATGTGTTTCAAAAAAAATTTCTAACCCAACTTGTCTTGCCTGAAAGGCGATTTAGGAGCTGCATGAGCACATCTGCATTTGCAGCCCCATGTAGACTGGGACCTACTGAGGTGGATGGTGCTGGGAAAATGTGGGTGGTCCAAGGTTGCAAGGGATCCTGCTGGAAGAGGGCTTGTGTCTGGAACCCACAGATGTCTCTTGCTCAGGACCTGTGAGTGGATGATAATCTGCCAAAGACACAGGGAACACAATGAGGATGATCAGTTTGATATGTTTAAATTGGTTTAGTTTCTTGTATGAAAACAAGGTTGGGTAGAGGCTTTTGGTGTGAGTTTCACTGGTCTGGCTTGTGGAAAGGAGAAATAATTGTTGTGGATCTTGAAACAGGAGCAGAGGATCTGGAGCAAGCAGAGTTCTCTGAATTAGAGTCTACGTGTACTACATTGCTTCCCTGGCAAATGCTGGAAACAATCTGTCCTTCTTTATATGATCCAAAAAATTACTTAAAAGAATCAAACATTGAAGCTGATTTTAGTTCAAATTATTAGAAGTGGATCCAGGTTACATTTTCAGAAGAATTTGATGGCTATATATCTATATACATGGTATTGTATTAAATACTGTATAGAATAATACGAACACCAGTGAAACCACCACTGACCTGATCACACAGTTTGTTAGTGTACTGAAAGTATGCTTTTCATTATGCTAAAATGACCAACAATCAGATATTATCAACAGTCTATTTATTAAAATAATTTCTAAAAATACTGATAAGGGAAGACAAAAAGAAAAATACCCATAATTCAGAGTAAATACTGTTACAAAACATAAAAAAAGGGCTTTTTAAAGTAAACTATTTTTTGCACAAGCTGCTCACCTGAAAATCTGACAAGTTAATGTATTAATGTGTGCATTTATGTCTCCAAGTTTCAAAAATTTCCTCCCCCAGTTAGCTAGTTTTCTTATCACTGTTCTCATTGCTATAGTTCCAGATCTGTGTCCTGCAACAAACACCCACAGTCTTGGCACTGAAACCTCATATTATTTTAAATCAAGACCCTTCTTTTACAGATATGCATTCCAGCTGAATTATATGTAAAAGTTTTAGCACAATCATTATCAGGTTAGATGTACACAAATTTTTAATCATCCTTGATACAAGGACAGGGGAAAAATTGTGTATTTGTACTTGCATTAAGCCAACAGGGGCCACATCTGGTATTTATGTAGAGTCTGCTTGCAAAATTATGCCTTAACAAAAAAGGAGAACATGGTTCCTCTAATTTATCACCCTATTGTATTTACATGCAATGTTTCTACCAGTCCAGGTAGAAAAAAAAAGTGGTTTTGCTTGCCTTTAAACATTGAATTGACATTGCAAAGCATTGATTAATCCATCTGTGACAGACTGCTGCTCATACAACTTTCAAAATGTTTTGGCTATAGCATCACTGGCATGCCAAGATTTCTTCTAGTGCTCTCGTTAGGAGCCAGATCCTTGGCTCCACAAAGCACTAGAGGGCAGGCTAGACTAGAGTTCTCCCCCTTATTCCCCCAGTCGAGGCAAAAAAAGAGAAATAAAGTTCACAGTTCTAATTGGAAGTAGTCACTGCTAGAAAGAATGCCTCACATCGCAGCTAAAGTTTTAAACAGGAATTTAGCCACTGCATCAGTAATATTTTTTTTCTCATATTGGGAAACTGTTTCTGAGCACAAGCAGCAAACAGTTCTGTAAGGAGGCAGACAGGAATAACAGATGCAGCCTTGTATTGCTGAGAGGAAAGCCTGACCCTGTGGGGATTCTGCTTTCCCCTTCCGACCAGAGCTGCTGCTGAGAGCTCTGCTGCTCAACTCCTTCCAAGCAAATAGCACCCTGTGTCCTCCCTGCACATTGCCCTATTCTTGTGGCCAAATGAATCATGGTCTTGCCTTTTTGCTGGCTTGTAGAGCAAGTAACTGACTTCTGTGATATTCATCGTCCAATTCTGTAAGCTTTACTAATTACAGAGTTGTATTTGCTTTGACTTGTCCATGCATTGGGGCATAACAAGATAGGTGATAGCCAGATTGGATGGGGCTTGGAGGAGCAACCTGGTCTTGTGGAAGCTGTCCCTGCTCATGCAGGCAAGGTTGGAACTTTATGATCTTTAAAGTCCCTTCGAACCCAAACCATGCTATTATTCTATGGTTCAGCATGTAGGGGTGCAGAGCTGGTCCTCTGATCCTTCCTCTGTCAGAAACAGCTGCTACTTTCTCAGTTCTGAAGAACCTTCATTGCACTGACCCATTATGATGTCTCTCCTGATGTCACCATTTGATTCCTGTCCTCTCTGTGGCACTCAGTTATTGGTGGGCTCTCATCTGCTGAGGGTGCAGAAGCCAGGCCTGGTGGTTTGGAGCCATCAGCTGAGATAAAATACTGGTGTGAATAAATCAGCCCTGCAGGAGTTCACACAAGAGGCACAGAGATGGAGCTTTAGTGGATATATGTATTTTTTTTAAGCTCTCTTGCATTTTGTTTTTACCCCTTATCACTTCCTGTTCCAAAATTTCCAAGGAAACCTTAAGCCTGTTTATTATATTGTCCAAGTGTGTTTCTTACCATTTTTTCCAGTTTGAAAATGTCCTTCATTTACCAATTTCTTGCAGGATTTTTGAAGCCAATTTGATTCCTGTTGTAACGAGAAGTATTGAAACTGTCTGATACTTAGAGTAGAAGTGCTCTGCATTAATATTATTATCAAGAAGAATTCCCTAATTTCTTATGATTTCCTTCACAGAACTTACTAACGTTATTCAGCATAGCTTGCCTATCAATTTCTCTTTCACTTTCCTAATACCATGCTGAAATAAATTACTTGGAGGACAAAAGAAAATTAACAAACTTGCTTAGAGGACACTCGTTATTCTGAAGAAGGGATTAGTCTGCATTTTACTTTCTGACATAGTAGTGGTGGACCAAATGAGATAAAAGGAATTGTTAGTCTCTGCTTCTATTTTAGTTCCTACAGTTTTTCTTTCTGAGCACAATAAATCCTGAATTCCCAGGATAAACAAAAATTTGGCTGAGCACTAGCCAAATAAAAACTCCCTTAACACCTCGGGATTGTGGCCTGTCTGAACAAACATCCTGGATGGAGTTTTCTGAAGTTTTCTGCCTTTGCCTGACCTTGTGTCATGGGAACTGAAGGAGGTTTGATATTGATTTTGCGGGAGCTAAATTCCTCTGGTGCCGACTTCTCTGTTCACCACAGCATGGGTTTACAGTGACATCCCGAGCTGGTGGCTGAGCTGAGGTGTGTCCTCTGACAGGTAGAGTGCAGGGAAGTGGCTTTTGTTGGTTAAGGAGAAACTGAGGTGAATGTTTCAAAAAGTTACAGATTTCCTTGTAAAATTTAGATACTAACAGGACTGACCTGCTGTGCATGCTCCACAAAGCACTGGTTGTTGAAGTGTGAGAGCTTCGTAGAAGAGAAAAAGTAGAGTGCATGTGCTGAAGTCCATTGGACATGATGGATAGATCTTCACTGCCTTTGAGTCTCCAGCTTAAAAGGTGAGAGAACAGGATCACTTGTAGTCATACCTGACTACGACTGCCCCGACCTACACAGACACACAGCTCAGGTTTGGGTTAAACATGCTCAGAAAACATTTATTTTCTGTGTTCCAGGGCTCCATGGAGCATCAGAGAGGTCTTTTGTAAGCCAGCTGCCTCGTGGTGCTTGTGGTTAGGCTTGCAATAGTGTCTTGAAGTCCTCTACAAACAAGCACAACCCATCTGTATGATTTCCTCTGCGTACAGAAGTGTGTATTCACTTCTCTGTTTTTTCAGTCAACAGGGATGCAGCTCCTACTGTGTTGTACCTCATTGCAAAAGAATTGGCTGGATTTGTGAGCAGGGCACTGGGGTTTCCATCTGGAGGGTTTCCCTAGCACTGACAAGGACTTTAGAAGGGTTTATACATTTGAGGGTCCTAGCGATGTGCAGACCTACAGCTGAAAGGCTGTGTGAATTTTACCCTCAGCTGAGTTTTCTCCTCATGCCTCAACTTTTAGACCTTCTCAAAACCAACAGATAGTCCATCAGGATTATAGGCTGCTTCCTAATGTGGAAAAAAACCCCTAACCCCAGAGCTGGAGTATTGGGTCGATATATGGTGATGTTACTGTTCATCCATTTTAAAATACCTCTGCAGAACCCCACATTCAAATTCAAAAACAATGTCGCTACTAACAGCCAAATTTCAACAAAACACTTCAACATGTGTTTAACTTGACAAATTTGATGAGATTTCATGCCACCCTTGAGTAGCTGAACTGGAAATTTAGATTATACTTGTTACCGCATGTGTTTCATAGACTTTTAGTTTATGATCTCCATGTGATATTGAAAAAACCCGATTAGTTATATAATATATAATAATTATTTATATAATGTTCTATACAATATGTATAATAAATATGTAATATATATAACAAATATATAACATGCTATACAACAGTAGAATTTAATGTACAGTATCTAGTATAATACCACACAGGACTACAATTGGTACTACACAGTGTAATAATATTAATTACATATTACCTGTTGCATATTATATGTTATATATTTGGTATTATAGTAGCAATATTACAGCATAATATTATGCATTTATATATTATATGAAACATTTATAATATGGTATATTTCTATACTAATTAATTACATATTTTATGCATATTTTATAATATGGTATATATTATACTATAGACTACATATATAATTTATAACAATGTAGTATAAATCATTTATATTTTACACCCTGCATTTGATTTTGTAAACATTGTATCTTAAGATTAGCTTTCCATCTCTTCCCAAGTTAAGTACATCTAAAGATTTCTCTAAAATAGCTCTTTTTGCATATTTAGAACTATGAGTCAATATTCTCCCTCTCCCTGGAGGTAGATTTAACATAGAAATAGTGGAATAAAAGTGTGAGTGGGGGTACGCTGGGTAGGTCTGGTGGGCTCTAGATCCTGCACAATTAATCGATTTATTTGTTCATTTATTTACTACGTCTGAGTACAAACATTCTGGATGAAGTCATCCAGGAAACAGAAATTAATGTAGACATATTACATGTGAATTATATGCACAGCCATTTATTATTTTCTGGGCTTCAGTGACCATGCACTGGTGGAATTCACAGTGCCAAGAGTCAGGAGTCATTCAAGGAGCACAGACAGGACACTGAGTTTCAGAAAAGCAAAATTCTGTCTCCTCAAGGATTTACTCAATAGAACACACTGGGCAATTATCCTCAGGGACAAGGGAGCATGACAGAGCTGGCAGATCTTCAGGGACACCGTCCATAGAATGCAAGAGATCTCGATCCCCAGGTTTAAGAAATCTAGTAAGGAAGGGAAGAAACCAGTGTAGCTGAGACATGGCCTGCTGGTCAAACTAGAAGACAAGAGGAAACTACACAGGCAGTTCAAGCAGGGGCAGGTATCTTGGTACTGTGTAGGGATGAGGTCAGGAAGGCCAGGGCACAGCTGGAGCCAAACTTGGCAAGGGATGTGAAGAATGACAAGATGTATCCTACAGGTACATCAACGAAAAAAGGAAGGTTAAAGAAAACATACGCTCCCTGAGATGCAAGTCTGGTGAGCTGGTAACAACAGATGGGGTTTGCAACAGCTTTTTTGCCTCAGCCTTCACTGGCAACCTCTCTCCCAGCACCTCCCAAGTGGTTAAAAAAACCACAAAGGGGCAACCAGAGCAGCAGAGTCCCTCCCACTGCATGTGAAGATCAGGTTTGTGACCACCTGAGGAACCTGAACATACATAAGTCTACAGGACCTGATGAGATGCATCCCAAAGTCTTGAGAGAATTGGTGGATGTGGTTGTCAAGTTGTCCATTATATGTGACAAGTCATGGCAGTCAGGTGAAGTCCCTGGTGACTGGAAGGAGGGACACATTACACCCATTTTAAAAAAGGGTAGTAAAGAGGACCCTGGGAACTACTGACCTGTCAACCTCACCTCTCTGCTTGGGTTGATCATGGGGCAGATTCTCCTGGAAGGTCTGATAAGGCACATGGAGGACAGGAAGGTGATACAGTACAGCCAGCATGGCTTCAGTAAGGGCAAAACCTTCCTGGCCAACCTAGTGGCTTTCTAAGATAGGGATAATCTATTGATGTGATCCATCTGGGCTTCTGCAGGGCCTTTGACATGGTCCCCCACAATACCAAGTGGGAGATATATAGAATTGATGGGTGGACTGTTCAGTGGATAAAGAACTGGCTGAATGGTTAAGTCCAGAGGGTTTTGGCCAACGGCTTGAAGTCCCAATGGAGACCAGTGACAAGTGGTGCAGTGGTCCTGTACTGTTTAATATTTTTATCAGCCATATAGGCAGTGGGACTGAGTGGTGCACCATCAGCATATCTGCAGGTGACACCGAGTTGAGAGGTGATATTGATAAGCCATTGAGATGGGATGTAATCCAGAAAGCCCTGGAAAAACTGGAGAGATGGGCTCAGCTGAACCTCATGAAGTTTAATAAGACCAAGTTCAAGGTCTTGCACATGAATCGGAAAAATGCACACCAGCAGCACAGGAATGAGGCTTTAGAAAGCTGTTCTGCAGAAGAGGACTTGGGGGTACTGGTGGACGAAAAGATGGACATGAGCCAACAGTGCACACTTGCAGCCCAGAAGGCCAATCACATCCTGGGCTGCATCAAAAGAAGCATGGCCAGCAGATCAAGAGAGCTGATTCTGCCACTTTGCCCTGCTCTGGTAAGACCTCACCTGGAGTATTGCACCCAACTCTGGAGCCCTCAACACAGGAAGGACATGGACCTGATGGAGCAGGTCCAGAGGAGGGACATGAAAATGATCAAGGGGCTGGAATACCTCTCCAATGAAGACAGGCTGAGGGAGCTGGGGTTGTTCACCTTGGAGAAAAGAAGGCTCCAGGGAGACCTAATAGTGACCTTCCAGTATCTGAAGGGGCCTACAGAAAGGATAGAGATGGACTGTTTGCAAGTGCCTGGAGTGATAGGACAAGAGGCAATTGTTTTAAACTAGAGAAGAGCAGATTTAGATTGGATGTTATGAAAAAATTCTTTACCATGATGGTGGTGGAAAAATGGAACAGGTTGCCCAGGAAGTTGTTGGGGCCTCATCCCTGGAGGTATTCAAGGTGAGGACTGATGAGGCTCTGAGCAACCTGCTCTAGCTGAAGGTGTTCCTGCTTACTGCAGGAGGGTTGAACTGGATGACCTTTAGAGGTCCCTTCAGATCCCAATTATTCTATGATTCTATGATTTTGCTATCTAGAACCTGATTTATTAATGGAGTCAAAATTGTATTTTTAAAGTCCAAACTACTCTCAAAGCCAATTTAGAGGTCTTTTAAGGGCTTTCCTTAAGAAATTTATTTATGTAACATTTATATAACTTAGTCGATTTCTATTATACATGTTCTGTTTTGTGCATGTTTCCATATTGGAAAACCAGATAATGTTCTTGCTATTGAATTGTAAGTCTGATCCTTTTTTCTCAGAAACAAGTATGAACTATGTAACTGAATGATTTGAAACCTGCTGGGTAAATGGAATATAATCTTGTATAAATATTTAAAATGTTTTCTGTATTTACAAGGATGATTCCCTGGAGGAAACACAGTCTCTCAGGGTAGGAGTTAATTCAAAGCTAAAGCAGAGCAGCTGACTTTTCATATTCCCCCACACTGCTGAAATGTTGATTGATTCAGAAGCAAGCCTGGCAAGTGATGGTGTTGACATTAAAACAAAGAAATTACTTGCCCTCAGTAAAATACACAGAAAAGGGAACCCCATGGAAAGGTCTAGTCCCAACAGAAACGTCACAAAGAAGATGAGTGATTGGTGAGGAAGAAAGAGTGTTTGATGGTTTCATGATAGATTTTCACTGTTCATCCTCATTTTGAGTGGGTCAGAGCTTCTCAGCCAGAAACGAAGACCATGGAGACCTCCTGCTAATGATGAAACCTGTTAACGAGTTAAAACCTGCCCTGAAGTCAACATCTCAGGAGCCTGCCTGTCTTGCACTCCAGGAGGGATACAATCTATGGTGCCACCTGAAAAAGCTAAGAGATGAGTGATTTAACTAACGAGGACTGCAATTTCATGGAACTTTTGCCAACCATAACTTAGCCAATATAAAATTTCAAGCACTGACTGGGCAAGGCAACTTGCACACTCTTTATAAAAGAGTGTAGCAGTGCCCCAAGCCTCTTTGGGGTGACATTGAAGAGGATCAGAAATGTAATAATTTGGGAGATAATTCAGTCTTAATCTTTCTAAGCCTTGCTTTCATTTTAAAAATAGGTTAATGATAGCAAATTGATCTGAGAGTGCTGAAGAGGCCTGCCTTTATTATTTAATGATGAATGGTATTTCTTGAAAAATATTGTTTTCATAGCAAACAACATTTAAAAAGTATTAAGCAGAGCTGCATTTACAATGCTGTCCTGAAAGGCAGGGTTAACGTTTTGTTGTCACTATTTTTAACCAAATAAATCTTTAAAAATTTAAAAGAATTGAAATAGGGTACAATTTTTAATATTGAATCATGAAATGTTTGGGTTTTTTCCTGAGAAAACAGCAAATAAAAACCTTTCCTTCTACAGGTCCTGCTGTGGGGCTCATCATATTTCCAGGGCTCATCTCCTAATAAAATGGTACCCCTGGGTAGAAAAAGACACAAATATTGTCATTATAAAAAGTAAACTGTACCACCTTTTACTTATCTTAGTAATTTTTTCCAGTATTCTAGGAATAGGCCTGGAAGTACCTCTGCTACTCAAAATGATGTATCTAGAAATTCTTTACCAGAAGGTACTCAGAAGAAATACCGCTTAATATTTTTCATGTGTTACTGGTTTTGTAGTGATTCAAATTTTTTATTTTAAACACTAATGCTTTGAACACAGGGCCTGGAGATACCTCTGGTAAAATTAACAGCTTTTTGTTGAATTGCTGTCTGAAGGACTTACCTGAGACAGGAACATCACTGTGTTGGGAAGTGCAGAAACAATTTGGGTTCCGGGCCTGTTAAAGCCAGTGGCAGAAATCCCATTCACTTCAGTGGAGCCAAGACTCAGACTTCTCCCACAGTGAGAGATGGTCCTTGACTAGAAACTCAAGACCTCACCACTCTTGAGCTTTGGCAACTGAGTCAGGAAACCTCCCCAGCCACCCGTACACAGGGTAAGTGCTCCAAGAGGTTCCTATCAATAGGACTCAAAACACAAGCAAACAAAACCCGAGGATGTGGCCCATGCAACAGCTCAAGTTCCTTTGTCTCTTTTCTGGAACTCTTCACAGGCCCCACAGTTTTTAACTGAAATCTGTAAAATGCCAAGTTGATTATTGTCTCTCCATTGTGCTTCTACGCAGAAGCAGAGGTTGTTACATGTCAGTGCTTGGTATCAGCAGCACACAGTTAGACAAATAGACGCAGACTTCATGTAGTGTTGGAGAACTATTCTTCCTGGAGTTTATTATTTGTTTGGTTGTGGGTTTTGTTTTTAATTTTTTAATTTTTATTTTTTTATAATAGCCCCAGACTAAAACTTCCTGAATCTTTTAGCTCCTATTTTGGAAATAGCTTTGTATTTTCTACAGTGTTCTCACAGTGCAAGCTTTTCAATGTGTCTTATATTTTACGCCTGCAAAAACATTCACAGTTGTGTATGTCTTGCATCACCTTCACATCCTTTCCTATGTTGGTGATACAGGACTTCTAGAGCAGAAGCTAAAAAAAAGTGTCATCTCTTGATCAAAGAAAAAGACTATTTGTCTATTTACCCTTCAAAGTGCCTCTTGCTTCTGAACAGATACATTTCAGGGGCAGCAGGCTGACTTTATTACATTAATAGGTAGGGGGTGACAATTTTTTATCTGAATGAAGTTGTCTAGATGTGAGAAACAAATCACATTGCTAATTCAGCATGTCCCCCTGTTCTTCTGGTAAACTAGTTTGTTGACTGACGTGAATTTAAATCTACAGTGGTTTTGTGTAATATCAACAGAGAGAAAAACAACAGTTCCATTTAAAAAAAATCCAAGATTTTTGATATTAAAATTAACTGGCTATCTTGGTTGTTTGAAGAAATGATGCTGCTCTTGCCTATAAATCTTGCCTCATTTATAACCTAAGAACACCACATCTACCAGTTAGAGCATCTTTACCATATTCTTGCTGTTCATGTATTTAGTCTTTCTCCTGAATTTCTACAAGAGTCAATGAGGAAGCAGTTAACTCATAATTCAGTGGTGTTTTATCCATGTGTTACAGCAGACTGTAAACAGGGAAGGCTCTAATCTCTTTCCATTTGCAGGATACCCCTCCAGTTGCTGTTTTGCCTGATACCATTTTGCTGCTCTGTTCTGGGTCCCATTTGTGGAATTATAAAATATTGGAAGAGTCGATTATTGAAAGTGTTAAAAGTGTTTTTTATCACATTGTGTCACCAGATTTTGTATTTCATTAGGCTTCTCCACATTTCAGTTCCACCATTGTTCCCAGAGTTCAAGGGAAAAAAGCCAGAGAAGACTAAGAAACATAAAAGGAAAATATGAACAAAATAACCATTTTAAGCCAAGTGTTGGTGGGAGGTGCTATGCATAACAGGGTAAACCCATGTTCCTGCAATTAAACAATCACATGATAGAGAGGAGTCTCAAATAATGGTGGAAAAGTCTTCCATAAAGAACTTGTAGAACAAATATAATTACAAAAGGCGTTCTTAATTGTGGGGCTTTGACCATCCTTTCCTGTGATTTAGAATGTTTACTGATGGACCACATGCAATTCACCAACCCAATAAAATCAAAGCCTATAAAAATATTAGCAGAGAGCAGGAGGAGCATGTATGTTGCGCTTCAAAGGACATTTGAGAAGTGCTGAACAATCTTCTTAATTAACCAAGTGTGACTCACACTTATGCCCAGAGCAATGTTTGATGTAACCTTGCCAGCCTGAACTGCTGCAAGCACCATGACATACTTTTTCTGTCTTAAAGCCACATGGCTACAGCTGATGTGTCCTCCCTGTTCCCAGCATGAGAAGGCCTCACAAGATAAAGTGTTTTCTTTCATAATTTCTGCAACAAATCTCTTAGTGGGTACTCAAGCCAAGTGTTCCTCAGCATTTCTAGATGTCATAGGAAACTACAGAAAGGCTGAAGCTGCTGCCTTGTGGAGAGAACCAGCTTGCAAGACAGATAGTAGAAGACTAAGGGGCTGGTGACTCGTTTGGTACACCACCAAAATCTGTGAGGAGAGGAAAGGGACAGAGGAGTTTTCTGTTGACTAAATGCTAAACTGCCATGTTTGTTCTACGTGAAAATTATTTATCTGTTACTGTTGAAGGAGACCTTTAAGGGTACAGAGGGGTAACTGCCTTCTTCAGACCAGGCCAGAGACTACAACACCTCCATCCATCTGCAAGAACAGTGCCACAACTCCTCAGTAGGAAATCCGCCTGACAAAGTCACAGGACTCTTTATGTGGGGCCAAGGGCTGGTTTGTAAATCCCTGAAGTGTTCCATCATGTTAAGACCTGTGTTGATATGGTAAGGGCTATGTTAGTTTTTACTAGCTGGAAACTGTATTTTTATTTATATCATAGTGTCACAATGATATATTACTATCTGTGTAAGTCTAAATACATACATGAGGAATTTTTATTTTTATTTTTAACTGTAACAGTCTGTTAAAACCAGAGAGAAGTCAGCAAAAAAGGAAGCAAAGTCCCAAGAAATTTATAAGTCCAATGAAACTGAATGTGAGAAAGGTCTTGTTGAAGAAATACATAACAACTGGGCAGCAAAATAATCTGTAGTCCCAGTGACAAGAAGTCTGGCAGTTATATCTTGTACACTTCTCCAGCTTCTTTCAAAGCTGCTATCCATTCTTGATTTACATATATAATTTTTGTTTAATATTTGAATAAGTAAGGTCAGTATTTTCATGGGTGAATTGCCCCATGCAGCTTGGGGCCTACTTTTGTGCTAAACTTCGTATCCTTTTACAGTCCTATCAGAGGACTGGGTATACAGAAAGCTCATTGTTTGCAAGTTACAAAAAGAAGCCTACCAGATCATGTTCAGTAGAAGCTCATTCTCAGAATAACAATTTATCACTGCAAAATTGTGGGTTGACCTAGGGACTGTCAGAAAAGAAAAGATAGTCCCCAGAAAAGAGATAATTTCAAAAGTTGATGCTTACTGTTGGCTAAAATCTCCAGCTGATGTTCAAAAAGGCACTTGTGGTTCCTTGCAGAGACCCTGCCCACTAGACTTAAAATCCAGCTGCCAGGATTTATCTTGCTGAGTCCATTATTTTATCTTAGCGTGCAATCAAACAAAGTGAGAGAAAAACACACACACAACTTGATGGGGACTGAGCCCACACGAGGCATATTTGATATTTTGGCAGCAAGCTTTCAATTTTCCAGCTGTGCCAAGTCAAGAAACGTGCTAGGAAATTTTTTTTTTTTTTTCCCTTGGAGACTTCTCAGTTGTCTTTAATTATTCTCTTTCTTTCTTTGTCTCTTGGCTTGGGAAGTTGCTTTGTTTGTATTTTTTTTTTAAAGTGAGCTTTCTAACCAAATAGGTTTGTTTAGGTTCTCACCATTCTACTGATTACTAGCAAAACAGCTCAACTTTCAAACACCAAGAAGAGCTATACGGTGGGGAAAGGGAAATGTAGATGCAACACTAATATTTATTTTATTACTATTGATGCTGCAGTGCCAGTGCTGTTAAATGGCTCCTGCTGTTAGTATTGCCATTTCAGTCATGGGTCCTCCTGCTTTGCTTCCTGCTCCTGGTTATGATCTCTGTTCTTTTCTATGTCCCTTATGTGAGATTCTCCTCCTGTCAACTTCCCATTCATCTTCTTTATAACTCAATCAGTATGGCTCCTTGCACAGAGGAGTGAAGTTACTGTAGAGAAAGGACAAAGAAGATATTAATAACAAAAGTTCTTGGCTTGTTTTAATTTCAATATCTTTTCTTGCAAGCAGTAGACACCAGGAGGCTGAAACCAGAGCATGGCACTCTGGAATATAATGATTAATACAGAAACTTCTGATGCAAGACCTGGCAGTTCTACGTTAATGGTTGGACTTCATGAACTTAATGGTCTTTTCCAAATAAAACAATTCTATGATTCTAGGATTACAAAACCCTCAGTGAAAGTTCCAATATAATTGTGATGCTTAAGATACTAGAACAGATAGATGGAAATTATTTTTCTTTCCTATCTGTTGTGCCTGTGAATTTTTATATTTGGGCTCACTTCAGGGAAAACACCAGTTTGTACTACCTGAGAGTTGAGACTTAATCTAAATGTAGATCCTTACTGAAAAAATCTGTGATGGTGACAGCCAGGACATTGTGCAGAGAACTCACTGCAGCTGCCTGTGGGAATAAAATTACCCTGGGATTCATACATTATTTTGCAGAGGCAAAATGAAGAGGAGGACTGCAGCTGCTGGTAGGTAGGTGGGGTAAAAATTAAAAGGGGAAAAACTTGCTGTATTCCACCTCTTTGCACTCCTACAAGAGCTCCAAGAAAGATCTAGACCAAAAAATGTGAAGGGTGTTTATTAATCACCAGATCTAGTGTTAGGGATGTATCAGGGAAACTATGGTCCTCCTACTCATGGGAAAAGAATTGTGTAATCATACATGTGACAAAAAGTTTTCAGGGGATGGATTTGTAGGCAAATCCAGTGAACAGGTTTAGATAAAAAAAGGGATGAATTTTGAAATATATTAAGGGCTCTTTTTTGGTATTGTAAAAATATTTTGTCCTTGTTTTAAAAAAATTTTGGATTTTAATTTTTTTTTAAACTAAGTTCAGAAAATAAAAAAATCGCGTGAGTTCATTGGATGATGTTTCCTGTCTCCAAATGTAATGTTTTCAGAATCTTCTTAAAAAAAACCAACAAACCTAAAGGTCTGTCTTTTCTACCTAAGCATATTTTCTTCCTCCTTTAAAGAATGTGATCATTGAAAGACAAGAACTGTTTTTTCCCCCAGGCTTAATTACTATCTCCTGTGCTGTCATTCACACTAAAAGCTGTCTTTAGCTTATGTCTTCCTGAGCACAAAACCAAAGCATTGAAAAGAGAATCAATGCAAAACAAATACTGCTTTGTTGGACTTAACTATCCAATGCTTAGAAATAATGGAAGAGAAACTGTATTTTGTTCTGTATCCTGAAAGTGATTGAGGAGAACATTAAAGTTCTCCTCCCCTGAAAAATTATGCTATAAAACAGAGCCAGAGTGCCTTCTGACTCATGTCCTTATAATCCTGAGATTAGACTTTTCTTGGGATCCTAGCAGTTGCATAGAGGTTGAGATTTGCAGAAGTGCTTAGGAGATCCAGACACTTTTTTTGTAGAAACATGAACATTAATTTGAAATTGCTAGACAAAATATTTTCAACCCATTTTAAAAAGATCTTTTTACATATACAAAGCATTAGGGAAGAGTCTGTTGTCGGCGGGTTTTCTTCTCTTCATTACTTTTATATATTTTTTTCTAAAAGGAACAGAAATCTGAAGGTTGCACCACAATCTGGAAAGACAGCTCATGTCAGTTCAGACAATGAACAACAGGGAGGAGGAATGTATCCACAGAACTAGTGAGGAGGGGCATTTCTGCCCACCAGAGAAGAATTCCTCTTCACCAGCTGTGATATCACTTAACAATAACAGCTCTCTGGTTTGTAAGTGCAGCATGTGTTTTCAATGCCTTATTTGCAGCTGAAACTTGGTTTCTGAAATAATGATTTAAGGTCGCATCCTGCTCGGTCTGTCTGCTTATAGTTTCTGTGTCTGTGATGAGTCAATTGACACAGTAAGGTGAATGGGCAGGTGGCTTCCACGGGAAAATTCTCAGTACTGCAGATCTGGGACTTGTTCTTAACCAGTAAGGGATAGGAATAAACTTTCTCCATGGGTGGCCAGGGTCAGTGACATCTGCCTTTGAAGAGCACCAAACTGGCCACAGTTGGTGACAAGGTATTCTGATGAGACAGCAGTTTCTGTGTTCCTAAACCATCCCTGAAGTTTTGCTCTGAAGGAACCACAAATACCTTGTTAACAACATTTTGCAGGAACTGCCTTGGGGAGGAAAGGAACTGGAGATATTCCCATGAACTTTGTTACCCCTTCTTCTCCCCTGCCCCTCCTGCTTTCCTGAAATCTTAGTCTTAAAGCAGCTAGCATGTGCCTGATGAAAAGCCACTGATGTATATGCTCATCTTACACTAAGTGACATGTAGCTGAATATTTACATGGCTTAAGGAATGCTTGGTTTTTCTCAGGGCCAAAAAAAATAAAGTTGCCAGCCACCCCCCATAATGAAAAATGAGGTGCTGCTCCCAGCCATCTGCAGCAAGCCTTGCAGCATTGCTTGATTATTTGTTTGTTTTATTATTTTTTTAAAATAACATTCTAAAACTTGGTTCAGATTATTTTGTTTCCAAAGCCTTTGCCCCTAAAGAGGCAAATAACCTTTTTTCTTCAAATAAAGATATGTACACAGGGACATCTGTGCATAATTTTAAAGGGCATGATACAGGAGAAAGCAGGTTAGTTTGGGACAGGCTGGAACTACATGCTGACAGCAGGAGATGCAAAAAGGGCTATTGTCTTTGTTAAAAATAAATAAACGAAAGCTGGAAAAAATTCTTTTATTAAATTGGATACAGTATTATTCAAGGAGTTTACAGTATTAATTAAGTTACATGGCTCTAAAATATAAATTGTGACATGATAACATTTCATTTTAAGACTCAGGATAGAGATAACAGCAAATGTCTGATTCTTGAGCATGAGGAGAGGATATGTTTGAACAAAGGATTACCATTTACAAAGGCCTTGAAAAAGGGTGAGGGGGAAGGGAGGTTGCTTTGTCAGTGAAAGAGAAAACACTTATCACAGCAGACCACTGCTCTGATGGGGGCTCAGCCTGTGGAAGAGAAAGCCTACCTGCCAAACGTGCTGTGATCTGCAAGAAACAGGATGAGCTGTTGCTGCTGGCTGTGTTTATAGGAAGGTAAACATTCCTTCGTGAGATAAGGCCATGATTCTTTACATGTAGAAGCTCCTTTCTGGTTTTGGCAGGACCAGATAATGAATTCATGAAAAGGAGCAAAAATCAGCGTTGCAAACAACAATGAAAAATCACTGATTTGAGAGGTTCTGATTTTTTAATAGGGTCTACAATACCTCGTGTCAGAAAAAAAAACCTGCTGAAGTGAATAGATTCCTCAGTCCCAAAGGGGTCATTAGAAGGCAAAAGTTCTAAAGAAATATATGCTTTAAAAATGTTTATACTTAGAAATGTCAAGACATTTGTTGCAATTTTAATCCTCATCCATCAGTGCAGCCATGGTGATTGAGAAGAGTTTCAGGCCAGGTGTGTGTTGCTTTTATGCACTGGATACCACAGTCTGCTACACCTCCTATCATGGAAGTCATGAATCTGCTCTGCTGTGTAAACAAAAGGAAATCTGTTTTGTAGGAAACAAGGAAATCTGTTCTGTAGGAAACATGTACCTGCAGAGGAGCCCAGGACATGAGACAGAAATCAGTTCCCACTATAGGTCCATGTGACAACTTCATACTGGTTGTGAACGAAAGAAAACATTATTACCATTCTGACCATGTAGGTACTTCCTTGTCAACTCTGGTCATTGACTGGTGCTCTAACCTGTGATGGTGCATGTAATTTCTCAACAAATAAATTCTCTATGCAACCATAGAGGTTTTGTTTTGCAAACGTCTAAACAATTGTTACAGTCCTTCTAAAACAGAGCCTGAGAATTTCCTAGGGTACCAAAAGAGAGAAAAAACAATGAACCCATCACTGCCCACTGAAATAACTTTCCAAGTGATGATGTATTTGCCTTCACTTTGAGCGCTTAAAGCAAACTTGATTGTCCCTTACCAGGGATGCTTTTGCCCAACCACCACTTATTGCAGCTGGTGCAAGAATAGCTATAGGAAATACTATTACTACAATGTTTTAGTTTATCTTAGTAAGATATACCTCATAATTTTTTTCCTATTAGGTCTGTGCTCCTCTCTGCAAGAATCACTCTGAGAGAAGGAGGTAACGAGGACCAAAGCTTTCATTCTGGGCCTTCTGACTACAATAGGGAGAAGTGTACTTCCCTCAGACCCCTTTGATTTCCTACTGAACTTCTGACATTGCTCTAGGAAAATGCATGAGCTGCCTTTTCCCCAAGAACTTTAAGAAGCAGCTATTCATGCATGAGATCTGAGCTCCATCAATATCATGGTTGTATTCACAGTGCATGGGACAGTTTCAGTGCCTAAAAACACCTCTTCAGAACATCTTTTATTTGCTCATGACAATCTTAGAAGATGTTTTTACTTGGTTTGGGGAGTCTCTGCTCTGGGCTGCACTGGATTTCCTTTTACTGAGTTTTATTATCTATTTGTTAGCACCATCCAGTTCCCACTGTCTTATTCAATAGCAACAAAGGTGGTAAGTTTGATCAGAACTGAAAATTACTTCCGCTTGCTGTGGAACTGAGTAAACTCTCCTCTTCACCCTGGAAAAGAGAGTAAAGGGTGATAAAGCCATAAATGGATACAGACTAGTACCCCCCTGCTGACCTGCATCTCCTGATTTTTCCACAAGTATTTTCTATGAGCAGTGCTGGAGGGAGGACAAGGGACTAAATGGTTTGTTTGCACTTGTTGTGGTGTTGTAGCTCTCCTTACTTGCTGCTTCCCAGATGAGAAGCCTCTTTCAGAAACACATGGGGGAAATACTCTTGCCTGTGGGTAGGTTTGGGTAGGTGTCGCTGAGCTGTTCTTCTGCCCTGAGCTGTCCTGGCAGCTTTGCCCCATCCCATGTTTCTTGTCACATCCAGGACCTGCCACAACACCTTTAAGTTTGCAAATAAAATGATGGATTTCTTTTCCAAATGCTTTTTTATAACTTCTTCACCTAGATATTTCCCAGGCCTGCCTCTTCCCCAGATATGACTCTTTCATAATAGCATCTGCTTGTATAAAATGAGTTAAATCCCCACTTGCATGAAAGAAGAGCAATAATGGATATCAGAGTCTGTGTAATACTTAAGGCTTTATTTTCATCCTCCCTCTTATAAGTGAAGGGAGGTGGTTGGGATAGCAGGCGGTTTATCTCACATTTGTCAGCAATTAACCTGAGAAGGTGGCTGTCCTGAAAATATTCTAATGAGGAGCTTCCTCAGGGTGTGAAGTAAAGTCTTTTGTTGTTGTGCATTCTCTTACTGCCATTAATCCGCAAACTTTGCTTGATTATAACACACATGGATTATTACCAGAGCGGGATTATCTGCAGTGCTGATAGTGAAAGGCAGAGGGGATCTGGTTTCTTTCTTGCTTGATCAACAGACAAGAGTAAAGATAGGGAAGAGGGAGGGATCCCTGGATGCTTCTTTGTGAGCAGTCAATTTCAAGTACAGCTGCTCTTTCTCTGATGAATACGATGGAACAGGGTGTACCAGCATCCAAAGTTGTCCTTGCAAAAGGCACCTGAAACCACAGGAGAAAGGGCCACTGCAAGAGGGATGACATCAGTTTTACTAGAATTCCTTAAGTGCTCTGTTAAATTAGCTGAACAAGGTGCTGACAGATTACAGAGGCCTTTCAGAAGCAAGGGAAGCTGGAAGGAGTCAGTTGATGTTTTGTAGCTGAAGTATATTGAGCACTCCCACACTGTTAAGTCATAAGGGCATGGTATTATGTCTTTTTCCTCCCTTGTCTAAGCTTTAGACTGAAAGGACCTTACTGATGAGCATTGCACAGGGTGTTTTCCACTTGTTCTAACAGTTGCTTGTCTTACATGGTTGAAAATATTTACAAGTCTTAGGACACCATGTATTAAGTCAACTGATGATGTACTCCAGGTGATGTCAGTGTAAATTTGACCTGAACAGGGATGGGAGAAAAATCAATGAGAAATTGTGTTATACGAAACTTTTAAATGAAGCAAGGTAAAGCTGCCAGAACACTTTCATTCTTTCCAAAAGCAGCTCTGAAAAGAAACCTAGTTGTTCCTAAGGTCCTAAGATTAACTGTCTTTAAGAGAAGGAATAATAATCTCAAGTAATGATAACAAAATATTTATAATCAGCAAATACACTGAAAAAAGCAGAATCTTTATTTGTAGTTTTGCATGATAACAGGTTAATAGTGAATTTGTTTTATATCAAGTAGTTTAAGTGAGACAAAGTATGTGACAATTTTTCTGGAGTTTCTTGCTACAAGTTTATCAGGTGTTTTCTAAAACAGTTAATTTTAAAAGGACAGTGCTGGGCTAAAAGGTTCAGCTTTAGAAAATGGGTTTCATAAACAGATTGTAATAATTCAGGCTTATAATTTGATTTGTAAATTTAGTTCACTGATATTTTGAGTTCACATACGTGAGGCTCTCAAATTATGGAAGTCACTCTGAGAAGTCTTAGCAATGCCTTTAGTCAGACCTCAGTAACAGGTGACTCAGAAGCTGAGATATATACAAAAGATGTTTAAGGAATTTAGACTAGTCCACTTCTGAAAGCCATGTGGACACTTCCACTTATGAAAATTTCTACTTAATGTGTGGTTTATGTAGGGAAAAATGTTTAGTAGACTTTGTACCAGCTATAGCAAGAAACATAGCTGGGGTGAGTAAGCCTATTTTTCTGTTCAGGAAGCTATGAGAAATTTGGCAGGATAAAAATGCTGCAATCCTCAGAAATCACTGCTTACTTGAATAAATCAGTAACTGAATAAAACAAGTTTGCAACTAATTTAAAAATAAATTATATGGGTTATAAAGTGTGATTACAAACACTTGAAATCCTTATTTTCAGCATGATTATGTTTGCAGGTGGCGCTGGGCTGTTGCTTTGTCAGAGGTCTAGTAGATTTAGTCCACTTTGTATTTCCTTGCCCCAGTAAAATTCCCAGAAGCAATCTGTGGGTGAAAACGTTCCCCAGAAGAAAAAAAAGAAGTTAACAGAATATATATTTCACTGCATGAAACTGTTAACTGTGATTTGAGATGGAGTTAGGGAACAAAACATTGCTTATGTAAGGGGATAAGTAGACGTAATTGGATGGAATTGAGAAATGGAGGTTTTGGGATTTGTATCAAGAAAAAAAATTCCTAATTGATAGGACAGGCTGAAAGTAATCATTCACAGGAGGCATTGCTCAAGACAAATTAACTTGATTGGACAAAATCTCAAGAAATGACTGAGTGAACCCAAATGAGCTTTTCTGTCTCCCTATGTAAATCAATAAGAAGTGCAGAACAGGAAGTGAGAGGCAAGCATTTGTTAATGAAGACACCAAAACCAGTACTTGTGGTCCTAGGGAAACCAAGATCTAGCTTCAAAAAAAGGATTTGCATGAAGGACTAAAGACAGACACCCAAAATAGGAGAAAACTTTGGAATTTCATGTCCTGAGTTCTACCTGTGGTGCTGTGCTGGGTATCACCCTGCTGGATAGATTATCTCTAGGGATGGAGGATCAAACAGCAGCCTCCTCCAGCAATGTGGCAACTGACAAGAGACTTCTTTTGGCACCCTTCCCTGCCTTAGGAGTGCTGAGCTCCTCACTAGTGCAGCAATCCTATTTCCGAGGTGAAAGTGGGGTATGCTCTGATCCCTGGGCAGCCAAACTATTGGAGCAGGCTTACCATTGTGGGAGTCCCCTGCTGAACAGTGGGTCCAGGCCCTTCATCTCATGATGGGTGGCTGCTCTATGATTTAGACTTGGGCCATCCAAAAAGTGACTCAGGCATCATACATGTTTATTAGAAATAAAAAGGAACTGTTTCTGGCTGCATGAGATGCTTGTGGTTTTGTAAGAGACCATACAGAGAAGACCATGAGAACTATGGACTGATCAGAATGCAGAGGGGATGAGTGGAGGGAACATGGAGTCACAGTGACTGTCTGCATGGAAACAGGACTCTTGATGCTGCCAATGCCTCAGGCTGAGGCTGGAAGCACACAGGGATGCTAGTTGCTGCCAGACCTAAATGACAGCCAAGTGTGATAGGAGGTTGTTTTTTTTTTGGCTGGGTAATCTTAGAATCACCATCCAGACTGTGTTGGGGAGTGTTATCATTTCTCTCCAGAAGGGACATGGGAAATGAGAAAGACTTCCCTCTGTGCACAGGCTCTCCAGAGCTGCCCACACTGAACAAACCCCCAAAGTTTTGGATTTCAGACAAAGTTTGTCTTAAAATTTGATTGACTGTGTGAAATGACCCCTGTAACACCTGCTGAATTGAACATTTTTTTTTTTTTCTTTTCTCAGACCAGAAGGGAAGCGAAGCATCTGCTGTCATATATATTAATGTGCAAGTGTTGGTATTTCCTGACAGACACATCTGTATCAATGAAGGCATTTGATCTGCCTCAGTCAAGGAGTTCCTGTGGATGTCAGGCAGTGAATCCAAGGGGATTCAGCCATACTACAGCTTTCTTCCTTCAAGGATTTGAAACAGTTTACAGAAGCAAACTCAAAAAACCCTACCATAAACAAATCCTTTCCTCATCTCTTTTCTAATATCCTTGATTAAGCTTTTGAGTGGTCACGTTGCACTTCCCCACAAAGCCTGCTAAGACTTTTTTCCCCTCATGTTTGAAACAAATGGGAGTTGTGTAGATACAACCACACACAATGCTTTGGAAAGCTGCATGCCTGGCTCTTTTGAGCTGAATTACAATGGGTTTGTTAGAACAAAGAAGTAGAGACACAGCTAAAGCCTGAGCACTGGAGGCTTCTATACTTCCACCATGCCCATTTTTTCTCTCTCCATCTGCACAGAACATTGTCAGGGCTCAGGACAAACCACTTGTGGAAATACAAGAGGTGAGCGGTTTGCTGATGTCAAGGTCTTCAGCAAACTGTTGGCTGCTCAGTTACTGAAAAGGTGAAGACACACATAGGAGCTCTTGTTAATTAGGAAACAATAAAAAACCACAATTCCAAAGCTAACATTTCCAGGAGGAGGACTCTTCTGAGACTCTAAATCTGTCCCTATTTTTTCTTCTCTATACATTCTTCAAGAAAAGTATTTTCTTATTATCAACTATTGTTCATTGAAAAAGATACAAGGAAACTGTTAGAAAGTGTTTTATCATGAAGTTTTAGGAGAAATTTTAGGATTTTATTACAGTGCATGTTCAGCACAAATGTCATTGTCCTTAATTAGAAAGAGACGAGTTTATTTCCACTTTTTCTGGTGCTTGTATGTGTTTCCAGTTTCAAGTACTTTGGCTCTTGATCTGAATTTAAAAAAAAGGAAAAGATGTACAGAATTGTTCTATTCCTTCATTCTGAGTTGTTCAAAACTAAATTGTATTCCTTTTTATTGACATATTTGTTCATCTTTTACAGGCCATACAACTTAGTTGTTCATTGCATAAAGACTTATGGGAAAAGTTGTTGCCTAACCCAAAAGAAAGAAAGACCAGAAGATTCCTTTATCTTTCCTAAAATACTTTCAAAAGGACTTGTGGGAAGAGGTGGAACAGGAAAGGAACATAGCAATATATATTCACCTTTATGTTTGAATTAAGAGGAAAATATATGGGTGGAAACCAGCAGATACTAAGGGAACAGCTGGATAGTCAGAAGATGTTACTCCCCTTTGGTCTTCTACATGTACCATCATCAATTAAGTGTTTCATCACACCTGTAACTTCCAATAGTATGATTGTTACACTCAGAAATCATGTTAGAAAAACTAGTCAGACTGGGTTATGTAGTGTAAGTACCTCTTGGCAACCTGGACACCTGTAGTGGTAAAGCAAAGTCAGCTGACATAGCCCAAAACAAAACAGGAACACCGAGGAGCAGTCACGTTGTCAGTCTGGATGTCAGGAAATTTAGCAAGGGGGTGGCAGTGCTGAGTTTGTGGAGTATCTTGGGATAGATATCTGCTTCCAGGTCAGGACCTGGAGTGTTTGCTTGCAGTCTAAGGGGAAGATTTTTCTAAAAGACCAGTAGTAAACCGGGAGTAAGCCTCCTTAGATCTTCATGTTAATTTACAGAGCTTTAATTTTCCTGGAGTGGTACCAACTGTTTTGCATTACAAAATTACAATTAGTTTAATGACAACCATACACTGGAAGCAGTCACCTCAAAATCTGAATACAGTTCTTCAAATCAGCAAAACTTTTCTCATTCTTTACTGACTTTTTTAAATTTGTTTTCTTGTTTTAGGGTTTTTGGAGGGCTTTGAGTTTTTGTTATGTTTTGGTTTTTTAATGTAAAATTAATCTAAGGCATTTGATCAGGAGATCTTCACATATCTCTCTTATTGGTGACCATATCTTTCTAGATAACTTCTTTTTTATACACATTTTCAAAGATTGGCTAGGAAATTAATTATTTAGTTACAGACTGTTCTAGATAACTGAGGCTCCTGTCTAGTTGTAACACTGGGATAATGTAAACTCAGGCTCTTGGAAGAACATGTACATCCATCCCTGGGTAATCACTTGACAGGAGATGTGAAAAGCTTAGTGAAACCCATCACAGGGTAGAGCATGCTTGTTTATGGATTTCATTAGAGACACAGATGATGAGCCAGGCTTTTTAAAATTTACAGTCTTTCTGACAAATCTGACTGAACAGAGAGCAGAGAGGGATTTTAAAGGTCAGAGAGAAATTTTATGACCATCCTGAGCTGAGTGAACAATTGACAATGACAAAATTAATAATTTATTCAATAGCTTTAAGTATTTTTTTAAATGCTAATCAAGAAACAAAGGGATAAGATTTATGAAAGTCGTAGTGAAAAACCCCTACTAACACAATGTTTCTCTCTCCCATAAGACAATCATTTTAATTGGAGGTGCATTGTTTGCCATTCTTTTTGTTTGTTTGTTTTTTCTATAACAGACTATGTTCAAAACAGCTCATGCTTTTTGATTCAACAACATGTTCTGATCTGTAAATGACAATCCACACGGTATTAAGCATCCTGAGCATCTGGAAGAATGGAGAGGAAGCATGAATCCTTCCCAAACCAGGAGTGTGAGCAGCAGCTGACTGCACAGTTGTCACAACTCGTTGACAATGAAGTCAAAAAAAGATCAGCCTTTTTCTAAAAGCTGTTGTGTTTTTTTTCCCCTCTCTAACGTCAGTAAAGATCATGCAACAGTCAGTGCATTATCTAACTTGGGAGGACTGATCTCTGGCCTTTTTGGCTGGCAATACTGAGTAGGAGATTTCTGCAGTATCTGTAATGACTGAAAGAGTCCTCTCTACAGAGATTGGGCTGGAACAGGAAATAAGATAAGGTTCTGGGATGCAAAACTAATTCTCTCACTTTGGAGGAGGAAGAACAAACTTCAGGACTATTATGCCAGCCCAAGAATAACAGTGTTTTTATACCTTTTCCAGAAGAGTCTCACAAAGTTTCCAAGTGTTTTAGTCACTCTGTAAGAGCCTGCAAAGTTTTGGAAGAAAGAGAGGAAAAAACAGGAAGTACCAACTTGAAGCTCTGCTTTGTCCATACTGGTAGGTAAGCACAAGTAAAATGATCTATTTACAAAGCACATGTCACACCATGCTGTTTGCAGCTGCACTCTTTATTTGTAGCTGGGTCAGGGCACACAGAAGGAAGGTTTTGAGAAGACCAGGGCACACTGTTCTAGGAAGGACATGGACTTACTCTCTCCCTGGAGGTTCTCCCTGTTCAGGTTCTTTGTCAGAGAAGGGGAAGACTTAACACTGTTATTTTCATAGTTGAAATAGTGCTTCTGGTACAGCAGCTTTCCTTGCTGGCACAGAGGGGGTCTTCAACCACCTCGGTGCCACAAACTTTCCTGGACCAAATCCTACACTCCCCACCCAGTTGCATCCCATTGCCCAATTCTTTGAAAAATAATTAGTTTTGTTTTGTAGTTTTCTAAGGGAAACCTTAATCAAATTCTGCCTTTTCTCTTACTGGTTTAAACAAACAAACAAAAGCTCTACATATATAGTCTTGGTATGTTTTTCCACAGGGTAAATTGCACACAGGGATATATTCCAAACTTATGTCAGAAAAGCCACAGCAGTTTCACTTATCAAGGCTTTGCAGAAGTTACTCTGCTTTGGTTTAGTCCCAAGTACAGCTTTTGGTTTGGATGTAAGCAAACGCAAAGCAAAGCTCTTCTGAAATTCCTCTGTTTGGTATATTTTTTTGCTGACACCATAGGAAAACATATATATTGTATGAGTTTTCTCAAGCTCCACAGCTGGCCCCAGGTATTCCAGCCATTTTTCTCAAGCATTCTCAAAAGGTTTCTGACCTGTATCCAGCCTTTGGCTCTGCTGCTCTGAGTTTCAGGTTTGTAAAAAAAGCCACAGTGATGGATTTAATTCAGTAACTGTCTAAAGAATTACTATGGCTGCTGCCAGATAAAAGAATCCTGTCTTTAAAGGACAAATATTAATTTACATCCTATGAATTAAGCTTTTATCAGAGAAATAATTGGAAAAATCCCTGTGAGCTACATCTGGAGTTTAGAAGTACATCTCCTGTTCCACTATATTTGCTATGGTTATAGAGAAGGTAAGATATTGAGTATCTGCTTTCAATTAGCAAATTAAAATACAGTTAACCAGTCCAAGTGAACAAACAATGATGTCTTTAAAATCACATTTTTAAAATGTAAAAATGTTTGTGGGAATCAGATTTCCATGGTTAGGATGTTTTCATTTAAGGAATCATTTTGTAAATTAACACTGAGAGCAGCATTCCTTCCTTCCTTCCTTCCTTCCTTCCTTTCCTCCCTCATTCCCTCGTTCCCTCCCCTTCCTTTCCTTCCTTTCCTTCCTTCCACAGTCAACTGAGATAAGCAGAAGAGGTCTTTGTTTTTGCTTTTGTTGAAATTATGTTATGGTGCAGATGCTCAGCTGATTTAAATGACCATAGCTGCTTCACAGAAATCACTGTCTGCATAGACCCAAAATGGGAAAGTCTACCATACTAAAAGCTGTTTGAATATGAACTGGCAAGCTTGCTTGTAAATCCAAGATTGATATTAAATATAGCACAGTCATAATTTTGCACACTTAATCACTTTAATTTTAAGAAGTCTGAAATTAAAGGTAATTTACATAATATTTCTATAGTTAAATCAATATTCAATGTATTACTTTTAAAAGCTCTTTGGACATTTCTGCATATGTTCAGGTATGCACTAGCACCAGTACACTAGCACAGCACTAGCTTTTCAACTATAAAACTGTCAGGATATATCCATGCAACCTTTTAAATACCTTTTTGCCTTGCTACTATGGTGCAATGTTGTGGAGAATCAGCTGTGTATCTGTAAGGTAATGTGTTGATATGATGTTATTGTCTGCATTCTCATGGACTGTTTAGTGCAGCAGAGCAAGGGCACCAAGATTCACTTGCTGAGAGCTGAAGGTAAACAAATGCCTCCTGAAGATGAAGCCTGTCTTTCTGCCTAGAAGAGGATTTTCCTTCACTCCAGGTGTTTCAGCTCACCCTGGATGAGTAATTCACATGTTCTGAGCTTGGCTCGGGGTGAAATTATGGTTTCAGCTCCTGACTGTTCTTCTGTGGCTTGTGCTATGTGGGAAGTCCAACTAAACTAAGACAGAAAGACATCAGAAAGGGAAGAAGAGGGCTGACAGAAACCCCCTCAATATCCCATGTGTCGCTTGTGCAGCTGAACTGAGACCTTGATGAGTTTCCCAGTCCCTCTGTCTCTCTCCACCATGTTGTCCTCTGCTCTTTCTCCTCCAAGATAATGGGGAAACCCTCTCCTCTGATCCCTGCCTGTGGAACAGCCTTAGAGATTTCCCTCAATTTAGTGTGGGTAGAGCCCTTCTTAAATCTTGGTTCACAAAGCCAAGTCATGATGATAACCCCCTTTACCTGTAAAAAGATTTTTGCCTCTGGTCTTCCAACAGTGGTCCCTTCTAGCTTTAATTTTTAATTATATTAATCCCACTAATGCAGACAGAAATCCTTATAATAGTAGCAGATACTAGTGGTGTACTAGTGAGCTGTCTCATCACAGGCTTAAGCAGGCATTTCCCTACTGGGTACCCCACCTGGGTATTTCTATGGATATTACTTTGGTAAATGGGTAGATTAAAAAAACCAACAAAAACAACAAAAAAACCCCTCGACAAACAACTTGACCTTAACAGCACCATCATTTTTCCCTCTCCACCTTCCTCTCTAATCCCTTAAATGTGATTTTTTGAAATTATGTGTATTTCCAACCATTCTAAGCACAGCACAGCATGAGAATCTTAAGTTCATCTAAAACACAAAACTTTGGACTTGCATATCTGGCACCATATTAAGCAGCTCATACCTGTTTCTCTACTCCTGGCCCTTCAGAGTAACATAAAATCAGCAATGAAAATATTGTTTGTCTGCATCGTATCCTAGGTACTGCAAGGTACCATGAAAAATTGGAAAGCAAGTGAAGAGTTGGACTTTAATTCCAACTTTAAATGTCAAAGTAAATAATAAGAAACAGAATTTGCAAACATGCATGGATTACTCAAATTCAGGTTACTGACAGTCCTTTCATTTACACTGATTCTGTTGCAAAACAAGAGATTTTGCCTCCCACCGACCCCCCTGAAATGGTGGAGGTGGTGGCAATGTTATCTTGTCTCTGCTCGTATTTTCTCTGGTCCTCTGGAGTGATGCTGTGGTCAGTGTGATGACACTTGTACAGACCAGCCACAGGAATTTGGTGTACATGAAGGATCTTGGCAGGGTCTTATCTCCCACCTTGTCTTATACCATTTTTTGTCACATTGACCCAAAAGCCTGTGCAATTCAGTTCTCGAAAAGAGGTGCATGGGAAGGCAGATGCAGTGTGAATTTCCATGCATTCCTGTGCAGTCTTGCTTGCAAAGCTGCACAAGTACTGCAGACCTTGTTGAGAGGGGAGCACCACGCTCAGACTGGTTTGGTCAATTTTATTTAAAAGGCAACGATGCTTTACAGACACCAAGGGACACATTTTCAAGCACTTCGTGGGGTTTTAGCTACATGAGTCCCATCAACATCAATGGGACTCAAGCAGCCAAATCCACATACATTGCACTGAAAATGTACCCCTGAGGGCCCAGTTCACAGCAGCAGAAGCAACACAAGCCATTTTACCCGCAGGACTTTTGCTTCCTGATCCATGAAGAGAGCAAAATACACTTTGTGGCTCATTAAACCTTTTCACAGTACACAAGTGAACAGATGCAGCTGGGTAATGGTTGGTGCTCTCCAATTCCTGCATGAGGAGCCAAAGAAGTATGCCGTAGTGTATGCCTATTGTGCATTTAACTATTGTACGGAGGTTTTCCTCAAAAAAGATACATGAATTTTCTTGAAAACCTGGTCCTTTTAAAGTATTTACACATTTTTCTGGACCAGCATTTTTAAGGACCTTTTCAATTTCATGTATGAGTGTTGCAGTGATCAGCAAAGCCATAATTTTCTTGTCATCTTTCTTCATTCTAATCATTATTTGATGGGTAGTTTAAAAGTCTCAATCCTTTTTTTTTACTAACACAGAAAAAAACCTCATGAAGTTTCCTTATAAAACATTTGTCTGCTCCTCCTTTTTGATATTTATTGCCTCAGACATATTTATTATCCTGCAGGGAGTAGGAATCCTAAACTAGTGCATGAGAATAACAAAGAAGTAGGTAAGTTCTCCAAAATAAAAATGAAAAATAAAATTTAGGCTTTTTTACTGGCTTCCAGTTTCTTCTGGCATTTTCCATGTTTCCTGCAGCTGGGAAAATAGTTTGAACATTCAAATAAAGACTTAACATTTATTTTTGCTTCATGTATTGACCTTTAATGTGAAAGAGAATCTGTTCATCTGCTGTTCTATGCCAATTTTCATTGGAATAACTCAATATCAGGTAATGTTGTAGTGTAATAGCTGTGTTTAGATTGTGTAATAAAGCAGAGCATTGGGTTTAGAAGTTCAGCTGCAACCTACACAGTATATTCCTGGGTGTCTCTGTCTATTGTGCATTGATACTGGTGAAAAAGCCCCATGTTATTTGGGCTTTTATCCCTAGATTTGGCAGTAGAGAGAATTATCTGAGTTTTCTAAACAGCTGGGTTTCATAAAACTGTTGTAAGGCATTCTTCTTCTTTGGGAACCTGCTGGTAAGAGGATATATATTGGGACCTAGAGCTTGGGTTTGGAACAAATCCATAAGGAAAAAAAGGCATTTACAACTGTATCTGTTTGGTCTGGGTCCAGGTTTTAATGAATAGTGATCCATATAATAAAACTCATTGCCAGAGCTGGCAGTCACAGTGGAATGCCTAAAGGCTGGATGGCCTCATGGTGCCTCAGCTTCCAGTGCTGCCAGTGCAGGGGGGTCCCTTCCCCTTCTGTCTTATGCCTGTTCCCAGTCAATGGGTGGGTGTCAGTCAGCAGAGTTGTGCCCAGGGACAGGTCACTACCAGCAGCCTACCTGTGTGCTGCCAAGTGCTTTCTCCACCCTTTGCAGAACCTGGATGAATGGGTAGCTTCATAATTAATAATGGAAACTCTTGTAGGATTGAATTTTTCTTTACATTTTCTCTTGGATGCAAATTTTTTTTTTCTTTTTTTTTTTTTTTTCTTTTTTGAAAGGTACCCACAGGCTACCTGCCTGTTCACCTTGCTTGAAGAATGAATGCCACACTTGTAGAACAATCAGATTCTGCCTGTGTGACAAGACTGGTGTGCTGGTCTTGACACACATGAAAGGTGTCAGCACATGGGCAGCCATGGTGACATTTGGAATTCAGTTTCAAGGGAAGTTCACACCAGCTCAGGTCCCCTGAGACACAGGTAATGGGTAAGAAGCAGCAAGTTCATTAACAGCTGCTACATTGCCAGGTCTGGCTGTTACAGAGCACTGATTTTATCCTGCTGTCTTGCTGGAGCAGCACAATACCTTGTCCCAGGATGTCCTATACTCACCAAGACAACCCTAAATGACCTGTTTTGTGAGTGACCCCGCTGGACTGGGCAGAACCTGCGTCCAGGATGTCAGACATGCTGCCTGGCAAAATGGTTGAAACCAGTGGCAGAGGCAAAGGGCTCTGAAGCCACCCTGCTCTCGTTGTTTTTCTGCTCCTTTCCCTTTCCCTTTCCCTTTCCCTTTCCCTTTCCCTTTCCCTTTCCCTTTCCCTTTCCCTTTCCCTTTCCCTT